>OAMR01000440.1:236073-251018 GCA_900205405.1 Echinochloa crus-galli | reverse complement strand
AGGTATCCACACGTACGAGGATGGAACGCCAAACGTAGGTGTACTAGCACTTCACGAATGACTATGATCTGTAGGATATGGATGGAGGTGGGGCTGCAGGAATTACAGTAGTGCGCGGCTACTGTTCACCAGTGGTACTGTAGAGGCGGCTACTGTTCACGCGCGGGTGTTGTAGCGGCGGCATTGTAGCATCTCTTAGGGTTTTCCCCTTCCTCCACCTCTGTATTTATAGCAGTCACTAATGGGCCTTTCAACATTTGTGGCCCATCAAGACTCTAGTACCTTAATGGATCAAATCCATCAAAACCCATTAGTGGATCCAATCAAATTTGGCTCTAGAGCATATATCCAACACTTGTGTTTCCTTGTGATTTGCAAGAGCATTGCCTCTACCTTGTGTGGTTTAGGTTAGGCATCAATCTAAGCATGTGGTTAGGCGAAATCATTTGTCACAGGTGGTTGTTCGAGCAGCTGTTGGTGCCATCGGTTCGTCGGGTTGCACGGGTCAAGTTATCCCCAGAACCTACGACGAGAAGATCGGGCAAGCCCCCGCATCATCTTGGTATTCAGAGCTGTGGTTTCCTTGGTAGGATCTTCATCCCCTAGTTTTCCCCTTTAGTTTACTGTCCCAAACTGAAAATACCAAAAATTTCTATAGCCCATAACCCGATGTAAAATTTCAGTGAGTTTGGTTAAGTTTTAATCAAATAGATCGAGTTTTGTTGCTGAATCCTTGTGTTCTTTGGTGTTTCTTCTTGTTTTCCACCTTCGATTTGTGTTCCCCCTTGTTTCCCCATCCATTTTTGCTTCCCCTTTTCCTCTCTTTGTATTCTTGTTCAGGTTAGGGTTCAGCCTGAATCATTTTCGCGCTCAGATCTGAGCTTTGAGCACAATACACCAAAACAATAACATTTACATATAAAATCCGTTTTTGTTGTTGTTGTACTCGTTGGAAATCATATTTCAAGACGCATATTTTATCTTCAGATCTGATTTCATAAACAAGCCATTTTGATATGGTTACAGATCCATGAATGTTTCAGTTCTAGATGAGCATTGTTTTTATCAGCTGAAATAAAGACTAGATACATGATGTTGCTCATGAGCTTTGTGCTTTGATTAATCTGAAAATTACTTTGAGCAATAGAAAAACTTTGTGAGCATCCTAGTGTGTTGATCTCAGAAGCAAACAAAAGAAAGAAAGAAACAAAAAAAGAAGAAAGAAAGAACAAGTGCTGAGATCACCACATTGTTTGTTGGGTTCAATTTGAAAGTATTCATCCTACTACCCTGTTATCTTGGAACAATTGTCTAGCATATCTTTCTAACTTATGTAGCATTGAGCTTAGCTCTTGACTCTAAATTCCACCTTACATCAATCCTTTTGCTGCAACAAGTCTCTTATCCTTGTGTGTGAGTTGTTAAACGCCATCTACTAAGTCTTCTTTTTCAATTCAGCAACTCGGCTTTGTATCTTGGTTGGATTTTTACTTAACCTTACAATAGCTTAAAGTTTCAGATTGTATCATCACATACATACCCTTCCAAGCTCCATAGATAAGCCTATTATTAGGATGCACTATGACTTTGATTTCACTTGATGTATCATTTTTGTCATGCCTACTACCACCAAGGTGTGTGCAGCTCGCAACTCAACAAGGAGGCATAAGAACTTCAGTGGTAAGAGAAGGGGAGGTTGAGTGATTTCCACCAAGCCACATATTTTGAATTGTTATCTTTGCTCCCAATAACCATGGCAGGTGATGATGGAGAAGAGCCACAATATGTCACACAAGAGCAGCTACAAAAATTGGTGCAAGACTTCAATGCACAACTCACTACAAACATGAACACAGTACAAGTCAATATGGTTGCAGAAGTTGTAAAGGCCTTGAAGTCAGTGCTGACAATGTGCATGAAGAAGAGCTAGATGAAATCGATGAGGAGTATGCAGGTCGGTTGCAGCGGGAAGAGCAAGAAAGAAATAATGCCCATGAGCTAGGGCGTGGAGGAGGAAGAGATGGTGCTGCCTTTGGTCGAGGGAGAGGTCGTGGGCGTGCATGTGGTGCTATCCATGACAATGAAAATGAAGACACATTTATGTTGCACCGCAATGATAATTTCTAACGCCGTCCTCGCAATGGACATGATCAGCCCAATGAAGAGAAATTTGGCAAGCTAAAATTCAGCATGCCAAAATTTGAAGGCACATCTGATCTAGATGCATATCTCACATGGGAGTTGAAATTTGAGAAGATATTTCATGTGCACAATTATTCAGAGGAAAAGAAAGTGCATATGGCTACACTTGACTTTGATGGATATGCTCTCATTTGGTGGGAACAAATTCAGAATCAAAGAGAGGAGAATGGTGAATTTCCAGTGTCGACATGGACGAAATGAAGAGGGAAATGATAGCACGTTTTGTGCCAAAGCATTATAAACATGAATTCTTTGACAAGCTGTAGAATTTGAAGCAAGGAAGTAAGTCCATGGAAGAATATTATAAGGAAATGGAGCAAGCTATGATTAGAGCTCGTGTGCATGAGGATGAAGAACAGTCCATGACATGTTTCCTCTCTGGTCTAAACAAGACAATCAAAAGAGTTGTGGAATTTCATACCTACAACAATGTAGTGGAGCTAGTGCACATTGCTTAAAAGGCTGAGAGGCAATTGCATGATGATGTAAAGTCAACCAAGCAATCTAGTTTCAACTCAAGAGTCTCATCGGGTGCACCAAAAACAACAAGGTTTGATTTGGGACGTGGCATGTTTTCATCAAGTTCAAGTTCTAACACTAATGCACGCCTGACCACCGCTGAAAAATCACAAGCATCACCAAATGTGGAGAAATCTGCTAGGCCAACATCCTCAAAGAACTATGTTTCAACGGGTTCCACCTCTAGGAGTAGTGGAATTCAATGCTTGAAGGGCTTGGGTCAAGGCCATGTCATCAAGGATTGTCCTAACAATCGAGTTATGATTGTCACGGAGGATGGAGAATATGAGTCAGCTAGTGAAGATGAGTGTGAATTTCTTGATGAAAATAATGAAGCGGAAGATGAACAAGAATGTGAAGATGATGACTACAAGGCTTGCCATTTTGAGGCCAGTCACACCATTGTAGTTACCAAGGCTTTGAGTGTTCAGCTCAAGGAAGAAGAAAAGGCACAAACGTTCAACTTATTTCACACGCAAACCAAGGTGAATGGAAAGTTGGTCAGGGTGATAGTTGATGGTGGCAGCTGCCACAACCTTGCTAGCAATGAAATCTGTAAGAAATTGGGTCTAACCATGGTAAAACACCTTCGCCCATGTCATGTGCAATGGCTCAGTGATTGTGGAGATGTCAAAGTGCAATATATGGTGAAGGTTACCTTTAGCATACATGATTACGCCGACACTGTCGAACGTGATATGGTGCCAATGACAGTGTGCCATTTACTATTGGGGAGGCTGTCGCAATTTGATCGACATGCCATGCATGATGGCTATGACAACACATATGCTTTCAAATGGCATGGGAAAGGAGTTAAGTTGCTGCCCATGACTCCCAATCACATCATAGAAGCAAACATGCAAAAGAAAGCGAGAGAGTGAAGTAGAAAATAAAAACTCTAGTGCTGTCCACAAATCGGTGAGTGAGTGCCACAAGCCAAATTTGAGCAGTAAAACTAGAGAGCTTGAGGGAAAAGGGAGGGTCATGATAGCCACTAAATCTGAAATGAGAGAAATGAGAGACAACCCCCATATGATGCATCTTGTGCTGCTGTACAAAGATGCAATTTTCTCTACTAACGACATGACCCCTCTTCCTAGTGTTGTCTTTGATGTGTTGCAGGCCTTTAATGATGTTTTTCCAGAGGAGATACCCACTGTCCTACCTCCAATTTGTGGGATTGAACATCAAATTGACCTTATTCCGGGAGCCTAACTTCCAAACCGGCCACCATACCGCACCAACCTGAAAGAGACAAAGGAAATTTAGCGTCAAGTGCAAGAGCTACTTGACAAAGGGTATGTTCGTGAAAGCCTTAGCCCTTGTGTTGTCCCTATCATTCTTGTTCCTAGAAAAGATGGTACATGGAGAATGTGTGTTGATTGTAGGGCTATTAATAACATCACTATCTGTTATCGTCATCCTATTCCTAGGCTTGATGACATGCTTGATGAACTTAGTGGTGCTGTTATTTTCTCTAAAATTGACCTACGTAGTGGGTACCATCAAATTAGAATGAAGCAAGGAGATGAATGGAAAACAGCCTTTAAAACAAATTTTGGATTGTATGAGTGGTTAGTGATGCCTTTTGGCTTAACTAATGCACCCAACACTTTCATGCGCTTAATGAATCATGTCTTGAGGGCTTTCATTGGAAAATTTGTGGTGGTTTATTTTGATGACATATTGATATACAGCCGCACAATGGAAGAACATGTTAAACACATAAAAATGGTGTTATAGGTGCTTAGAACTAAAAAATTGTATGCTAACCTAGAAAAGTGCACCTTTTGCACCGATAAGATTGTGTTTTTGGGCTTTGTTGTTTCAGGACAGGGAGTAGAGATGGATGAGTCCAAGGTTGAGGCTATCAAAAATTGAGCCAAGTGAGAAGTTTTCATGGTCTTCCCGGTTTCTATCGACGCTTTGTGAAGAATTTCAGCACCATTGCAGCCCCGTTGAATGAGCTATCCAAGAAGGGTGTTGAATTTGTGTGGGGTAAGTCACAAGAAGTTGCTTTCCAAGAGCTAAAGAATTGTTTAACTTCTGCCCCATTGCTTATTTTAGCCTGATTTTAATAAATCTTTTGAGATAGAATGTGATGCTAGTGGGATAGGCATAGGAGGTGTGTTGATGCAAGAAGGAATACCCATAGCATACTTTAGTGAGAAACTTGGTGGTGCTCAACTGAATTATCCTGTGTATGATAAGGAATTGTATGCCTTAGTTCATGTTCTTGAAACTTGGCAACATTATCTATGGACTAAGAAATTTATTATCCATTTTGATCATGGGGCATTAAAATACATGAAATGCCAAGCAAAATTGAACCGTAGGCATGCCAAGTGGGTTGAGTTCATTGAGTCTTTTCTATATTGTCAAATACAAGAAAGGGAAAGAAAATGTTATTGTTGATGCCTTGTCTAGGAAGAGTGTTTTGCTAAATCAATTAGAGGACAAGGTTCCAAGGATAGAGAGCATGAAGGAATTATATGCAGCTGACCATGATTTTGCAGAGCCATACATGAAGTACCATGTGCATGATGGTTTCTTGTGTCGAGCTAACAAGTTGTGTGTATCGGAGTCGTCCATCCGTTTGCTCTTATTGCAGGAATCACACATGGGAGGATTGATGGGTCACTTTGGGAGAGAAAAGACCTACTTGCTGCTGAGTGACCATTTCTATTGGCCAAAGATGAGACGTGATGTGGAAAGGTTGGTGCAGCAGTGTACCACTTGTCACAAGGCCAAATCAAAACTGAATCCCCACGGTATGTACACCTCTACTCCATGTCCCAAATGCACCTTGGGAAGATATTAGCATGGATTTTGTTTTGGGTTTACCAATAACTAAGAAGAAGAGGGATTCAATTTTTGTTGTTGTAGATAGATTCTAAAAAATGGCACGTTTTATCCCTTGTCACAAGAGCGACGACGTGTCACATGTAGCTGACTTATTTTTCACGGAAGTTGATGAGGACATCCTCCACTATTACCCGCTGGCAAAGACGCAACAAAGTTGTAGTCGGGCGGCGACCGTGTGAGCCTCTGAATAATCCCACCTTGCTTATCTAGGGAGGAGGAAGCCACCTTAAAAGGGAGAGCCACCCTTCCCCTATCAGACTAGTCTTTTAGGGAGATTGGGCCTTTCCTCGAGTGGGTGTGCCTAAGAACTGTTGGGGGCCGGGCAACCTTAATTTGTTGGGCCTCGGCCAACCCCACGCCTGGGCCGGATGCATCAGTGGGCTCGCTGTCCGAACGCCTCGTGGCAGCAACGGACAGTGCAGTGTGGGTGATGCGGACATCCAGGACACGATTTGGCCAGGCACACAACAGTGTAGGCGGCAGCCGTGAAAACGGTTTGGTCAGGCGCACGACAGTGTAGGCGGCGTGTCGTGGTCCAGCAGGAGCATGGTTTGGCCAGGCGCACGACAGTGTAGGCGGCCGACGGGCTAGGCGCACGACAGTGTAGGCGGCAGCTGTGCACGTCCGAATTATCCCACCTTGCTTAGCGAAGGAGGAGGAAGCCACCTTAAAAGGGAGAGCCACCCTTCCCCTATCAGACTAGTCTTTTAGGGAGATTGGGCCTTTCCTCGAGTGGGTGTGCCTAAGAACTGTTGGGTGCCGGGCAACCTTAATTTGTTGGGCCTCGGCCAACCCCACGCCTGGGCCGGATGCATCAGAAGTTGTGAGGCTACATGGCATGCCAAAGACTATTGTTCAGACCGTGATGTGAAGTTCATGAGCTACTTTTGGAAGACTTTGTAGTCCAACCATGGAACAAAGTTGCTATTTTCGACAACTTGTCACCCACAAACTGATGGACAAACGGAGGAGGTTAATCACACACTTTCCATGTTGTTGCGAACAATGATTATGGAAGACCTGAAGGAGTGGGAAGGTTGCCTGCCACATGTTGAATTTGCATACAATAGGGCAGTCCACCCACAATGCAAATGGGTCCATTTGAGGCTGTGTATGGTTTCAAAACAATCACACCCCTTGACTTGCTGCCCCTACCACTTCAAGAGCGTGCAAATATGGAGGTCTCTCAGAGGGCTGATTATGTGAAGAAAATACACTAGAAGACCAAGCAAGAGATTGAGAAAAAGTCAAAGTACTATGCTGCCAAGGCCAACAAGAACCGCAAGAAGGTGATCTTTGGGCCCGAAGATTTGGTTTGGGTTCACCTTTGGAAAAGGACAGATTTCCTGAGAAGCGAAAGTCCAAGCTGCTGCCCAGGGGTGATGGCCCATTCAAAGTCCTTGCAAGAATAAATGACAATGCCTACGAAATTGAACTTCCGATAGATGAATATGCAGCAAGCAACACTTTTAACGTTGCCGATTTGATTCCATTCATTGGTCATGAGGAACCAGAGTTGAGGTCGATTGTTTTTGAAGAAGGGGAGGATGATGAGGACCTCTCTCATGACGAACAAGATCATCAAAGACACCACTACACCTACGAGCAACCATTGACTCGGGCAAGAGCGCATTAACTTCAACATGAGGTGAACTCATTCCTTCCTGATTATGAACATGCAACTCCTAAGAATTATTTACAACCTAATAGTGTTGTGTTACTTGTTCTCAAGTTTGAAGAATTTGCTGATGGGAAACGAGGAGGCTACACTAGCACATACAGAAACTCATTTACCCCAAAACAGGAACAACAATAGTTATAGATCACGGATCGTTACCACTAGACACGCAGATGCAGCGGAAGCCGTCTCGATGTAGACGAACGCGTCGAAGTGGCAGTGATGTGCAGTTGCTCAGGTCCATCAGGTCCTGCACGTGCGGTTTGTCCTTGTTCTCCAAAAGCAGCACCTCCGAGGTATCCACACGTACAAGGATGGAACACCAAACGTAGGTGTACTAGCACCTCACAAATGACTGCGATCTGCAGGATATAGATGGAGGAAGGGTACTGTTCACGAGCGTACTGTAGCGCGTGGCACTGTAGCAGTGGTGGTACTGTTGCACATCTTAGGGTTTTCCCCTTCCTCCACCTCTATATTTATAGCGGTAACTAATGGGCCTTTCAACATTTGTGGCCATCAAGACTCTAGTACCCTAATGGAATAAATCCATCAAAACCCATTAGTGGATCCAATCCGACTGGCTCTAGGGTATATATCCAACAATCTCCCATTTGCACTAGAGACAATCACCCAGACAAGATTTTCAATATCCCAACCCCTTAAGTGTGTGACCGTATGGGTTCACGCACACATAGACATGTCCCGAGTACTCCTACTCGGTCCAATAGTTAACAACGGCCTCTAGCAAGACATGTCAACTCCCATGCACACGTAAAGATTGTATCAGACGAACCACCACAACATCACGTACAAGCTATTCCCTTTGCCTCACGATATTTGGTCTAACTCCAAGTCGACCTCTCTTTCTCGAACCTATGAGTCGGATCCTTCAAGAGGTTAACACTTCACCTAGCACGGCCATGCATTTCTTGATCCGATCTTGTATAGAGATTGACCACGCCTCATAGCATGCTTCATGACAAACCCGAAAACTACCTTTATGACTACCTAGTTACGGAGTAGCGTTTGATAGTCCCTAAGTAGGTCAATTCACATCTTGAGTACATGCGACAATCTCAGGTCTTAGGAAAAATCATACACATTGTGTAAAGAGATAACTATATAACAAAATCTCATGTTGGGTCAGTCCAGCCCCACGTCATACATGTGCCCACATTATTAGTTTGACATCTCCATGTCGATGACTTGTGAAACATAGTCATCATCTAATACATGTGCTAATCAGATTAGGGACAATCATTAGAATAACCATACAAGTAAAGAGTTTCACAAACCATTCACATAATTGCCAATCATATACAAGCCTTTTATGGATATTCAATAAATAAACGATATGTCATAGATACAATATAATTATCCACTCACACTAGATGATATCAAATACCCATAGCTCTCATGTGTGACTCATGCTTAGGCTGTGAAAGAGCCTTTGTCAAGGGATCAGCAACATTCAAATCCATGTGTCTTTTGCATATCTTTATCTCAATCCATTTAATGAACTCTCGAATGAGGTGAAACTTCCGTAGTTCGTGTTTGTTTTTTTGGTGATTCCTAGGCTCCTTAGTCTGCGCAATTGCCCCATTGTTATCACAGTAGAGTTCCAATGGGCTAGATGCATTAGGAGACACATCAAGCTCAATGAGGAACTTTCTCATCCAAACATCTTCCTTTGCCGCTTAGAAGCTGTGATGTACTCGGCTTTCGTCGTAGAATCAGGCACCGTATCCTGCTTAGAACTTTTCCAGCTAACAGTACCACCGTTTATCATGAACATAAATCCTGATTGCGACTTTAAATCGTCAGGATCAGTTTGGAAACTAGCATCAGTGTAACCTGTTACAATGAGCTCCTCCTCACCTCCATAGACTAGGAACACATCTTTAGTCCTTCTAAAGTACTTAAGAATGTTTTTCACCATTACCCAGTGACCTTCACTTGGATCAGACTGGTGTCTGCTCGTAACACTTAGAGCATATGAGTCATCTGGATGAGTACTTATCGTGGCGTACATGATAGACCCAATTGGCGAAGCATAGGGGATTTTACTCATGTGCTCCCGCTCATCAGCCGTCGAAGGACACTGAGTCTTGCTGAGGTGTACGCCATGTGACATAGGCAACAACCCTTTCTTGGACTGTTCCATGTTGAACCGTTTGAACACCTTGTCAATGTAAGTATCCTGACTTAATGCTATAGGCCTCCTTGATCTATATCTATAGATCCTTATATCCAGAATGTATGCAGCTTCCCCTAAGTCATTCAGAGAAAAACTATTTTTCAGTGAGAATATCATTCTCAATCAACAATATGTCATCCACATACAAGATTAGAAATGCAACAGAGCTCCCACTTTCCTTCTTGTAAACATGAGCCTCTTCCTCATTCTGACGGAAGCCAAATCCTTTGACTACCTCATCAAAATGAAGGTTCCAACTCCGAGATGCCTGCTTTAACCCATATATGGATTTCTGAAGCTTGCATATTTTTCCAGCATTAGTTGGATCGACAAAACCTTCGGGTTGTATCATATATACATCCTCATCCAGGTTCCCATTTAGGAAAGTTATTTTGACATCCATCTGCCATATCTCATAATCAAAATATGCAGCTATTGCTAGAATGATCTGATTAGATTTAAGCATCGCTACTGGTGAGAATGTCTCGTCGTAGTCGACTCCTTGAACTTGTCAGAAACCTTTTGCAACAAGTCGTGCTTTGTGGACGTGAACATTTCCATCGACATCTCTCTCACTCGATGGGTCTCACACCATTAGGTGGGTCAACCGAGTTACAAACTTGATTGTGTCTCATGGCACTTTGCCATTTCTCAGAATTTGGGTCCATCATTGCTTTCACATAGGTGCTAGGCTCATCGTTGTCTATCAACAATATGTCGCGCTCTCCCGTAACTAGGAGATTCATTCTATTAGTTGTGCGACGTGGCCTTTCCACCCTTCGTGGTTGTGGCGGTTCTTCTCTTGCCACAGGTGCCTCAACTTGTTCTGCTACATTAGTATCACTCGTAAAGTCTTGCCTCATAGGCTCATCTCGAACTTTTTCAAGATACACCTTCTGTCCACTTTTCTCGCTTTTGAGAAACTCTTTCTCCAAGAAAACATCGTTCCTAGTGACAAACACTTTGCCCTTTGATCAGTTGTAGAAATAATACCCAATTGTTTCCTTTGGATATCCCACGAATATGCACTTGTCCGACTTGGGTGTAAGCTTGTCCGACTGAAGTCGCTTGACATATACTTCACAGCCCCAAATTTTCAGAAAAGACAAACTGGGAGTCCTGCTAGTCCGTAACTCATATGGTATTTTATCCACAGACTTAGACGGTACCCTATTTAGTGTGAAAGCTGTTGTTTCTAGAGCGTAACCCCATAATGATAACGGTAGGTCTGACTGGCTCATGATTGATCGTACCATGTCCAATAAGGTTTGATTATGTCGCTCAGACACATCGTTCCTCTGAGGTATTCTAGGTGGCGTAAGCTGTGGAACAATTCTGCAACTATTTAGATGAGTGCTAAACTCGTGGCTCAAATACTCTCCTCCACGATGAGATCGCAAGGCCTTAATTTTCTTGCCACGTTGATTTTCAACTTCATGCTGAAACTCCTTGAACTTTTCAAAACTTTCTGACTTATGCTTCATCAAGTAGACATAGCCATATCTACTAAAATCATCAGTGAAAGTTATGAAGTACTCAAATCCACCTCTAGCTGTCGTGCTCATTGGTCCACACACATCCATATGTATGAGTTCCAACAAGTCTTGCGCCCTCTTAGGAAAACCTGTCAAGGGCGCCTTGGTCATCTTGCCTAGCAAGCAAGCTTCGCATGTCTCGTATGATTGAAAATCAAACGAAGTTAAAGTCCATCAGAATGGAGCTTCTTCATGCACTTCTCACTTATATGACTCAAACGACAATGTCACATATAGGTATGATTCAAATTATCTAGCCGAGGCCTTTTAGCACTTGTATTACAGATAGGTGAATCATCAAGATTTAAAATAAATAACCCATGCACAATGGATGCAAGAGCCACAAACATGACATTCTTAGATATCACACAACAATTGTTTTCACTCGTAAATGAATAACCATCCTTCATCAAACACGAAGGAGATACAATATTTCGACTCAAACTAGGAACAAAATAACAATTATTCAACTCCATAATAAATCCTGACGGGAGGTGAAGTTGCATCGTCTCGATGGTCAACACAGCAACTCTTGCATTATTGCCCACGCAGAAATCAACTTCTCTTCTCACGCTTCTACTTCTTATTAGTCCTACATTGTATTGCAAATATGAGCAACCAATCCGGTATCAAATACCCAAGAATTAATACAAGAATCAGCTAGGAAAATGTCTGTAACTTGAATGACAAGTGTACGTGATGCGGAAGTACTCTTACTTTCGTCTTTCTTTAGAGAAGCTAGGTACAGCTTGCAATTCCTCTTCAGTGACTATGTTCCTTATAGAAGAAGCACTCTTCATCTCTAGCTGGTCCAGGTTTAGCCTAGGGCGTTGAGTTTGGCTGGGAGATCTCATCGTTAGCCTTGCCCTTCTTCTTCCAAGATTTGCCCTTCTTCTTAAACATAGGTCTGTTTTGGATCGCCATCACATGACTACTACCGGCACTTTTCTTAATGTCAGCCTCTACTGTCTTAAGCATGCCACACAACTCATTCAAGCCCTTCTCCGCCCCATGCATATGGTAGTTTGAGATGAAGTTCCCAAAGCTAGGCGGAAGTAATGCTAGAATAAAATCAGTGGCCAACTCTTGGCCAAGTGGGAAGGCTAGCTTCTCCAACCTCTGGGTGTAACCAACCAACTTGATCATGTGTGGTCCTACCGCTGCGCCTTCTGCTGGATTGGTCTCCACAAAGGCCTTCGAGACATTGAACCTTTCAGTCCTGGCCTGAGTTTGGAACATATCCTTAAGCTTCTCGATCATATCGTGTGCCTCATGGTTTTTCTCAAACTGCATCTGCAGCTCGGGTTCCATGCAAGCAAGCATAAGGCAACTCACTTCAACGTTGGCATCACATGCTTTCTTGTAAGAATTTTTTACAGCAGCAATTGCATCTTCAGCAGGCTCTAGTGGTAATGGGGTGTCCAGAACTTCTTCCTTTTTCTTAGCCCTGAGAACAATTCTCAGGTTTCAGATCCAATCTGCATAGTTTGTTCCATTCAACTTATCCTTCTCAAGGACCAAACGCAAAAAAACAGTGTGGTGCTAGGTGCCATTGATCTACAATAGAAAATAATACAAAATACTAAGACAACATATCTATGATAGAGTAAAATACATTAATCAATTTAATAGAATCTACTCCCACTAAAATCAATATCCCTCCATTGATACTTAGTGATTCAGGACCCACAACTAATAAGTCCACTAGTGAGCTTTAGCATCACCGCTAGAAGACATGGTAGATCGGTAAGCAACCATTTGCTAATCATATCACATATGGCTCCTGTTGTTGGGTGACATCTCTATGTCTCGGTGCCCAACCTTTATTCCCCAAGGTTCTTAACCATTAAGATGACCTCGTCTGAGTTGACCAACCCTTTATGCAAGTAAGTATCCAATACGAACCCATCCAGTCAAGGAAAACTAGTGGCACTCTAATTTCATAGACCCACCACTAATTGTACAAGATACGTGACAATGCAAGGTTTACTTGGGAGGACATTCAAAACTTAAACATTGTAGAGGGATCGTTCTACTTCTACCGTCACATCCAGAAAAATAACAATTATCATCGCATATGTAGAAGTAAAACAATAAGAACGACATTCACATAGTAATGACACAGTATGACCCATTAACACATGGTAGTCTCTATATCCATTGTACTGTCCATCATAATGATCCCCATCTTTATGATCCATGTATGTCATCCTGCAGTGATGAGTCCTCCAAGAACTATCTAACGCATGCTAGTAAAATAAATTACACAACCGCGCATTAGATCATCGCAAGTTGGCACGCAGGCCATTACATCAAATTGACAATACATATAGCTCCATCTCTATTGCCCTACTTACAACACGCATGTCGTGATTAATTACATACATGCATCACAAACACATAGGGCCATACCGATCACATGAATCTACAAAAAAAAGTTAGCCGATTCTGACTTCCAAACTTAAATCACAAAAAACTCCATCTTCCCGGCCTTATTTCGCAAATCTAAATTTAGCTAAACTTCCAATGGCAGTCGAAATCATGTGTAAAATTTTTTGTAGATGAATTTTCATATAAAAATCGTCTCAATCCGAGGTCGTATGCAAAAGTTATGCCTTTTTTACGAACAACCTGATCTCGCGCAAAAACCGGCCCGGTAGCAGATCCAATCTACACTGCCGCGCATCACCATGCGCCTGGCCGCTGACCTAAGTTTGATTGACCAATCTAATTGATCTCCATCTCACCATGACTGGGTTTACATGTATCACTTAGCTCTGATGGCGGAATTCCGACCGGTAGGAGCAATTCGTTACACGACCATCATAGCAAGATCACGAATCGATTAGGGACTCATCTACAACCAAACATATATCCATATGCACACATCCAAACCTATGATAGCTATGGCCCTGATACCACTGAAGGGAAACGAGGAGGCTACGCTAGCACATACAAAAACTCATTTACCCCAAAATAGGTACAACAACAGTTATAGATCATGGATCGTTACCACTAGACGCGCAGATCTAGTGGAAGCCGTCTCGATGTAGATGAACGCGTTGAAGCGGCAGTGCCATGCAGCTGCTCACGTCCTTCTGGTCCTGCACGTGCGTTTCATCCTTGTGCTCCAAGCGCAGCACCTCTGAGGTATCCACACGTACAAGGATAGAACGCCAAACGTAGGTGTACTAACACCTCATGAACGACCACGATCTAGAGGATATACATGGAGGAGGTACTGTTCTCGCGGGTACTATAGCGCGACACTATTGCGGCAGCGGTACTGTAGCATCTCTTAGGGTTTTCCCCTTCCTCCACCTCTGTATTTATAGCGGTCACTTATGAGCCTTTCAATATTTGTGGCCTATCAAGACTAGTACCCTAATGGAACAAATCCATCAAAACCCATTAGCGGATCCAATCCGATTGGCTCTATGGTATATATCCAACATTTGCAAGGTATGAGTTCGCCCCTCGGTACACAAAGGAAGGCAGCTAGAAGAGGGTGTGTTGCTATTCCAGATTTGGACTTCAAGGTTCATGGTTAATTTTGTATCAATCCACGAAGATTCTGATGGTAACTAGGGTTTCCCGATCTTCCGAAAGGTTCTGATAACTCTCGATTTGGTGGAGTCGTGACTCAAATCGATCCGGCTTCCGAACCACACGTTCCGAACCCCGCAATCGCAACACCACGTCTCCTAAGGTTATCAACCGGCGTTGCACGGTTGACCTCACCCAGAAGGCTAATCCTTGCCTACGAATCGAAGAACACAAGCAAGAACGAGAAAGATTGCAACAAAATTGCAGATGTATGATTAAACTCACGAAGTTGGGGTCTCACAAACCGACGAGCGGCGACACTGTTCATGACAAAATTGATCTAAGCAAAACCCAAACCCTAAATTGGGTCGCGGCTACTATTTTAAAGAGTCTAGGGTCG
>OAMR01000440.1:219957-232489 GCA_900205405.1 Echinochloa crus-galli | reverse complement strand
CTTTATTTAAACCAGTATAATCTATACACATCCTCCACTTCCCATTCTTTTTCTTAACTAGTACAGGATTAGCGAGCCAGTCAGGGTGAAATACCTCCTGATGGTAACTAGGGTTTTCCGATCTTCCGAAAGGTTCTGATAACTCTCGATTTGGTGGAGTCGTGACTCAAATCGATCCGGCTTCCGAACCACACGTCCCGAACCCCGCAATCGCAGCACCACGTATCCTCAGGTTATCAACCAACATTGCACGGTTGACCTCACCCAGAAGGCTAATCCTTGCCTGCGAATCGAAGAACACAAGCAAGAACGAGAAAGATTGCAACACAATTGCCGATGTATGATTAAACCCACGAAGTTGGGGTCTCACAAACCGACGAGCGGCGACACTGTTCTTGACAGAATTGATCTAAGCAAAACCTAAACCCTAACTTGGGCGGCGGCTACTGTTTTAAAGAGTCTAGGGTCGTGGTCGACCCCCCTAGACGTGCCCCTATTGGGCTCAACACGATACACGGCCCAAAGACCAAAATACGATGACGCAGCGCCGAAACAGTTTCTAGATGTCCACTTGTTTCGTTGATTCCCGATGACTCCGGACGAATTTTTATATGAGACCAGTGTCATTGCAAAGATTATCTTCTTAGCTTTCCAAGCATATAAGAACATCCAAATCTAAGCCCGTATGCGACCTGGGTGTCCGGTTTAGCGCTGACTGCTCCTGGATTCCGAGGTGGACTCGAAGTCGAATTGATTTGGGCCTCTATCTTGACTTGCATGCCCTTGCTGGTCCTCTCCACCTTGAAGCCCTTCTCCAACTATCCTCTGGTCCTTTCCAATGTTCCTAATTACAATATAATCATTATGTAGCAATCTATTCTCATAATCACATAGAGAAGTACTTAGGAACGAGCTCACCTCTAAATTCAATTGTCGCGCACGAGCTCTAGTGATTGGACCTTGAACGATCAATGGAGGATTGTTGTGAGTATCCATAGGAGTGATGTCCTCATCAGATTCACCATGAGTATCATACACCATTGGAAGCGTCCTGAAGTCTAGTTTCAAACACAACTGATGGATCATGATTTGGAGCTTTGTAGAAAGCGCTATGGTGGATTTAGTGAAGACTATTCCGAGTGTTCTGTTCCTCCAGGTCCAAACTAGTTCCCCCTGGTCCGAACCGGTTATTTGGTTCTAGAAACTTGTTATTTCGTACTGGGCCTTTGTGGAAGGCCCCAACCCAACTAGGAGGGTTGTTGCTAGTATAAATAACACTTGTATGCCTGGTGGAAACCCTAACCACGAATTGAACTCAAAAAAATAGAGAAGCCAGGTGCTCTTGTCCTTAGGGTCGTGCCATTGCTACCCTCTTGAGGATTGGGAGTTTTCTCTACCAATTGTTCTTGTGTTTTCTTGTGATTTGCAAGAGCATTGCCTCTACCTTGTGTGGTTCAGGTTAGGCATCGACCTAAGCGTGTGGTTGGGCAAAATCATTTGTCACAGGTGGCTGTTCGAGCAGCTGTTGGTGCCATCAGTTCTTCACGTTGCACGGGTCAAGTTATCCCCAGATCCTAGGACGAGAAGATCAGGCAATCCCCCTCATCAGCTATTGATGTTTATGAGGAGATAGTCGGTGTGCAAAATAAATTTGTAGATGCCTAAATTTTGAGACTTGGAGTTCAAAAAGGTGAAAGTTTAGAGCTGCAACCATTGTTACATAAGCAACCATCACAACTACGAGAAGGTAATGAACATAATTCAGATCTAAATTTGCAAGACAAAGGTATGAGTAAATTTGGTGATATATCTGCTGCGATTTTAACTAATAAGCAATCACAAAATCATTGTGCTGAGTTATATGAAACAAATGTTGACACAAGTGATAAAATTGATATTGATGAGAACCTTTGTCCTTTTAGTGATCCATGCAACACTTTATGTTCTAATATACTCGACCATGTTTAATTGATTACACGTGCTGATTTTTTTGCAAAGGTGTCTCCTATCGCATGATTGTGTTATAATATACTTGATACACATGTTCATATTGATGAAATGCTTGAGAATATTTCCATCATAACATCCCTGATATCTTTGAATAATGCACATAGCTGCAAGTTTAAATTTGTTTTGGCAGGGTAACATGTTGGAGATAATTTCTATGTTAATGCAATTTTTGTAACATCTAATATGCCTGCTAATTTTATATCACAAATAAGTGATAAATTTTGTGAACCATGTTTAATGATATTAAGATGAATCAATTACTGAATGCTTATTCACAACCATCAATGTTGTTCCCTTCTTCGTATTTTTCGTCAAAAGAAAGAAATGTTGTGGCAAATATTGCAGTTCACGCACACGAGCAATTTTCAGCATCTATCTTTTGATAGGATTGATGTTTCCAAGATGCAATGTGAGAACTTGATTGAATTGTGTGGTGTGAAAGAAATTTTTGTTCTCCCATCACCTAGATTATTTCTAGGTACACAAAAGTCCATAATAGTTTCCATCATGGTGATATAAATTCTGTTAATATAATGATGCAAGCTAACAATCTTTTCAGGTACAACCAAAAGTTGAGGCTGATATTTGCCGATGGTTGGGGAAACTATGCAATATCAAATACATGTTTTTTCCTTTCTTGTGAATCCTGTTATCCATAGCATGAATGATGGCAAAATGGATGATGAATACATATACCATGCAAGCACATTTTTCCTTTTGTGTAGTCCTTATTCAGGTAATAAAAGGCTCGAGATAGCTTTTCTTCAAGAGGAGGAGAATGTCAAGGACTGCATCAGGACATCACCAGATCTCAAACAATTATGCATGGTGAAAGCTATATTAAATGTCAATTCATTTTGTATACATATGGCAAAGCTACTACTTGGATTGTATTACTACATATCCAAACACCTAGGTATATTTGAGGGAATTCAAGTGGACACGTCAACAATAAGGAAAAATAAATCAAGGGACAAATCAAGCAATCTAGAAGAGTCGAGGATGACTCCTTTTCAAGAGGTGGAGGATGATGAGGACGTCCCAGCACCATTTCATGTATTTCAAGGGAGTGGCCATGTAACCCATGCCATCACTCTAGGGGCTCATAAAGATTGCATGAACCAAGTGTCAATTACACGAAATCGTTCAAAGAAGTTACAACAAGAGGTGAACTCATTCCTTACTGAAATTAACATTAACATATTTGAGGATGTTATACTACCTAAATGTCCTATATTGATTGTTCTTTGGTTCACCCATGAAGAGGAGGATTCTACTTTACATAGAGATGAACCTGACCACAAGGAATGGACTAATAAGGAGCCAAAGTTCTCTTTGGAAAGTTCGGACAACCAATTCAGACCACATCCTGATCAGTTTGGACCTATAGATTCCTAAAGGATCTGGAGGGCCCCAAGTACTTGAGGGAACTTATCACGTATATTTACAAATGCAATAAACCTCATATCCATTGGACGTCCCAATAAAGAGTTATGACCAAAATAGTGGAGAGGGCTGACAAGTGCTTCCACTTCTCGTCCAATTTTGCATGCACCTGTACATTTTCATGCTACATATTATACATGGTTGGAAAGCTTACAAACTCCACTTTCCAACCCAATAAATGGCTTATCATTTGGACTTCCCGATATGTAGTAATGGTCATTTTAGTGATCACTGCCAAAAGATGGAAATGCACGTGAAAACTGAAGGACACTTCATGAATGCTTCAACAGTTGACTTTCCACCTTCCAACGTGGCTATTTCAGTTCATACATATCTAGGAGGGTTGTTCCTAGTATAAATATTACCTATATGCTCTTGTAAAAAACAATCTTGGATCATTTGAATGAATTGATAACATGTATGGTTATTTCAACCATGCTGCCTTGCACACCCTTGTTCTTCCTTGTTCTTCTTGGACTTGTGAAGAGACCCCTCTAGGTTCCACTACTTCGTGCTCTACAGTTGCCAGTGCGGCTGCACCATTTTGTGTGGATTAGTCCCGGTTTGTGATTCTGCGGTTGTTCGGAGATCGAGTTGAAGTCTTCGCGTTTCGGTGCTTCTCTCCCCGTCGCTTTGTCGCAACCAACCTTGGCAGGTTAAAGCTAGTTACCCCGCTGTTCACAGCAAGTTATCTAGTGATTATTATCCTACTGATGTGAAGATCGGGCCATTCCAAGGAGGTTTCCATCAGTATCATACTTTTGGTGATCTCCGATCTATCATGTGGTAATCAGAGCTATCGTTGTCACAGTAGGTTTTGTTATCACCCACCCATCTATCATTTCCGTTCATCATTTGTTACTGTTTTCACCCATCATACTTTTGGTCATCTCCGATCTATTCGGAAACTGCTTGTAGTGTCTTGGGTTGGGACTACCCTAAAGCGGATGTTGAGGACTGTACAGTTTCCTATGGGACCATTTAATTCCTCCCCCGATTTAATTCCCCACGTATCATGAGCACCATGGATGAGACTTACGAGGAGGCGCGCTCTACGTAACCAAAAAAGCAGAAAATAGTGAAACGCCTTAGAAATCCAAACGGAGGGAGTAGAACATAATTTTAAAGGTGACACTGATTTCATTTTTTTGAGCTAAAACGAATTTCTACATATTTTCTAAGAGTAAGTTAGATTTTAGAATTTTTAATTACTCTTACAACCACCTTTAATACCGCTTAGGGACGAAAAATGACCGGAATTGTGAGATGAGGGAGGTGCCATGTCTAGTTTTGGTGATAAGGAAGGCAAAGCAGACAAACACGATAATTGAGGGAGGTAATATGGACTTTTCCTTCATTAAATTGCAGCCGTTGGCATCAATGCATCATGACCTAGGGCCTAGATTCTCTCCCAAACCAGGTCAACAAAAACACAAGAGAATTTTTAGTACTAGTAGCTTCATTCTACTTTCTTTCTAAATTACTATTTGTGGTTGATTTTTTCCACAACATTTCACCATTTGTTTTATTCAAAATTTATGCAAGTACCATTTCTTTGTTTGATTTATTTTATCATCAAAGGTCCTTATTTCATGTATTGGTACTAATCTTTTTATAAGCAAATGATCAAACATTCCTAGAAAACTCAACATTGAATAGTAATTTAGAATTGAGGGGCAAATAATAAACTTTTAATTAAAGGTAAATAGTATATGCCATGAGATCATATTTTCAAAATGAGAAATTTTATGATACATGGAAATTGTAATAGAGATTTATAAGTTGAGATACAATGGTTAAAAATAAAAAAGGAACATATTACGAAAGATCTAAGTATTTTTTGTAAGTGCAGAGATAAGAGTATAGCATCTTGCATATGTGTTTAGACTTAAAAGAGTGAAGTGTTTGATTCTACGAGTGCATCCACGAAAAACTCAACAACTAGGACCCTAGAAAAGGGACTTATTTTTTAGCACAGTGGTTGTCTTCAACATTATCCAAACAACAAAAGTTATTCAACAACTTTTTACACAATGAATCTCAAAAGAAAACATATGTAATAGAATATTGTTTCAAGGCACTTATATCCCTAACAAACTTTAGTAACAATTGAAGCTGATACATTTAGTTAAAATCTAGCCTAATACCAACCATTGCTGTGGGATATGGGTACTACTGAGCCCACTACTAGAGGGGATAATGGCCGACTTGGGCCCATGCCTGACAAGGTTGTGCGCTGACCTAGAGGTGGCCAACAAGGAATCCTCGACTTGCTGAGAAAGTTTGGTAAAGATAAGGCGTCGAGATCTACCCGAGGGATCAGGCCCAGATATCTTGGAAGGTAAAGTGGAATCTTAATCGGATACGATCCTTAGTCGTAATCGAGCCGGATTAGATTTGAACCGACTTGTAAACCCTAGGCCGTCAGCCTATACAAGGCGGCCTAGGATGACAGACATATGGAATCAAACCATTGTAACCACAAAGCTTGCGCTAGCTTCCTGAAGCTTTGTCGAGCATAAGCAATACAAACACCACCCGGCATAGGACGCAGAGTATTATACCTCCGGGTAGCCTAAACCTGTCTAAATCTTGTTCCTTGTGTCACCTTCAAGCTACTTGACTTGGCGATCCTCCTCCTACAAACCTACCACTCAGGTATCCCCTGGAGGATTGTCGTTCCTAAGGTTCGACAGTTGGCACGCCAAGTAAGGATGATTGTCGAGTTTTCTTTTTAGTTAGCTTGACAGTAGATCAATCTCGTGCCATCTTCCCGGTGAGCATGAAGGACAACCCCAAGCACCTACCGAGCATCAACGTCTTCGCCGACTCCAGCACCTCCAGCTCCGCTAACATCGACTCGGTGCTGACAGAATCTGCATCAATGTTGGCACTTCTTATGATTCAATATTAGGATTGTGAATCCCGGTACTGGGGTAAGGAGTGTTTCAATGGTTTTTCTTATGGCTCAATAAAATATAGAAATATTCTGCAAGCACATAAAATTACCGCTGTAGCACTTCACTAGGGAGTATTCCGAGGTATCTTAATTTATATTTCCGTAGGGAAGCTTATGGTAAGAGTACGAGCAAACAGATATTCGAGACTATCAGAGAGGGGTACACGACTAGCAAGACGGGGGATAACGGTATTGGATAGGAGTGGATATACCGTGACACACAACTCAAGGTAGGCTCAGATAGGAAAGAGAAGGAATAGATAGCTGTGAGGACAACGAGAAGATATAGAGGATTCCTAGGTACTTTATCTGTCTATGTCACTCGGGGTTAGAGATACAGAGGCTTTAGAGCCAGCACTCAGAGGTGAAGGTCAAACCTATGTCTTAACTTTGGGACAGTAGAGCCTACGCCACAAAGAAAGGGATGAGAAGGGGTGGCATCTACCCTGCGCTGGGGGATCCTACAAGCCGAGACGTATGTGATGGGCTACAAAGGCCGTATAGGGCTATCACCACCTAACGACTACCGTATCCGTAGACTCAGGGGCAAACTAAGGTTACTGGCTAGCCTAGGAACCACTCCAACACTAGTCAACAACTACTTACTCTACTAGCAAGAGCAAGCAACCTTGTCAATACTCTTAGTGACAATTCACCTCAAGTATCAAGCAAGATCGAAGATCCGGCTAAGACAAAGACTTAAACAAGTTCTAGAAGCACCAGAACTAGAACCAACTATAGTCTAAACACGATATAGATGCAACTAGAATTAAGTAGCAGCAAGCTATAAATGATAGAGGCAAAGTGATAAAGATAACTATATATTGATAATTCAAAGTCTACAAAAGGAAAGGTAAAGATACAAGAGCTTATACCAGGTAAAGGCACAGCTCGACTCAACTCTAACTCCCAACTAAACAATCCTAACTCTATTAGAGAGAAGTGGAAATGAGAGCTCCTTGGCTTGGTGTGTGTGATACAAGTGAGTGACCCCTCTATTTGTAGCTTGAGAAGGTCGGTGGAGATGGAGTGGCAGCCAAGGGAGTGAGAGGCGGTGCTCCGGCCAATTCGGCCGAATCCTTGGATTCGGGCGAATGGATGGATTCGGCTAAACTCTCCAGTTCGGTCGAACCATTGGATGCACCGCCCTTTCTCCCCAAGGGCTGGGATTTGCTCCTTTGGTTGATTTGGCAGCTGGGGGCGGTTCGGTTGAAAGCCTGGGTTCGGCCGAACTGGGCGTGGCCCGTGGCCAGCCCCCCTGCAGCGCTTTTGCTTCCTGGGCTTCATGGATGACTTGATCCAGGTGGTCTTCGTGTTGGTTCAGCCCAGAAGTGGTGGCGGTCGTCCACATGTCATGCATGGTCATTGCTTGGTCACCGTTGATGTGGACGACTCTCGGTGTCGTATACGGCTAAGGGGGGTAGTCGGCCGAATCATGTCATTCGACCGAATTGGTCAATTCTGACCCCTATAGCAGATATTTCTCGTTGTTGTACCTGCACAAGTGAAACCCAAAACTCGTGGAAATTTATTAGAAGTAAACCTAAGTACATGGAATGTCACATATATCCTCTTTTATTCCCGTGTATTGGTGGTCGAAAACGTGCCGTAACGACCGCCAACAATCAACAAGCTCGGGGACTTTCGCCGACGTCGCCGACCTGCTCCTACCACAGTTCGAACAGCTCAATTTCTAAGAATGGGTCCATCTCCTAGATCTGTTTCCTCGACATTGAGTCCTACCACCCAACGAGATCATTGCCAGGCTAGATCACATCAACGCTAGCCTCGCGGAGTGCATTGCTCTGTCCGAGCGGGCGTTGGATTGCCCAGGGAATAAGTTCCCCTTTGTGCTCAAGAACATGATCGCCGACTACTCCTGACGTGACTCAAGTTGGCAACGGGGCCCCGTTCCCCGATTCCCCGCGGGGAATTCCTCCATTAGGGGATAGGGATATGGATTTGATCCCCACAGGGAATGAAATGGGCCAAAATGATACCTTAGTCTTCTTATACTGAAAAATCTCACAACAAAGAATTAGTAGTTTCGTGAAGCATCCGATGAAGAGATTCATAAGACAACCGATGAAGAAGTCCTTTCACCGAACGGCTACATGCATGGCATCATCTTATTGATCCAAAATGTATGGCGATCAGAATCTTCAATATCCAAGACCAATTTGCCCTATATCTCAAAGCGGAACTCACTCCTGTTAAATTTAATGAAAGAACAGGTCCGTCTCCTAGTAAGTAAATGCTGACTTAAACATAAACAAAGAAAATATTTCACTGTTAAAGCATAATCTTTTCAACGGTTTCTCCGCATTGTATACAAAAACCAGACAATGTGCTCCATTGTAGAAGTATCGTCTTGGCTATTTGATTAAACAAATTAATTTGCATGCAACAAATCTCCTCTCTCAATACTATGCGTCAGCCTCCTCTAGAGTTAACCTTGCACCAAATCCATCTGAATAATATATAGCCGACAGTCATATATATTCGGCTTTCAATGTCAATGTTGCAAACCAATTTGTTGAAATAAACTTGATAATCACTTCCTCCCTTTTCGGTGTTGAAACAAATATATTTCGTTTATCACATCGAGACTCGTACCAATCATCTAATCATTACTTTGATAAAATCAATATGTAGATGCTTGGAATGTGACCCATCTAAACTGGTGCATCCCAACCCTCCTAGCCAGCTAGTGTCCATATAATTAATGAGGTTGTCAAGTAAACAAGAATCTGAAGTGGCAGATGAATTAAAGAAGAGATAAGAAAAAGATAGAAAACTGGGTCGCATTACACGACACCGCCTTGTCCCATGGACCGAGACGATGGAAAACCAGGGAAAAAAGCATTGGGGTGAGACACATCGTTTCTTACTACAGAATCCCCACACCATCTTGATCCACTACACCTCAAGTTGTCAACGGGGCCCCGTTCCCGGATTCCCCATGGGGGATTCCTCCATTAGGGGATGGGGATGGTAGGGATTTGATCCCCATGGGGAATGAAATGGGCCACAATGGATCCGCGTTGGGGATGGCGGGGGCGGGGATAGCCACCTGTCTCCCATACCCATTTCCACCTGTCCCCGAATCAATTTGGCCCAGTAACCCAACAGCCCACCAGCCCAATAGCCAACAGTCACAAACCCTAAAATTGAGAAACAACCACGAGCCAACTCTTCTCCCGCACCGCACCACCGCCATCTTGCAGTCTCCTCGCTCTCCCCCAGTCTCTCCGTTGGCCATACTCCCGCAAGCCCATGCTGTCTTGCGCAGAGCCGCACTGCCGCACGGGCGCGCTCGTGGAGTCACCCCGTCGCCGGCGCCTTCGGCCTTCCACTTCAGGCAGCCGCAAGCCTGCAGCGGCGCGGCGCCGCTGCTCAACTTTTGCTAGCGGCCAGGCGGTCTAGCGTCTAGGCGCACAGCTTCACCGCCGCACCGACAGTCCATGCCAGTTGGGGACGGGATCCCCGATGGGGATGAAATCCCCGATCGGGGTCGGGGATGGTGAGAAATCATCCCCGTCACAGTTGGCTAGGATGGGGGTGGGCAAATTCTATCCCTGCGGGGTCGGGGATGTGAGGTCGTTCCCCAACGCGGTATTCCCCATTACCATTTCGAGCCGCAACCCTCAACGTGCAACTCAGATCCAACCTGAAAACCCGCCCGAACCGTCCAAGTTTTGATACTGCGGCGAGTTCTCTCGTCAACCGAGCACTCTGTCGACGGGAAATCCAGCTACATCACGCCCCCTAAGCGTGAAATATTTGTCTCCAAGGACCAAGACGCCCCAGATGGTGAAACCGAGTCCGCGGAAGAGTGACGTGTCCAGTGCAATCAAGACAGGGCTCGACGCCATGCAGAAGAAGCCAGGAACGCACCCCTGCAACCCGGTGAATTGCCGGCTGACCATGTAGAGGACCCGTCTGATCCCCTTGATCCAAGTATCTTGGAGTGCGAGTTAAACAGAGCTTGTGTGGCGTTCCGTACGCCCCAAGCCAACATCACAACTGCTTTCGCCGAGCTGGACCACCTACCCGACACCCCCGAGGTGGCATGCATCATAGCACGTTTTATTGTAGTTCCAGTCGACTGCAACCAATAGTCCAAGTCCAGTTCTAGAAGATCAAGCTATAGCAGGACCACCTGGCACAAATCTGCCTACAGCAGATCCAATCGTGATTACCACCGACAACACACCCCAGCTTTGGAGGTCATCAACAAGGAAGTAGATCAAGGCCACATGGGAGATAACAACATAGATGACTCCAAGGGACAGAACACTCACAACAAATAGAAGAGCCGACTACGGCGGGTGAAGGGATGGACGCCGGCCGGATCCAGATTCTGTGATCATCTACGGAGCAAGGACCACGACGTGTGTCGAGATCTGGATAACTACAACAAAGAGTGTGATGCGGCTGAGTTAGAGCATTGTGAGGGCTACAATCGCGAATATGGCTGACCCGAGAGACGGGGCGTCCGATCCTAGCTCAGCGATGACGAAGACGACCGCCACACCAGACGTGAACTTGAAGAGCACGGACGCTATGTTCACTTTTTGGCTCACCACGCGACCAGGGGCATTGTCATGACTACCAGCCTTGATACAGGGATGAAGACCCAGCCAACGATGACTATGAGTATGAAGGCTTCTCGGCGTGCACACGATGGCTTCGTGCTGTACAATGGCCCGAATCCTTCAAACCAGCCATGGTCGACAAGTTTGACGACCGCTCCGACCCCAGGCTCTGGCTCAGGACGTACTTCACTATAGTCAAAGTTGCCCACACCACACCTGATCAGGCGGTCACCAACTTCCTTGTGATGTTAGGCAAAGCGACACTACATTGGCTATCTAGGCTACCCAGGCACTCCATTGATGTAGATGTCGTGTCGATGACGGGAAGGACTGGGCTCATTGGAATGAGTTGCTTTTGAGGAGGTATGACACGGTGTCGAACTTTCCTCATATGTAACTCAAGATTATCTTGATAGTTTGACGGTAGTTGGAAACCTGTCATGTACTGCTCTGCTTCACACAAGACCAACGAAGAGAGCAAGGATAAACCCGCTTGAGTAGCGGTATACTCAACTATGATAGCTTGAGATAAATTTTTAAAAGTAATCTAGCCAATTGCTTCGTCGGCAACGGTGCCAGAAATGCTTGCTGGCACTTCTTACGATCCAATATCAAGAGTGTGAATCCCGGTACTGGGTAAGGACTGTTTTAGTGGTTTTTCTTATGGTTCAGTAAAATAAATGAATATTCTGCAAGAACACAGAATTACCGCTGTAGCACTTCACCAGGGAGTAATCCGAGGTATCATAATTTATATTTTCGTAGGGAAGCTTATGGCAAGAGTACTAACAAACATGTATTCAAGTCTATCTGAGAGGGGTACACTACTAACTAGACGGGGGATACGGTATTGGATAAGAGTGGATATACCATGACACATAGCTCAAGGATGCTCGGAAAGGAAAGAGAAGGATTAGCTATCTGGGAGGACAACGGGAAGAGAATGAGGATTCGTGGGTACTTTATCTATCTAGTCACTTGGGTTAAGAAAGACAGGGGTTGAGAGAACAACACTAAGAGAGTCAAGATCAAGTCTATTGCCTTAACGTCGGGATAAGGTGCACGTGACTCACAAAAAGGGATGACAAGGGGAGCCACAAATAGCCCCTCAGATTCCTACAGACCGAGACGAACGTGATGGACTACGTAGGCCATATAGGGATGTCACCACCTAACGGCTACCACCTCCACAGAATCAGGGGCAAACCAAGGTTACTGTCTAGTCTAGGAACCATTCCTACACTAGTTGTCGGTGTTTGGAAATCGTGGTCCTGACACGAACCAGAAATGTGTTGTGTTCCCTCCCTTGATGGTTGATGCAGAAGGTAATGCAAGACACGAATTTATCCTGGTTTCGGTCGCGAGACCGTACGTCCAGCAAGAATGGATCGTGCAATGTATTCTCCTGCACCGGATTGCTAGTAGTAGGGGGATACAAACAGGATGGGAGAAGAGGTTAGATCTCCAAGTCCCAAATGATTGAGGCAGAGTGCCAATATCGTGGTTTACGGAGTGTGTG
>OAMR01000440.1:202001-219209 GCA_900205405.1 Echinochloa crus-galli | reverse complement strand
TGCTGGTCCGGATTAACCTGCAAGAACACAGAATTACCACTGTAGCACTTCACCAGGGAGTAACCCATGGGGAATGAAATGGGCCACAATGGATCCGCGTTGGGGATGGCGGGGGCGGGGATAGCCACCTGTCTCCCATACCCATTTCCACCTGTCCCCGAATCAATTTGGCCCAGTAACCCAACAGCCCACCAGCCCAATAGCCAACAGTCACAAACCCTAAAATTGAGAAACAACCACGAGCCAACTCTTCTCCCGCACCGCACCACCGCCATCTTGCAGTCTCCTCGCTCTCCCCCAGTCTCTCCGTTGGCCATACTCCCGCAAGCCCATGCTGTCTTGCGCAGAGCCGCACTGCCGCACGGGCGCGCTCGTGGAGTCACCCCGTCGCCGGCGCCTTCGGCCTTCCACTTCAGGCAGCCGCAAGCCTGCAGCGGCGCGGCGCCGCTGCTCAACTTTTGCTAGCGGCCAGGCGGTCTAGCGTCTAGGCGCACAGCTTCACCGCCGCACCGACAGTCCATGCCAGTTGGGGACGGGATCCCCGATGGGGATGAAATCCCCGATCGGGGTCTGGGATGGTGAGAAATCATCCCCGTCACAGTTGGCTAGGATGGGGGTGGGCAAATTCTATCCCTGCGGGGTCGGGGATGTGAGGTCGTTCCCCAACGCGGTATTCCCCATTACCATTTCGAGCCGCAACCCTCAACGTGCAACTCAGATCCAACCTGAAAACCCGCCCGAACCGTCCAAGTTTTGATACTGCGGCGAGTTCTCTCGTCAACCGAGCACTCTGTCGACGGGAAATCCAGCTACATCACGCCCCCTAAGCGTGAAATATTTGTCTCCAAGGACCAAGACGCCCCAGATGGTGAAACCGAGTCCGCGGAAGAGTGACGTGTCCAGTGCAATCAAGACAGGGCTCGACGCCATGCAGAAGAAGCCAGGAACGCACCCCTGCAACCCGGTGAATTGCCGGCTGACCATGTAGAGGACCCGTCTGATCCCCTTGATCCAAGTATCTTGGAGTGCGAGTTAAACAGAGCTTGTGTGGCGTTCCGTACGCCCCAAGCCAACATCACAACTGCTTTCGCCGAGCTGGACCACCTACCCGACACCCCCGAGGTGGCATGCATCATAGCACGTTTTATTGTAGTTCCAGTCGACTGCAACCAATAGTCCAAGTCCAGTTCTAGAAGATCAAGCTATAGCAGGACCACCTGGCACAAATCTGCCTACAGCAGATCCAATCGTGATTACCACCGACAACACACCCCAGCTTTGGAGGTCATCAACAAGGAAGTAGATCAAGGCCACATGGGAGATAACAACATAGATGACTCCAAGGGACAGAACACTCACAACAAATAGAAGAGCCGACTACGGCGGGTGAAGGGATGGACGCCGGCCGGATCCAGATTCTGTGATCATCTACGGAGCAAGGACCACGACGTGTGTCGAGATCTGGATAACTACAACAAAGAGTGTGATGCGGCTGAGTTAGAGCATTGTGAGGGCTACAATCGCGAATATGGCTGACCCGAGAGACGGGGCGTCCGATCCTAGCTCAGCGATGACGAAGACGACCGCCACACCAGACGTGAACTTGAAGAGCACGGACGCTATGTTCACTTTTTGGCTCACCACGCGACCAGGGGCATTGTCATGACTACCAGCCTTGATACAGGGATGAGGACCCAGCCAACGATGACTATTAGTATGAAGGCTTCTCGGCGTGCACACGATGGTTCGTGCTGTACAATGGCCTGAATCCTTCAAACCAGCCATGGTCAAAAGGTTCGACGATTGATCAGGCGGTCACCTACTTCCTTGTGATGTTAGGCAAAGCGACGCTACTTTGGCTATCTAGGCTACCCAAACACTCCATTGATGTAGATGTCGTGTCGATGACGGGAAGGACTGGGCTCATTGGAATGAGTTGCTTTTGAGGAGGTATGACACGGGGTCAAACTTTCCTCACAAGTAACTCAAGATTATCTTGATAGTTTGACGGTAGTTGGAAACCTGTCATGTACTGCTCTGCTTCACACAAGACCAACGAAGAGAGCAAGGATAAACCCGCTTGAGTAGCGGTATACTCAACTATGATAGCTTGAGATAAATTTTTAAAAGTAATCTAGCCAATTGCTTCGTCGGCAACGGTGCCAGAAATGCTTGCTGGCACTTCTTACGATCCAATATCAAGAGTGTGAATCCCGGTACTGGGTAAGGACTGTTTTAGTGGTTTTTCTTATGGTTCAGTAAAATAAATGAATATTCTGCAAGAACACAGAATTACCACTGTAGCACTTCACCAGGGAGTAATCCGAGGTATCATAATTTATATTTTCGTAGGGAAGCTTATGGCAAGAGTACTAACAAACATGTATTCAAGTCTATCTGAGAGGGGTACACTACTAACTAGACGGGGGATACAGTATTGGATAAGAGTGGATATACCATGACACATAGCTCAAGGATGCTCAGAAAGGAAAGAGGAGGATTAGCTATCTGGGAGGACAACGGGAAGAGAATGAGGATTCGTGGGTACTTTATCTATCTAGTCACTTGGGTTAAGAAAGACAGGGGTTGAGAGAACAACACTAAGAGAGTCAAGATCAAGTCTATTGGCTTAACGTCTGGATAAGGTGCACGCGACTCACAAAAAGGGATGACAAGGGGAGCCACAAATAGCCCCTCAGATTCCTACAGACCGAGACGAACGTGATGGACTACGTAGGCCATATAGGGATGTCACCACCTAACGGCTACCACCTCTGCAGAATCAGGGGCAAACCAAGGTTACTGTCTAGTCTAGGAACCATTCCTACACTAGTTGTCGGTGTTTGGAAATCGTGGTCCCGACACCAACCAGAAATGTGTTGTGTTCCCTCCCTTGATGGTTGATGCAGAAGGTAATGCAAGACACGAATTTATCCTGGTTTCGGTCGCGAGACCGTACGTCCAGCAAGAATGGATCGTGCAATGTATTCTCCTGCACCGGATTGCTAGTAGTAGGGGGATACAAACAGGATGGGAGAAGAGGTTAGATCTCCAAGTCCCAAATGATTGAGGCAGAGTGCCAATATCGTGGTTTACGGAGTGTGTGCGAGTGTTCTGTGTTCTGTTCCTCCTTCTGTTCGTTGTCTATTCCTCTCCTTTTATGGGCCAATGAGGAGGGGTTACAGGCATGTGTCGTTGTGCAGGAACAACTGCTGCACAGTAGTAGGAGTGGCACCGGGCATGGTTCTTCGTCCTTGGCCACTGTTATCCGGCGTTGCTGTCCCTGTGAGGGATTCTTGTACTGGTGATGACACTAGGGAGTGGTTTCGAGGAGCTGAAATGACCTGAGTGCAGTGATGGCTCACCCGTACGCTAGTTCGAGGGTCACCCATGCCTGAGCATTGCTCGTTCTATGGAAAATCACTGTGGGAGTTGGTAGCACAGGGAATCGGAGTGATCCGGTTCTGTTCGCACAGTGGTGACATGTCCGCACAGCGGCAGGGATGGTCGCACAGTGCTCGGGATGGCCCGCCATGCCTCCGCCGTCCTTTCTCCTTCTCCTGCTTCGTGCTCGAGGGTCTCTTCCTCCCGATCGAGGGGTTCGGGTCGTCGAAGTTGGTAGCACAGGAGCTCGGAGTGACGTTCTTTGTTCGCATAGTGCCGGCCTGTCCGCACAGAGCCTCGACTGGCAGCATAGTGATGGGAGTTGGCAGACGGGACGGGGGGTCGTGGATGTCAGAGCGGCATGGTGAGAGATTTGCCTTTTGACTTTGGATGTACGGCGATGATGAGCATCATTAATCGTTTGTCGGAGCGGAGGTCTCGACCGAGGTGGAGCTTTCCGATTCGCTCGAGGCTCGATCCTCAGGCCTCGACCGAGGCGGAGTTTTTCAGTTCGCTCGAGGGGTCGGTTCCCTCAAGTGAAGTGGAGGTTGAGGTGCGCATTGAGGCATCCCGCAGGGTGTCTCGACTGGGCCTTCGCCCTTTGCTGGGCCATGGGCCTTAACTTGCCTTTCTTTTTTCTGATATGGGCCTGATTTTGGTGTTTAACAAGGTTGATTATCCCATAGGTTTGGGTACCCCTAATGATCGCCCCCAACAGTAGTCAACAACTACTTACTCCGCTAGCAGAAGCAAGCAACCCCGTCAATACCCAGTGACAATTCACCACAAGTAATGAGAAGGACCGAAGAACCAGCTAGGACAAAGACTTAAACAGGATCTAGAAGAACTAGAGCCACAACCAACTATAGTCTAAACATGAAATAATTGCAACTAAAATAAAGTAGAAGCAAGATATAAATGACTCAGACAAGATGATAAAGATAAACTTATTGATAACTCAAAGTCTTACAAAAGGAAAAGGAAAAGATACAAGAGCTAATACCAGAGCTTCTGAAGACGACTCCGGAACCTCTGAGGCACAGCTCGACTCGACTCTAACTCCCATACTAACTATCCCAACAATACTAGAACAAGTGAGAAATGGAGCTCTTGGCTTAGTGTGTGTTCATGTGAGACTTGGGCCGCTGAATTTATAGTTGCTCAAGGTCGCAGGGAGTAATCCGAGGTATCATAATTTATATTTTACAACAACGGGTATCGACCGAACAACTACGGCAATCAAGGCTGGAATTCGCGCCCAAACCTCCCGTTCGAGAGGCCACAAGGTAACTCATACAATTCCAGCTCTTTCAATAATCAGCCGTCTCTTAGAGATCTTGTGTTTAACCAGATGAAAATAACTGAAAATATTAGTAAGAAGCTTTCTGCTAATGATAAAACTCTGGAAAACATAGACTCTAGGATGGAATCATTCGCTTCTGCCATGAAAAATCAGCTGAGCTTTAATAAAATGATAGAAACTCAAGTTGCTCAGTTAGCTGCTGCTGTTCCTGTCACTGAATCGGGGCAGATTCCGGGGCAACCCGAACCTCCCCTCGAAACAGTGAATGCTATTACTATGAGACAGGGTAAGATGTCTCGTAGTATTCTCCGTACTAACCATGCAGGGAAGGCCTCAAATATCACTAAAGTAGAAGCAACTATATAAGGCACAAGTAGAATAAAGTAGATACTATTGATAACTTGAATGTCATACAAAAGGGAAAGGTAAAAGATACAAGAGCTAATACCAGAGCTTCTGAAGACGACTCCGGAACCTCTGAGGCACAGCTCGACTCGACTCTAACTCCCATACTAACTATCCCAACAATACTAGAACAAGTGAGAAATGGAGCTCTTGGCTTAGTGTGTGTTCATGTGAGACTTGGGCCGCTGAATTTATAGTTGCTCAAGGTCGGTTTGGAGAGGAGTAGTGGCCAATAGAGTCGGGAGGCGGTGTCGGGCCTTCGGCCGAACCGTGGATTTGCACCGCCTTAGCTCCCATGGCTCTGATTTGCTCCTAGGAGGCGGTGTTGGCATGGGGGCGGTTTGGCTGAACCGACATGGTTTGGTTGAACTGGGCTTTCACCCCAATAACGCTCCCCTGCACCACATCTGCCTCTGGACAACCTTGGGCTGCCTTCTCTTGATGCACTTCATGCATTTTTGGCCCATAGATGATCCAACGTTGGTCTGCGTGTCTTGCACCATCATTGTTTTGTCACCGCTGAAGTGGACGAGCGCTTGTGGCCTCTGGTTGTGCTTTGCTTCATTTAATGTGCCTGGCTAACGGGGTAATCCGGCCGAACGGAGTCATTCGGCCAAATCAGTCAATACTGACCTTTGTTGCACGTATTTGTCGATATTGTACCTGCACAATGGATATACACCAAAACTCGTGGAACTTTATTAGAAATAAACCTAAGTGCATGGAAAGTGACATAAAACCTCTTTTATTCTCGAGTATTTGTGGTCGAAAATGGGATGTAACGACCACCAACAAGCTCCCCCAAGCTTTGACCTTTGCTCGTCATCGAGCAAAGATAAAGACTTAGGCTCAGTGGATCAGGAGTTGCTACAATCTCATTATCTTGCAGGTAACATTTATTCATAACTAGTACTCTATAATACTTGAATCATTGGCAAAGTTTATTACTCACCTTTTTCCCATGGGGCGTGTAGCATTTCACCCGGAGAGTGTTCGGGTATCATTATTTATACTTCACCGAAAGAGGGCATGACGTAAAAGAGTTTACGTGGCAAATGACCGAGACGACATGAGTAAGGCACAAACTATAGCGAATGCAGGGGTAAGTTATGATAAAGATATGAATTGGGTAATGTGACACACACACTTCCTGAGCACCACGCTCGCGTACGAGGTCACTGCCCTAACGCCCCCGGGTCTCCCACATTTCGGATGGACGAGTAAGACGCAAAGGCAAGCCTGAAAGCACAATGAACCGATATCCTTACCCAGATCATCTGGTCTAATCATATATAAAGCATAACTAGTGTAGCACCAAGCCATGATATGATTCGCTATGATAACAGCATAACAAGACACAACATGATATACTACTAACATAACGGCCCAAGGATGACTTGCTTCGTTAAAGAAAAAGCACTAGCCTAGCTCCACTACCTAGGAATACAAGGCTTCAAGTGAGAGTGAGAGTGAGGCTTCAAGTGTTGGTGTATGTTGAGAGAGAGAGAGGGTGAGGGCCTCCTTATATAGTCTCCAAGGTCGGTTCCTGCCATCCAAGGATTAGGAAACATTATCCTCGAGGATCAGGTGACTTGGCAGCGACTCCTCCTCGAAATGCATCTGGATGGGATCAAGTCCAGGGTCGGCCGACCCCCAGGTGATGCCTCCCTTTCTCTGCCTTCCCCTGTGTCTCTGTTGGGTGGGCGCAATCTTATCCATTGGGTGTTAGGTTGCGTAGAATGCCCGTTTGCTCTGATATGTGGACCCTTCTTGTAAGTAGGTTGCGGCGGATGATCTTCTGTGTATGTTTTGCCGTGTGTTCGTCATGTTTTCATCTTATTTTAGACTTGTGTTCCTTCAAAGGATAGGGTTGCAATACATTTGTGGAACTATGTTAATCATATAAATATGTGAGTAAGAGATATAGTTTTTCGATGTTTGTGAGTATAGTTGGCGGTCAGATTTTGCATTTAAGGACCGTCAACAATGCCCCCAATCTAGCCTTTTGCTTGTCCCGAGCAAAACAAGGCTTTTTATTTTTGTTGATCAGGAGTTGCTTCAATGTTGCATTTCCCACATATACCTTAGGCACAAGCAAATGTTCTTGCCATGATTTTGAATAAGTTGGCTTTTGTTCTTACCTCTTACTTTGCTTCTGTGGGGCTTATAGCTTCGCCTTATCGTTGGTGGTTGAGAGTCAGAATGGTCTTGTAGAGTGCTCATTTTCTTACTCCTTTGCTCAACCTTCAATCCAGAAGTTTTTATAAAGTTTTTTTTCAAAAGGAAGGATTTCAAAGTTCCTCAAATAATCTCTCGGATCGCTCATTGTGTATGATTCCTCACCAAGGCTTTTTATTCTTGCCTTTCTTCCTCAACTTATCTCTATTGGTTTGATTTTTGTGGAGCTGTAGGTATGGAGGGTATGAAGGCAAACATGTTTCTCATGTGTTGCAAAGTCAAAAACTGGATCCAAAGGAGAGACAAGTCATAAACCTTGATCAAGATGTGCAAGTGTGTGGATATTTTTGGTGGAATGGTGGATGAAATTCTTTTTCATGGACCAACTCTCTTTATCTTTTTTTGACATGCCTTGTGAGCATGTGGCATACCTTCTTTGGGTATGCATCTTTTCTCTTTTTTTGTATAGCCTGAGTCTTCTTTGCTTGGAACCTTAGAGAGAGTGGCATGTAGTCATGGAACTTTATTCTGTGTGTGGATGGATGAAATGCTTGGTAACTTTTTGGGTAGAGGTGTAGCATCTGGTGGAACGTGTACGTGATCTTGATCATGGGAGTATGAAATGAATCTCACAAAGGGTCAACATTTTGACAATGCTCAAAGAGATAACAAGTTGCATATGTGGAGGGTTTTCAATAGGAACAACATATGTGTAACTAGGCATATGAAGGAAATTAACAGAGCAACTATTCATCATTTCAACAAGGAAAACAACGCCATGCTTACTACACATAAGAAAGCAAGCAAATATTTTTGGTCTTTTTGGTTTTGCAAATTTTCATTTTTGGTCATCATTGGTTTTGTTTTGTTTCAGGCATAAGGTTTTGAAAGCGGTAAATAAGATACAAGGTACAAGATACCTCCTGTGGGGGTCCTCCTCCAAGCTAGCTTCAGGCTCACAGCTGCTGGTCCGGATTAACCCCGTGCCAACGGCAGTAGGCCCTCCACTCCTCCTACTGCTGCAGTTGTCTCTATTCCATAATGTGGATCCTGTCACCGGTGTACCGCTGCCATGCTTTGTTTGTCTCGATGTATTGGTGCAGCGTGTCTTCAATGTTGGTAGCCTGGACTCGCAGCTCGCCTAGCTGCTATGTGACTGAGCCAAAATCACAGTTCGAGGCTGTGCAACATGCGAGGCTCGGGATCCTGCTGCAGCTGGAGCTGGTGCACCGGTGGCTTGGGGCCTGCTGTTCCCATTCGTCGGTGCTTGCACTGTGCCTTGATGATCCTCCTACTTCATGTGGTGACAGAGGATATTATGGTGCTGCAGCTTCTCTTCTGGCCCTGCTCCTTGTAGTCTTGTCGGGCCAACCAGAAACAGTATGTCTGCGTGCCACCTCTTCTGGGCTGAGAGTCAGTGACTAGCAGTTGTACAAATGATACCCCACGTTTGGCAACAGGATTTCATTGTCATAACCCAAGGAGAAGGAAATCCAAGAGTCATTTGGGCCATTCTTAATTGTGTGACCTTGAACTAAATAAGTCTCATCGATCAGAGCACGGGGTTCCTCGATGAACCAAATGTGATTTGCATCTAGATTCCCCATGCTCGAAACAATGCGAGTAATCAAAGAGGTACACTCAATAGGGCCAGTCATCTTAAAATTTGTAAGCCATTGTGAAATCATTGCCTTTACAGGGGAGATTTTGATCTTGTTGACCATGGCATATAATATCATCAACTCATGGTTGCGTAGTGTCCGCACGTCATCTCTTGGGAAGAGAGTAGGCTAACCATTTGTGCATTAACCGAAGAGTCAGGTTTTGAATGTCATTGCACCTAGGTGCAAACTTGCCATAGACAACTTGACCCGAAATCAAACCCCAAAATTCATGAGGACTAAAACCGCGGTAAGATTCTTCGAGAGAAACTGGCAAACGTTTTCCAAAGTTGAGGTGGTGGCTTAAACTCTTCCAAGTAACCTAATGATCAACTCTAAAAGCTTAGATGGTAACACCATCATCCACCACCCAAGGATTGCAAAGAAACTGGATGGTGAGGAGACGAGAACTAATCTCCTCAATGGGGGAAACTTATCCCATCCAACCGCATGCCAAACGCGAGCAAAGTCAACGTCCATACCTATTTTCTCGAGGAGGTCTGGATTGCAAGATTTGGTGTTACCAAAGGTATGATTGTTGAGGGCATAGGCTTGACGTTCGTAGGCATCTCGCAAGTCGAGGTAGGGTGCGTCTTCATCATCTATCTCCATGTCTTCGACTTGCGGGTCTTCTTCTTCTCCTTTGTGTTCTTCTTCGTAGTCCATCATGCTTGGGGTTGGAGTTGATTCGGGGGTGTAGTGTGAGCTTGTGCCACCCCAAGAACGGGAAGAGCTTCCACCTGTCATCTTCTTGAATACTCCTAAAACCGTCCATCCAACTTTATTCATGATCAAAAGTAACAACAACAAGAACAACTTGATTTGGGTGAGGTTAGTGAAACCGGAATGGAAGTACTTACCCGAGAGTTGTTCCTGCAAACAAGTGGACTTTCTTGTAGCAAGGAAACAAGAGAGAGAGTTATTGTACTAGAACTTGAGCACAAAACCAATGAAATCTCGAGAGCAAAAGGTTGCAAGAGTTTGAGAGAGAGTGAGTGAAGGAGAGTTGAGCGTGAGAGCTCAACACCCCCTCTCGGCCTCTACTTAAAGACTCCTGGCTGGGAACACGTCAGGGAGAAGCTGGGCACAACGGCTAGTAGCCGTTGGAAAAAGCTGACAAAGTGCAACGGCTAAGTGCTTGAGTGCCAGGGTGCTGGGTTCCAAAAAGCTCCAAGAAGAAGTTCGAAATAATTTTTCAAAGGATTTTGATGCTCATAAATATTTTTTTGGTATTTTTACAAAAGTGGTACAGGGCTAGAAAAACCTAGCATGCGGAAAATAAAATCTTGATATTCAAACATGCAATGGAAAGAAAATCAAATGCGGTGAAGATCAAATATGATATAAATACCATTTTACTTTTGGCAAGGGCTTGTCATTTTAAGTTCGACAGGCAAGACTTTTCTTCGGCGGTTATTTACCATTGGTCATCTCATCTTGGAGAAGTAGACGAAGACAAACTCCCAACCTTACGCCATACTTTCTTGTTCTTTCTTTTCTTTGATGGCGTGGTTGGTGGTTGGACAAGTGGAAGTTCGGGCTTGCCCCAAATTCTATTGTTGTCAGACTCTAGATAGGTTGCATAATGGTATTCATCTCTGTACTAAAATTTGAAGTACAAAACTTTTGTGCCTACTCAAAAACTGATCCTCCGTCTCCTGACGTCAATCCTTGCATTGGCATCCTTTAGGAAGGGACGCCCAAGGATGAGCTGGATGTCAGTGATGCCCTTCATGTTGAGGACGATGAAGTCAGCAAGGATGAAGGAGTTCTTCACTTGTACCAAAAGATTTTGAATGATCCCCTCGGGGCATCGAATGGACGAGTCGGCTAGTTGCAGACGAAGTTTTGTCAGGGACAGACCGATGAACTGTAGTTGCTCAAAGATTTCCTTTGGCATGATGTTCACGCTGTCCCCTAGATCATAGAGGGCTTCATCATAGATGCAATCGTAGATTGAACAACGAATCTTGGGCACCCCTGGATCCTCTTTGCTTGGTACCGACAACCCTCCCCACGCATTTGTCTGGGGGTGAGGATCATCCTGCATGGTTAGCACGTGGTGTCCTCCGAAATAAGTGTCGTCATTAGGTGGACATCATGTTGACATGTTCAACGGGAGCCTCGGGTTGCCCCGGGATCTTCCCATCACCAACCACAGGGACAACAACTGCAATTTGAGCTAGTTGAGATTCGATAATTTTATTAAAGCTCAGTTGGCCGCAAGCCTTTTGTTTCAACTTTTATATTTATGCTTTCAAGAATTTTATCATTGGCTGCAAGATTTTGTTTATAGATTCATTAATTTTTACTTGGCCAAGAACAAGATATTTTATGGAGCATTGGTTCGAATTGAAATTTGAATTGTAATTTGAGTTGTAACTATTACCTCCTCCTTGATAGGGTGGCCGTGATTGGCTCTACCGTTGGCCACCCTGTGGACGGTACCCATTGTTGTTGATGAAGGCTGCGTCTTCGCGGGTCTCGGGGAAGTTGTCTCCCAAGTGTCCGCCATTTCCACACACTTCACATGCGGAAGGTGTGTTGATGGCTTGGGCGTAGTTGTTCAGTCGTTTCTTGAATTCCGCACTTTCATCGAGCTTTCAGAGTAGGAGGTCCAACTTTGCAGTGAGCATATCCGTCTCTTTGACGGTGTGCATTCCGCCCTTCGTCTTGGGTTGGAGTCGTTCTTCGCTCCACCCTTGGTTGGAGACCATTTTCTCGACCAATGCGTTTGCTCTGGCGATGGTGAGGTCGAGGAAGGATCCTCCAGCAGCAACGTCGATGTGGGCTCGAGATGTCGGAGTTAGCCCATTGTAGAAGCTTTGGAGCACGATCCACTCGTCCATCACGTGATGAGGACAGGCGAGTATGTACTCTTGGAGTCTCTCCCACCCTTCCGTGATGGATTCCATCCCAGTCTGCTAGAAACTGGATATCTTCCCGCGTAGAGCATTTGTTTTGCACAGCGGGAAGAACTTCGCAAGGAACGCTGCGGAACATTTGTCCCACGTGTCGATGGCATGTTTGTTCTTGTAGAACCACTGTTTCGCCTTTCCTAGCAGGGAGAAGGGAAACAGATAGAGATAATGTCGGCAACAACACCCCGTATGGTGATGGTCTTACATAGCTCCAGGAAACTCTAGAGATGGGCGTTGGCGTCTTCATTTGTCTTGCCACAAAACAGGCTAGCTTGCACCATGTTTATGAGGCTGGGCTTGAGCTCGAAGTTTATGTCCCCAACATCAATGTTGGGTCTAGTTGCCACATTGGCAGTAGAGGGGATGGAAAAGTCACGGAGAGTCTTCTCAGCCATGGGTTCGGTTGTCGTTGATGGTGCTTGATGAACTGGCTCGCTTGTTGACAGAAAGATCTGAGGAGGGGTGACGCGAGGTCGAACCCTTCTCATGAGCTTCTCTGGATTTTTAGCAAAGTTTGTCAAACCTTTCTCACGAGCTTCTCTTGATTTTCAGCAAAGTTTGTTGGCAAGGAGAAACCAGTCATACACTACCCTATTTTCATCCAACGAGGAGAAAACAAAAGCAACATTAGCCTGTATAAGCTATAGCTATGAGTTAAACATATTGCCAAGATCACGTGCTAGTAAATCTTTTATATCAATGCCACTGCCCGGCAACGATGCCAGAAATGCTCGTTGGCATTTCTTAGCACAATCACCAGGAATAGTTAAGTCCCTGGCGATGGCACTAGGAAATCTCATGTGGTATGTCTTAACGATTACAGAAGAATCCGCAAGCGCACGGATATACCGTTGTAGCATTTCACCTGGAGAGTATTTGTGCATCGTTATTTATACTTCACCAAAGGAGGGCATGATGTAAAAGAATTTACTTGGCAAATGACCGAGATGACATGAGTAAGGCACAAACTATAGCGAATGCAGGGGTAAGTTATGATAAAGATATGAATTGGGGTAATACGACACACACACTCAGCCAGACTTAGGATAAGAATAAATAAATAAAACTAAGGTTAGTGGGAGCATAGGCATACAACAGGGTCCTAATAGCATCTATTCAGGCAAGCAAGGGTTATGCAACATACATATGGTTAGATCTACAGGTGCCAAAAAATTAGGGATACCGGGGAGAATGTCCCGCCTCGGAGTACATCCGGGCTGTTACATCTTTCAGAACTCATACACCGAACCCGAATGTCGGGAGTACACTAACCACGAAGTAGCAGCACGGTCATATCCAAAGGATCCTATGTACCCGAGCACCACGCTCGTGTACGAGGTCACTACCCTAACGCCCCCAGGTCTCCCACCCTTTGGATAGATGAGTAAGACGCTCAGGCAAGCCCGGAAGCACAACGAACCGATATCCTTACCCAGATCATCTGGTCTAGTCATATATAAAGCATAACTAGAGTTAGACAGGGCATGGTATACTACTAACATAACAAAGCAACCGTGGCTTAGCTCTGCATTATGAATAGGATACCGACGAGTCAGATACAAAGCCATTACCTAAGGCCGAGGTGGGCTTGGCCCAATGATGACTTGCTTCGTTAAAGAAAAAGCACTAGCCTAGCTCCACTGCCTAGGAATAAAAGTCTTCAAGTGAGAGTGAGAGTGAGGCTTCAAGTGTTGGTGTGTGTTGAGAGAGAGAGAGGGTGAGGGCCTCCTTATGTAGTCTCCATGGTCAGTTCCCGCCATCCAAGAATTAGGAAACGTTATCCTCGAGGATCAGGTGACTTGTCGGCAACTCCATCTCGAAATGCATCCGGACAGGATCAAGTCCAGGGTCAGCCGACCCCCATGTGGTGCCTCCCTGGCTCTGCCTTCCCCTGTGTATCTGTTAAGTGGGCCTAATCTTTTCCATTGGGTGCTGGGTTTCGTGGGATCCCCGTTTGCTCTGATATTTGGGCCCTTCTTATAAGTAGGTTGTGGCAGATGATCTTCTGTGTATGTTTTGCCGCGTGTTCGTCGTGTTTTCATCTTATTTCAGCCTTGTGTTCCTTCAAAGGATAGGTAGGCAATACATCTGTGGATCTAGGTTAATAATATAAATATGTGAGTAAGAGATATAGTTTTTTATGTTTGTGAGTATAGTTGGCGGTCGGATTTCACATTTAAGGACCGTCAACAGTAAACATTTAGCAACCAAAGTTTATGTTTCCTCGAATCCTTTCCCTTAGATAACCCACACTACCCAGACCATTCCATCTCCTTCTTCTCCAAGGGTAAAATTAGTAGATGACCGTTACACCTCCGTTCCTCATTAAATTACAATACCCTAAACATTCTCTGGGTGAAGTGCTACAACGGTATATCCGTGCGCTTGCGGATTTATCTGTGAACATTAAGAAATAACAATATATACACAACAAAAGATTTCTGCACACTTGCACATTCTTAATCAGGATGCAAAACTAACTTCTTCTTGGATCTCGTCTTTGACTTAGGATGCAACCACCTTAGTCCTCGCACCTTCACTCAAGGACAAGCAAAGGGCTAAGTGTGGGGGAGTTGTTGTCGGCCCTTAAGTCAAAAATAAAAGCCGTCAACTCCTACATAAACCAAACATCTCGATCATCAAACTTAGTTAATAGGGCTTATTGCTAACCACTTCCACAAGTTTTGGCAATCGTTGCCTTGTAGGTGCACTTCGAGGAAACGTAGTTGCTTTTCCCCCTGATCACAGATGTTAAGGTTTCCTAATTTATCTTGGCATGGAACGGACCTCTACACCCTATAAAAGGAGCTCTCCTTACCCCTCACAAAGAATACATTATTATTGGAGAAGAGAATAGAAGGAGAGACTCATCTTAGCTACTTAGAAGTAGGGAGGGAGTGTGTGAGGAGAAGTGCTGGAGTAGAAGAGCCAGACATGTCGGCCTCTCTCCGTTCTTGTACCTCGGCGAATACGAGTCCTTTGACTAAGTATCCGGGTTCATTTATCAGTAAAGCTCTTGGTATGGTTATTCTAGCTTTGTTATTCGTTTACGGGTTCATCGTCTGTTCTCGAATGGTTGCTGTGATAGAGGGCCCCTGATAAAGACGGTGTTGGCGGTCGTTACAATCCAACTTCGACCACCAATACTCGGGAATAAAAGACGCTTTATGTAACATTCCATGTACTTAGGTTTTAGTTCTAATAAAGTTCCACGAGTTTTGGTGAGTGTTGCTTATGCAGGTACAATATCTACAAATACGTGCTATAGGGGTCGGAAATGACCAATTTGGGCGAACGACACGTTCGGCCGGTTACCCCCCTTAGCCGTACAGGCCAGCGGGAGCCGTCCATGTCAACCAAACGACAACACACAACACGTGGACGACCGCCAACACATCCTGGAGCACCGACATGTCATCCTGGGCCGAATGAACTCAAACCCAAGCACCAGAGGCCAGCCCAAGGGGTCCAGGAGCAAGAGGCGGTGCACGGGGGGTGTTCTGGGCTGAAAGCCCAGTTCGGCCAAACCCACCAGTTCGGCCGAACCGCCCCCAATGCACCAACCGCCTCCAGGAGTGCATCCATGCCGTCCAGAGCCAAGGCGGTGGATCCAGGGGTTCGGCCAAACCGACCTGTTCGGCCGAACCCGGTCTCTTCGCCCGAATCAACAGGGAATATCCCCTGGATTCCTTGGCGGTTACTCCACTCCAAACCGCCTTAGGACACCTATCTAAGCAGTGGCATACACCTTGTATCAAACACAACACAAGAGTAGAGTGAGCGTTGCCAAGTTCCGCCACTTGTATCAGTAGAATAGGGAGAGAGGAGAGGTGAGCGTCCCGGAGAGGAGCCGGAGTGTCGGCCCCTCTTCCCGCTGTACCTCTACGGATGCGGCTCTGCTTCGAGTGACATCCGGGTCATGTCTGGTAACTCTTGTATCTCTCTCTGATTAATTGAGCATTCAGTTCTTACATCTATATACTTGTCTCGTTCTTTGTTCAATGCTTAGTTGATTGGTATAACTGTATACTGGTTGCTTAGCTTGGGTGCTTATCTTGCTATAGGAGATAAGTAGTTATTGACTAGTGTAGGAGTGGTTCCTAGACTTGCCAGTAACCTTAGTTTCTGCCCGTCGCAACGGAGGTGGTAGCCGTAAGGTGGTGACAGCCCTTTCGGTCTTCGTAGTCCATCACTTTAGTTCCGGTGTCCTAGGACCCAAGGTTCAGGGTAACCGGCACCCCTTCTCATCCCTTTCTGTGTGTCGAGGGCTCTGTAGTCCCGAAGCAAGTATCTATCTGTATCTTCTGCTCTGCTCAGTCAATCGGTAGAATAACCTTACCAGACCTGTATCCTCTCTACCCACCTACCTCTTCTCTTCTCTCCTTGTTGTCGTCATCCACCTCATCCATTTCATTCATCCACTCCATCTACCTAGGACAACTTAGTTTAGGATTAGTACACTTCTCGTTCCCCGTGGAAATCGATACCTTGGAATACTCCTGGGTGAAAGGTACATCGGTATCCGTCCGCTTGCGGATTTATCTGTAGGCCGTAAGGAGTGCCAACAAGCTTTCTGGCGCCGTTGCCGGGGAACGGTAGCTGTTCTGATTCCGAACCCAAGTTGTCTGTGTATCCCACCACCATCCACCAACCACATGGATTCCACTCTCACCTTACGTCAACACTCGGCTCCAAGGGGCGCTTGTTTTGAGCCACCACCATCATCACATCCCATATCCACACCCGGCTATGGGCTACGTCCCGGCTTCATAGCCATGGTTCATGAGCAATCGTTTCTCAGGAACGCGTGACGAGAGTCCATACGAGCATTTGTGCGAGTTTGAGCAACTCTGCTCGTGCCTGACCATTGCGGGCATGACACAAGAGACGCTTAAATGGAAGCTATTCCCGTTCTCATTGATGAGAGGAGCAAAGAATTTGTACTCTCTGTCTGTCGGCACTATGGAAGGTAGTTGGGAAACTCTCAGAGAGAAATTCTGCCTAAATTTCTTCCCAATCTCCAAGGTAGCCAGCCTCCGAGTCGAAGTTCTTACCTTTAAGCAATTAGAGGGAGAGTCGTTAGGAGCTGCTTGGGCTCGTTTCAAGCAAATCTTGGCATCCGGACCAGACCTAAGCATACCAAAACCTGTTGTTTTACAACACTTCAGCCTTGGCCTCTGTCCCGTAGCCACCACTTTCTTGGACTCTACTTCAAAAGGGTCGTTTTTTCATTTGACTCCCAGTGAAGCGAGGATAGTCCTAGAGCACATCCTGGACGACACTCCCTACACTGGAGTCTATGACGAACTCCCCGATGAAGAAGAGAAGCAGCCTAAACCTGAAGAGCCTGAACACC
>OAMR01000440.1:161587-201239 GCA_900205405.1 Echinochloa crus-galli | reverse complement strand
GACGATCCGCGAGTTCTCCGCTCCATCAAGCGAGAATGTGCGTACTGGACCAGCTCCGCCAGTCGGAGATGGCAACTTCGAGCTGAACCCAGCCCTCATCAACACGGTGGGGATTCGTAGTTCCTTGGCCACACCGGGCTTTATAGGTTTCTCATCGAAAATTTCTCTCAAATAGCCCGGTCGTTGACCAATCTCTTGGCCAAGGAAACCCCTCTCGTCTCTAATCAAGAGTGCTATGCTTCCTTTCAAACCCTTAAGAAAGCACTCAGCTTCGCTCCCATCATCCAGCTTCTTGACTGGAGCATACCGCTAGAAATCATGTGTGATGCGAGCGATTTTGCCGTAAGAGATGTTGTGGGCCAAACCAAGGACAAGAAGCATTATGCTCACTGGCCCCAGCTCAACTACGCAACCACGGGAAAGGAACTCTTAGTAGTTGTGTTTGTTATAGACAAATTCCGGTCCTACCTAGTTGGGGCAAAGGTCATAGTCTATTCAGACCATGCTATTTTGAAGTACCTTTTTGACCACAAAGGATGCGAACCTAAGACTCATCCATTGACTTTGTCTTGGGTACAAGTCCCGTTTGATCTTCCCATCAGCGATTTTCTTAGGGGGTGATACGCTCCTCAAGGCCACAACACTAGAGCCGTGGTACGCCACCATAGTTGACTTCATGGTGTTAGGGTACGTCCCATCAGGTGAAAATAGGAAAAGAATGGTTTATGAGAGCAGACATCACCTATAGGACAACACGTATCTCTTCTAGATACAAAATGGACTCAGACGATGCATACCTGCACCTGAGGCACATAACCACCAGGCACGCTAAGCAAATGTCCCATGAAAACATCTTTCCTTGCTTTGGCGTCCTGGGCTAGTTGTAGAGGCTCCCATCTCATTGACTCCATTTCCCGGAAATATCTAAGCTTGGGGGAGCCGCATTTTATAGCCACACCTTCTCACCCCCAAACTAATGGTCAGGCAGAACATCAGCACTCACATCAAGAACATTCTGCAAAATCGTCAATGAGATGGGTGTGCAGTAGAGAGATAGGCTCACTGATGCACTCTAGGCATACTAGACCACTCTGGTTGGGCAAACTAGGACAATTCGGCCGAACCATGCTGGTTCGACCGAAGGACCCCTGTTTTTCCCCTTGAGCATCCATTTGGACCCTAGATCCTATCTCTATCCCATCTTGTCTCGAAGTCGCTAGGAAAATGTTGGGAAAGCTGTTTGTCGACCAAGGTTGGGGGAGCTTGTTGGCGGTCGTTACAACCCAAATTCGACCACCAATACTCGGGAATAAATGAGAGTCTATGCAACATTCCATGTACTTAGGTTTTATTTCTTATAAAGTTCCACGAGTTTTGGTCAGTGACACCTGTGCAGGTACATCTCCATGGAGGAGGGAGAAGAGAAACCCATGGTTGAAGAGCCTGAAAAAGAACTGGCACAAACCAGCCAGAAGTTGAGCAACCGGGATGAGAAGGTCACTGAAGGCGAGCCTTGGCAGATGGACAAGAACAATGTCCTATACCAAGCATTCACAGCCAAATCAGAGAGGCTCGCCAAAGCCACGTGACATCTAGACCTTTATGATCCATCTATAGAGCAGATGTCATGTGGTTGAATCCAAGTTTAGGATTAGTACACTTCTTGTTCCCCGTGGAAATCGATACCTTGGAATACTCCCGGGTGAAAGCTACATCGGTATCCGTCCGCTTGCGGATTTATCTGTAGGCCGTAAGGAGTGCCAACATCGTCCTAATCCTTGATGCATGCAAAAAGAATAAAATTGTCGCTCCGGTTGGTGCATTTGAACCAACCGGAGATTGCCCTGTCTAACAGAAAGATACATGAGTACAGGCATGACACAGTGGAGGAACATGACAAGAACACGCAGGATGACCCGTTCGACTGAACCATTTGGTTCGGGCGAATTGGCTTGTCTAGGCGACCTTGTTGGTTCAGGCGAACCAGCCAGACGATTTAACAAAAGGATACATGAGTACAGGCATGACATAGTGGAGGAACAGGACGAGAACGAGCAGGCCGACCAGCTGACTCAGTACCTTTCAAGGTTGAATCCCTACCAGTGAAGAGTCCAAGCTTGGGGGAGCACCCCCATCAGGTACGTTCCGAATTACTCAGCACTTTGGTCATTCAATTGAAAATACTTCCCTTGAATAAAATTAACTCTCAACCATGCATGGAATGAATCATATGCCTCTCACTTTGGAAATGATGAATGGTTGCTCTGTCATTAATTTTGCTAGTACTTTGTTGCAACTAGTTGCTTGACTATGCTTGAGTTATTTGGCATGAGTAAAAATGAACCTGAACCTTGTGGGAGCATATGCCTTATTCCAAGTCTAGGTTGTTGTGGGGATTGATATAGTGATACTTTGGTTGAATTCTATTTCTGCTCTCAGTATGGTGAAAATCTCGGATGATTATGCTTTCAAAAATAAAACAAAGTATCTCATTGGTCATAATACCTACCAGAGCCATATGATAGGATTAGTTCTAAACTTTCTACCATATGCTGCTTGTCATCTTAGTGAGCTTTGTCAAATTGTTGTGACCTTAGTGAGGAATCTTTCATGCTTCTAAGATCGAGATTCACATACACTCCACCTCTCACTTGCAATTCCTACACTGGGAGTTAGCAAAACCATGCCATCATCCATTCTATAAAAAATTTCATGCTCTTTGATTCCCTCTCTGAATATCTTTGAAGTAGAGGCATGGGCTATGCAAAAGAAAAAGAAAAGCATGCCAAGTGGCCATGCAAAAATATGAATAAAAGATAGCCCATTCTCTCGAAAAATAAATCAAGGAGAGGAAGAATCATTCCATGAAATTTCGCCAAATTCCACTCCACATATTCCACTCCACATATTCTACACACTTGCACTTCTCGATCTAGAGTGTGATTTGATTCTCCTAAGATCCGGTCTTTGACTTAGCAATATATAAGATGCTTGTATGCCTTCATCCTTTGTCCCTGAGCCACACAAAAAGCTAAATTAGATGTTAGGATAAAAAGAAAGCAAAGCCTTTGGGTAGGAATCAAATACACTTGAGCGATTGAGTGAGCCAATGAGGAACAATTTACCTTTTCACAAAAGGGTGAAAACTCCGAGATAGGATCCTGAAAAGAGTAGAGTGGAATAAGAGTAGAGTGGCTGGTGACGTCATCAATCCGGGGCAAACAAACACACCTCGGCCAGGTAGAGTCAACCCAAGCCATCCAGAGGCAGAGGCGGTGGATCAGAGGGCAGCCATGCCCTGGGGCTGGTTCGGCCGAACAGGTCGGTTCGGCCGATCCAGGAACCGCCTCCCAGGGGTGCATCTCAGCCCTCAGGAGCAAAGGCGGTGCATCTGACGGTTCGGCTGAACCAGTCAGTTCAAACCAGAGAATTCGCCCGAATCCAGGGGAATATCCCCCTGGCTCCCTTGGCCGGTACTCTTCCTCAACCGCCACTCCAAGCTATAAATAGAGGTGTCCAAGGCCCGGTTTCACACACACCAAGCCAAGGAGATCTCATTTCCACTTCTCTCTAGTACAGTTAGGATAGTTTAGTTGGGAGTTAGAGTCGAGTCGAGCTTTGCCTCGGAGGTTCCGGAGTCGTCTTCAGAAGCTCTGGTCTAAGCTCTTGTATCTTTTACATTTCCTTTTGTAAGACTTGAGTTATCAATATAATTATCTTTATCATCTTGCCTTTGTCATTTATAGCTTGCTTCTACTTCATTCTAGTTGCATCTATATCGTGCTTAGACTATAGTCGGTTCTAGTTCTAGTGCTTCTAGTTCTTGTTTAAGTCTTTGTCTTAGCTGGTTCTTCGACTTAGCTCAATATTTGCCGGTGAACTGTCACCGGGGGTATTGACGGGTTGCTTGCTTTTGCTAGTGAAGTAAGTAGCCATTGGTTTGTGTGGGTGTGGTACCCAGACTAGTCAGTGGCCTTGGTTTGGCCCCGATTCAATGAACGTGTGGTAGCCGTTAGGTGGTGACAGCCCTATACGGTCTTTGTAATCCACCTCATTAGTCTCGGCCTGTAGGATCCCCCAGTGTGGAGCTGGTGGCACCCCTTCTCATCCCTTTCTGCGTGTCACTGGTGTCCATTGTCCCGATGCTAAGACATTAGAGTTAACCCAGACCTTCCAGTGCTGGCTCTTTAGCCGCTGTATCTCTAAGCCCGAGTGACATAGACAGATAAAGTCCATAGGAATCCTCCATCTCTTCTCGTTGTCCACCCACCAGCTATCTATCTCTTCTCTCCCTTACCTGAGTATCCCTTGAGCTGTGTGTCCGGTATATCCACTCCTATCCAATACCGTTATCCCCTGTCTTGTCTAGTCGTGTACCTCTCTCTGATAGTCTCGAATATCTATTTGTTAGTACTCTTGCCAAAGCTTCCCTGCAAAAATATAAATTACGATACCTCGGGATACTCCCAGGTGAAGTGCTACAGCGGTGATTCTGTGCACTTGCAGAATATATATATATTTTACTAAGCCATAAGGAAAACCACTGAAACACTCCTTACCCTAGTACCGGGATTCTCAATCCTGATATTGGATCGTAAGAAGTGCCAACAAGCATTTCTGGTGCTGTTGCCAGGGAAGCATTTGGCTAGATTACTTTTGAACTTTTATCTCGAGCTATCTTAGTTGAGTACCGCTACTCAAGCGGGTTTATCCTGCTACTCAAGCGGGTTTACCTTTGCTCTGTTCGTTGGTCTTTGTGAAGCAGAGCAGTGCATGACTGGTTTCCAACTACCGTCAAACTATCAAGAAAATCCTAGTTCCATTTTAGTGTTTCATGTTGAATTCCCGGGTGTTCTTGACGGAATTGAATCCAGGCCCTGCGAAACGTCGACACGGCTTCAGCATCGAGGATGGCAAGCAAGACGATACGCGAATTCTCGGCTCCATCGAGCGAGAATGTGCGTATCGGTCCCACTCCACCTGTTGGAGACGGGACTTTCGAGCTCAAGCCAGCCCTCAACAACATGGTGCAGGCTAGTCCGTTCTGCGGCAAGCCTCACGAATATGCTAACGCTCATCTCCAACACTTCCTGGAGATCTGAAACACCTTCATCATACACGGTGTAAGTACCGATGATTCGCCTTCATTTATTCCCATTTTGTTTATTGGGTAAGGTAAAGCAATGGTTTTATGCTAGTCGTGAAGCTATAGATTCATGGGATAAGTGCACTAGTGCCTTTTTGCTAAAATTCTTTCCGGTTGGGAAAACCAACGCCCTCCGGAACAAAATTGCTAGTTTCCAGCAGTTTAAAGATGAAACAGTCCCGGAGGCATGGGAATGCCTCCAGGACTATATTTCTGCTTGTCCTCACCATGGTATGCAAAATTGATTCATCATCCAAACCTTTTACCACGGGCTAAAGAGCTCAGCCCGTGAGTATTTGGATGCTGCTGCTGGAGGAGCATTTTTCTCTCTTGAGGAGAACCGAGCTAAGGCCCTCATCGAGAAGATGGTGGAAAATCAAGGTTGGGGCACTGAACGTGACCAACCACGTACCCGAGTAGTCCACCAAGTTGAAGCTTTGGACTTGCTCGCTGCCAAGATGGACCTTCTTCTGAAGAAGATGGAGGCCCCTGTTCAAGAAACGGTGCAAGCCATGGACGCTCGCATGACGTGCGAGGTCTGTGGCAACACAGACCATTCGGGGAATGACTGCCCCGAAACGTGAGAAGATGCCCACTACATCAACAACTCCAACAACAATGGGTATCGTTTGAACAACTACGACAATCAAGGCTGGAATTCGCGCCCGAATATCTCTTTTGTGAGATCTTCACAAGGTAACAATAATCAGCCGTCTATTAAAGATCTTGTGCTAGGCCAGGGTAAAATCAATGAAAATATCAGTAAAAAGTTTGTTGCAACTGATAAAATCCTGGAAAGCATAGATGCAAAACTGGAATCTTTCTCTTCTGCTATTAAAAGTCAATTGAGCTTCAATAAAATGATAGAAACAAAAGTTGCTCAATTAGCTATTGTTGTTCCTGTTTCTGAATCTGGGAAGATTCCGGGGCAACCCGAACCTTCCATTGAGTCTGTTAAAGCAGTAACCATAAGACGGGGGTAAGCTGTCTCGTGGTTCGTCCCATGCTAATCATGCAGGGAAGGCCTCGTACATCCAAGTAGATACACCCAGAGGGCTGTACCTGCAAGAGTTGCCAAGACGGCCATCATCAACACCCCTCCGGAAAGGAAGGAAGATCCCAGAGAGCCAGTTATTTAGTGCTCGATTTGGAATCGATGCATTGAAAACGCTCTCTGCGATCTTTGAGCTATCGTCAACATCATGTCTAAGGTATTATTCAAAAAGTTACGCTACCCTTTCCTCTATGCTACAAATGCCTAGGTGCAACTTGCAGATTCGTTGATCAACTACCCCGAGGGGGTGATTGAAAATGTCCCGGTCCAAATTTGGGGATATTATGTCCCTACGGATTTCGTAGTCCATGACACGGGGAACGATCATTCGTTTCCCCTTGTGTTGGGCCGGCCATTTTTAAACACCACTCGGGCTAGAATTGATGTGCATACGAGAGAAATCTTGTTCCATATCAGTGGAACGCCGATATCATTCATGTTCCAACCTCGGGAGTTCAAAAGAACAAGGGAGTTCACTCCGGAAAAAAGGAGCGCTGAGTGTTTCCTGAAAGTCCTCCTTAGTGGAGGGCTGGAAATACTCGGTGCTGAGTAGTGGGATCAATCCACTAAATCTGAGAGTGAGGATGAAATGGACCGCCGCTTCCAGAAACAAGAGGAAGATCAAGCTATATGGAATGCACCAGAAGATCTGATTCCACCGCCACCGACACCTACACCGAAGAAAATGAAGAAGGTGTGGCGGAAGAAGCAGAATTCATCATTCGAACCATCCACTCCGGGGTCTGATGATGACAAAAATCACTGAAGACACGGAGGAGTCCCGCTCATGGACTCAAAACTCGAGCTCTCACCGCGAGAAAAACCTGTATGTATCTCATGTTTCCCTTTCCAATTTTAAATTTCAATTCATCATTGCATTTGCATGTTTCGCTTCCAAAATAAATGAACCATTTGTGTAATTAATTTAAAAGAGAGTAGAAAAATTGCAAGCATGGTAAAAAAATAAATGGACCATATGCTGAAATTTGCTTGAAGTGGGTAAAATTTGTAATTTTTATTACTTTTACCCCTTCTAGAACATCTCCATTTATTTACCACCATCACCAACCAGCACAAAACATGTCTACCCCACTCAACATGGCTGCACACTCACCAATTATCACAAACATTGCAGCATGGGGGTAACTCCACTAACTTCCACTTTGGTCATGTCAAATTTACATCTTACCTACCAAAATCCACCAAAAACCCCATGACCTAGTGTCGGACATATGAAAAAAAAATTTGTGCTGGTGGGAGGCAAGAGGTGGGTGCGGCACATGGGGCACTCAGGCACCCAGGCCTGGTTCGGCCGAACCATTATGTTTGGCCGAACTGGCTCTGCTGCCCCCTCAGGCTATAAATAGAGGGCATGCATGAGGGCTTCATCACACACACTTCTGCACTAAAATTTTCTCCAGAAGCTCTCCCTCTCTCTCCCAAGTCTTTGCTTGAGATCTTGCTCAAGTTCTTCCCAAAGTTCTTGCTCAAGTTGGTTCTCTTGCATCATTAGAAAAACACAAAAATATTTTGCCTTTGCCTTGATCTTTGTGCTGAAACTTGAACGTGTTTGTGGCGATTTCCGACACCCACAAGAACGACTAATCTTTTGTGGAGGTTTTCATCCCCGCAAGAACGACTAACTCTCTCGAATGACTTGATTTACTAGTTCTAACCCCATATATTCAGTCCTTCGGGTAGTCGTTGTGCTAACCTTTTGCAGTAAGCATGTCGAAGCTCTTCTCCGCGTTCCGTCGCTCCGCCCGGCTGAGCAAACACTCGGACGATGCTGGGAGCTCCCCAGCCCCGTCTCGCGGTTCAAGCGGGATGGATGTGGATGAGTCAGGGGTAGCTGACTTGGGGAGAGGCTTCGCCTCGCAAGCAACCCGGCAGCTCCTGAACGAGAGTGACATCATTCTCCGGATGGACCGGGAGCGGAACGTCTTCAACATTCTACGCCTGAAGGAGTTTGAGCATACCTGTGTCTACGAGCAGGACCTGCTCGTAAGAATGGGTATGGACGAAGAGTTCCCAGAAGTCTTCCAGGTCGTTGGCTGGGAAAACTTCTGGCAAATCAACGAACAAGGTTCGTAAATACTCACCACCGAGTTTCTGTCGACTTTGGTTCCGAAAAATAGGGGAATTCATTTTTGATTTTTCAACCAAGAGTTCTTTTGCTCTTGGAGGGATTTTAGCTCGGCTCTCGGTTTTGCAAGTCGTTGTTCTTTAGAGGCGAGCAAAGCTTTGAAAAAGTTCAATCGGGTTCCATTTTGGAAAAAGATTTCAGGGAATACCAACTATTCTGCACCTCACACGAACAGTATTCATAACCCCACTTTGCGTTTCATGCATCAATGGGTGGCTATGACGGTGTTCCCGCGTTCGGATTTGCGCCCCGTGAACACAGTTGAGTTGCGGATTCTCTATGCTATGTTTAAGAAAAATCCTGTTTCTTCTATAAAGGATATGGTTAATCACAGGTTGTTTCACATACCTCATGTGGGTGGCATGGCGATGACTTCTCTAGTCACTTGCCTTGCTAACCATCTGGGCGCTCTCCAAGGCACCCAGCTCACGTACATCGAGACAGCGTGTTCCGTCGTGGATGCCGAGCACTTTGTGCAAGTCCACATATTACGACGGACGCCTGATGCAACGCTGGTTATGATTTATCGCGGTTATGCAGCTGAAGTGCCTTTGTCTTGCACAACACTGAGGCTATATACCGCTGACAAAATAACACTTCAAATGAGTATCGAGTCGGTCGATTCTCCACCTCGGAAGGAGCCCGCTCGACACAGCGTTGCAGGTGAAGGACCGTTCAGAAGGGGACGAGCCAGGCGTGATGTCGGGCTCGCAACCTCACAGGAGCTAGAAGATGCACCATCGATGCCGCACCGACACACGTCCGCATTCGAGGCCACTTACGAGATGTACAATGGTGATGGGACGTCTGGAGCAGGAAGCTCTAGACAACCCCAGGACCCAGACTACTTCGCCTCGGGCTACTGGGACTATGCTCCGAGTACGGACTCAGAGTACTTCGCCTTTCTGCGGTACGGAGGAGAGTACTCCCAGGGATGCTCAGAGTACTCCGAGTACGGACTAAGAGTACTCCCAGGTTCACCTCATCCTGTTCTTGCTTTTGCTCTTAGTACGGTGAATATCTCGGATTTCTTTTGCTTTCAAAAATAAAATAAAGTTCCTCATTGGTCAATGTACCTACCAAAGCCATATGCTAAGCTTAGTAAAAAATTTCTACTCATATGCTGCTTGTTGTCATAGTGAGCTTTGTCAAATTGTTGTGACCTTTGGGTGAAACCTTCATGCTTCTAAGATCGAGATTCACGTACACGCCACTCTCACTTGCAATTCCTACACTGGGAGTTAGCAAATATTGCCATCATCCATCCACAAAATAAATACTCCATGTTCTATGATCTCCTCTCCAAATATCCTTGAATAGAGACATGGGCTATGCAAAAAGAAAAGCATGCCAAAGAGCATGGCAAAAAGAAAGAGAAAAAGAAAAGCATGCTAAAGAGAATGGCAAAAATAAGAAAGAAGAAAAGCATGCCAAGTGACATGACAAAAATATGAGCAAAAATAGATAGCCATGTTCTCAAAAATAAGTCAAGGGGAGGAAGAATAATCCCAAGGAGTTCCACCACATTCCACATTCCACTCCACATATTCCACACACTTGCACTTCTCGATCTAAAGGTGTGATTTGGTTCCCCGAAGATCCGGTCTTTGACTTAGCAAAATATAAGATGCAAGTAGGCCTTCATCCTTTGTCCCTAAGCCACACAAAAAGCTTTGTTAGATTTTAGTATGAAAGAAGGCACAAGCCTTTGGTGAGGATACAAACACCACTTGAGCGATCGAGTGTACCAATTGAGGAACAAAGTCAAATTTTTAAAAAATTGTGGAAACTCCGAGATGGGATCCTGAAAAGAGTAGGAGTGGAATAAAAACTAAGTTAAACTGTTCAACCTTTCAACTGCCCAAGACAAGGAGAGTGCTATAAGCCCCATAGGTAAAATGGTGAGTTAAACTTTGCCGATAATTCGAGTATTTTTGAGTACTAGTTTTTTATAAAGTTACCTGCAATACTTTGACATAGTAGCAACTCCTGATCCACCAAGCCTAAGTTTTTATCTTTGCTCGAGGACGAGCAAAGGTCTAAGCTTGGGGGGGCTTGTTGGCGGTCGTTACGGCACGTTTTCGATCACCAAGACTCGGGAATAAAAGAGGATATATGTGACATTCCATGTACTTAGGTTTATTTCTAACAGAGTTCCACGAGTTTTGGTGAGTTACACTTGTGCAGGTACAACAACGAGAAATACGTGCTATAGGGGTCGGAATTGACCGATTCGGCCGAAAGGAGTCGAATGACTCTGTTCGGCCGGTTACCCCCCTTAGCCATGCACAACATCGGGAGTCGTCCACGTCAACAATGACCAAGCAGATGACGATGCATGACACGTGGGTGACCGCCACCTCATCCTGGGCCAGATCAACACGAAGACCATCACCAGAAGCCAGCCCAGGGGGTCCAAGACTAAAGGCGGCGCTGGGGAGGCCGGCCACGGGCCAGGCCCGATTCGGCCGAATCTCCCAATTCGCCTGAACCGACCCCAGCACCAGAACTGACCAAGGGGGGCAAATCGAGGCCGTTGGAGCAAATGGCGGTGCACCCAAAGATTCGGTTGAATCCGAGGATTCGCCCGAACCCGGGCAATTCGCCCGAATCACCAGGGGGTACCCCCCTGGTTCCCTTGGCCGCCACTCCTCTCCACTGTCCTAGTTCACCTATAAATGCAGTGACATTTCACTTGTAACACACAGACTCAAGCCAAGGAGCTCTCATTCCACTTCTTTCTAGTAGAGTTGGGATAGTTTAGTTGGGTGTTAGAATTGAGTCGAGCTGTGCCTCGGAGGTTCCGGAGTCGTTTTCAGAAGCTCTAGTATAAGCTCTTGTATCTTTTCCTTTTGCTTTTGTAAGACATTGAGTTATCACTATAGTTATCTTTATCACTTTGCCCTTGTCATTTATAGCTTGCTTCTACTTTATTCTAGTTGCATCTATATCGTGTTTAGACTATAGTTAGCTGGAGCTCTAGTGATTCTAGATCTTGATTAAGTCTTTGTCTTATCTGGTTCTTCGATCTTGCTCAATACTTGTGGTGAATTGTCACTGGGTATTGATAAGGTTGCCTGCTCTTGCTAGTAGTTGTTGACTAGTGTGGGAGTGGTTCCCAGACTAGCCAGTGGCCTTAGTTTGTCCCCACGTCTAGAGAGGTGGTAGCCGTTAGGTGGTGATAGCCCTATACAGCCTACGTAGTCCATCATGTTCGTCGTGGCCTGCAGGATCCCAGAGTGTAGGATTGGTGGCACCCCTTCTCACCCCTTTCTGCGTGTCATAGGTTCTATTGTCCCGATGCTAAGGCATTAGAGTTAACCCTGACCTCTGAGTACTAGCTCTTCAACCACTGTGTCTCTAAGCCCGAGTGACATAGGTAGATAAAGTACCTAGGATTCCTCTATCTCTTCTCGTTGTCCTCCCAACTATCTATTCCATCTATTTCCTATCCGAGCGACCCTTGAGCTGTGTGTCACGATATAACCACTCCTATCCAATACCGTTTATCCCCTGTCTTGCTAGTAGTGTACCCTTCTCTGATAGTCTCGAATATCTTGCTAGTAATCTTGGCAAAGCTTCCTGCGGAAATATAAATTACGATACCTCGATTACTCCTTGGTGAAGTGCTACAATGGTAATTCTGTGCGCTTGCAGAATATTTATATATTTTATTGAGCCATAAGAAAAACCACTGAAACACTCCTTACCCCAGTACCTGGATTCACAATCCTGATATTGGATCGTAAGAAGTGCCAACAGTGGGCTTTGTAGATGTTGGAACCGGTTGTGATGAGCTAGCACACCATCACGATGAGGTACATTAAAAACCAGTTGTGATGTTGCATACAATACAAAACCCCTATTCCCCTCCCTCCTCTTCTTCTGTAACCTGAAGACCACCACTCTATTCACCATTATTTCTGCCATTTTTCACCCAATTGCTCAAGAAAGATAACATTTTTTGAAGAAAGCTCTCCATAAACTTTTTTTGAGGTTGGTAACTAGCAACTATTTTAATTTTTAGTTTCTTTATACCACTAGATTTTGATATTTGGCATGAATTTGATGCAGAGGCTCTTTCACCATTTTGGATCTCATTTCTCATGAAATTCAATGGAGCAACTCTAATTTTGTAGGTTGATCATCAATTACTTGCTTGTAGGTTAGTATCTAAGCTTCATTCCCTAATTGTTTAGATTCATTGTTGCAAAATTGAGAAGAATGTGATGAAACATCTCTTTTTTGCCTCAAGGCCATTTTTCATCGATTTCTCCATGGATTATGCAAATGTGTAATTCTCATTTGATTGCAACAAGGTTAGTGTACATCTTTCTTTGCTTACTTTCTTGAACCTTGAATGCTCAAAATTGACAAGAATGTGATGGAAAATCTCTTTCTTTGCTTACTTTTTTGCTTCATCAACTTCTTCATGGAGTATCAAATGTGTAACTCGCATAACTCCACATTTTGAAGAATGCTTGGCTCTTTTTCCATATTTTAGAGGATATATATTGTCCAAGGATCCACTCAAAATTGTGAAGGTTGATCATGAGTCCCTTGATTGAAGATTTATATTTAGCAACACTTTGTGGAATTGATTTCCAAATAATTTGGCATTATTGTACTATTATTTTGGAATATTGATTTAAGACATAATTAACCATTTTGTTTGTAATAGATGGACGGTCGAGGTTGGATGTATGGTGTTGTGGCTGACACCTTTATCACAGTGGTTGATTCCTTTGTGAAGGTTGTGATGGCGTACAACACAAGTGATGGATATGTGTATTGTTCGTGCATTGATTGCAAAAACCAGAAGCAGTTTCATAGCATCGAGCAGATCCGGTGTCACTGTGGCAAACAATAAGATTTGGAACAAGCATGGGGAGAGGAAGGTGAGAATGAAATCACAAAACAAAATGTCAAAGAGAAATTGCTAAAAACGTTCCAGGAGGCTACACATGATGATATGGAAAATGTCCATGAATCATTAATGGAAAACGTCGGTGAAACCATTGCTGAGACATTAGGAGCAGATTATGTGGTGGACAGCATTGACCAGAATGCCTTGATGTGAATAGTCTGAAGAAGCTGGAGCAGATGAGGATGGATGCCAAAACTCCATTGTACCATGGATGCAGCATTTCCAAACATGAAGCTGACCTATTGCTATCGGAGTTGAAGTCAGCTAATGGTCTGTCGGACACAAGCTTTAACAGCTTGTTGGATCATATGCAAAAGATGCTTCCAAGCCTGAATGGGTCGCCTAAAAATAGTACCAAGTGAAGCAAATGATATGTCCAATGGGGCTAGTGGTATAGAAAATTCATGCATGTCAAAATGATTGCATCATGTATCGTGGTGACTATAGTGATTTGGATGCAAGCATAGTGTGCGAAGCTTCGAGGTACAAGTCTAAATCAACTACTGTTGGTGGTTGTTACGGCCTGATTTCTGACCTGCAACCGAACATAAAATGAACACAATGGAACAATGCACCATATCTATAGGGCTTATTTCTAACCATTTCCACAAGTTTTGGTGTTTATTTGATTCTAGGAGGTGAATTACTAAAGTTGGAGCAAAATCACCCAAAGTGGTGGTTTTGCCAAACTCCATGGTTCGACCAAACTCCGCTCTTGTGCTTGGTGCAAGCCACACTCTGCCACATGCAAGGAAACACACCTTGGTACACTGGAGTACATTGGATTTACATCAGTTCAGTCCAAGAGTCCTAGTGAAGCGACCACGGATCGACGATGTCACAAATCCACGAAGGCATGCAATTCTACCAAAGTCCCAGGCAAGGGTGGATCATCACGTCCATCCCCAACCCAATGTCGGTTGATCCAAGGGCAAAGAGGCCCATGGGCCAGTTCGGCTGAACGGATAGCCTTCGGTCGAAGCAAACTTACCTACAAACCACCACAGGGAGGCAATCTAGGACGTTGGAGGCAAGGTGGTGCATATCGGGTGGTTCACCGAACTAGGCAGTTCGGCCGAACTGACCCACTTCGGCCGAACCCTCCTAGTTCAGCTGAAGTGCCCAGCACCTCCCTGAGGTGTCATGGCCGCTTCTCTACCTCCCACCAGCCTTCTTCAGCTATAAATAGAGACCCTCTACACTTGTATTAAACATACGAGAAGAGAAGCTCCCTAGCGAAGCACTGCCACTATTATACTTAGAAAATAGGGAGAGAGGAGAGGTGAGTATGCTGGAGAGGAGCCGGAGTATCAGCCCCTCTTCCACCTGTACACTCCATCCACACACTCACCTCTCCTCTCTCCCTATCATTTTATAGTGGACAAAGGCGGTGGGAGGCAGATTAGCGGGCACGGCACCATAGGGCGGTGCCGTCTAGTTCGGTTGAACCAGGAGGGTGTTGGCACTCCTTACGGCCTCCAGATAAATCCGCAAGAGGAGAGATACCGATGTAGCTTTCACCCGGTAGTATTCCAGAGTGTCGATTTCCACATGGAACGAGAAGTGAACTAATTCTAAAATAAGTTGTCCAAGGATGGTGTGATGGAATGGATGATGACGAAGAGAAGGGAAGAAAAGCAATAGGATGGTACAGAGGGCACGAATCTGGTAGTTGTGTTCTATTGATCAAACAAGCGAATCAGGAAATACCAAAATAAACTTGCATCGGGACGAGGTGCACGCAGTTCACAGAAAGTGATGAGAAGGGAAACTACTAACAACCTCATAGGGCTCCTGCAGGCCGAGACGAACGTGGTGGACTACATAGGCCGTATAGGGCTGTCAGCACCTAGCGGCTACCACACGTACGTTGATTTGGGGACAAACCAAGTTAACCTCAAGCCTAGCCACCGCACCTACACCAGTTAGCTAATACTTATCTCCTATAGAAATATAAGCACCCAAGACAAGCAACCAGTATACAATGATACCAATCAACTAACATTGAACAAGGAACCAACAAGCATATAAAAGTAAGAACTGATACCCAATTAACCAGAGAGAGATACAAGAGTTACCAGACACGACTCGAACGTTACTCGAAGTGGAGCAACATCCATAGAGGTATAGGTGGAAGAGGGTCCGACACTCCGGCACCTCTCCGACATGCTCACCTCTCCTCTCTCTCCCTATTTCCTAAGTAAGGTAGTGGTAGCATTGGGCTAGGAATCTTCTCTTCTCTTCTCTCTTGTGTGTCTTGTAGGTGAAAGGAGGCTATTATTTATAGCTAAAGAATGGCGATGGAGGCAGAGTAGCATGCATGACACCTAAGGGCGGTGCACCCCCAGTTCGGCCGAACTAGGGGGGTTCGGGCAAACTTGGGGGGGAGGGGGGGTCGGCCGAACACATGACGTTCGGCCGACCGGCCTCCTGCACTGCTTCTTGCCTCCCACGTGCTAGATACTCATGGAGGCGGTTTGTATGTTGGTTCCTCGGTTCGGGCGAATTGGAGGCCTTCCGGCGAACTGGGCTTGGGCCTCCACTGCGTTCCGGTTCACCAGTCTTTGTGTTGATGATAGCCCTAATGGTCCATCCAATCCTGGGGTTCTCCGGGTTCATGGACTGATGAGGACATGACACCCATACATATGTCCATGAGGGGTGCATGGGGTAGAGAAGAAGGAGAACATGGTTTTCCAAGTCAAGAAGAAGGCCCAAGGCTAATCCGATTCGAATCCCCAAGGTGAAGGCCCAAAGAAACTCAAGTTCGAGTCCACCTCGGAGTCCAGGAGCAACTCGCACTAAATTCATCGCCCAGGTTGCATACGGGCTCGGTTTTTGACGTTCTACATATGCTTGACGTTCAAAATACCTTCAGAGTCATCGGCAATAGTCGAAACAAGTGGACTTCCAAAATCTGCCAGGGTACTGCGCCACCATCTTTTCGGCTGTTGGCTCATGTATCATGTTGGGGTCCATTATGGACGTGGTTAGGGGGCTATACACGCCCCAACCCTCATATAATCAGTAGCCGCCGCCACATTAGGGTTTGGGGTTTTGCTTAGATTAATCTGTCGAGAACAGTTTCACCGTTATCGGTTTGTAGAACCCCAACTTTTGATCTTAATCATACATTTGCAGTGTCACTTCATATTGAGAGCTGTTTCTTTCGAGTTCATGCTTGTGTTCTTCGTTTTGCAGGCAGGGATTAGCCTTTTTGGCGAGGTCAACCGGGTTGTGACATGGTTGATAACCAGAGGAGTCGTGGTGCTAAGATTGGAGGGTTCTAGTTTGCTGACTTGAAGCCGGATCAGTGTGTCGTGTTCCGCCCAAAACGAGTTATCCTTCACCTAACGGAAGATCGGGCACCCTAGTTCCCATGAAGTGGTATTCAGAGATAGGTTTACCGTCAGATTTGTCCTTTCGCCTTTGTCCTATAGTCCAGAAAATAGCCCTACAAAAATATTTTCCATCATATTCCGTTGTCCTAGTACTCTTTTTAGCCTTTGCAATTTCGTTTTAGTTTCGCTTTGTTGAGTTTGTGTCCGTGGTCGAGTCTCATTGCTGGTTTTAGTTGTGTTCGTGTCGTAGTTCAATCGCCCGTTGCTGTGATTCGTTTGTTTCCACCGCTATCCCATCCACGTTTAGCCATACAACAATTCGAGCCACTACATTACTCGATTTGCCTCACTAGCCGCCTTGTGTGAACTCTCGCCGTGCAAGCCCTAGATAGGTTGCAAGCCGCTTTGATCGCCTTTGCATTGCATACTTGATCATTGTTTCATCTGGCGAATACCTATTGCTCGCTGCCGCAGACACTAGGAGGAAGTTTACCCTAGCCGCTGCTGTTTTTTGTGCCTTTGGAAAACATAATTTGAGGTACCTTCCATAAAACAGGCATAACTTTTCACTCGGTGCTCCGTTTTGGCTCAAATTTTTATAGCAGATTTGTGACTCTATTCGGAGGTGACCCAAACTAGCCATATGCTTGTTTGGCCGAGTCAAAAAATTCAAAAAAATCAGGAAGATGAATAAAAAAATTGATCAAGTTGTTTCAGGGTTTTCAAAGATTGTTCCTGAAATTCCCTAGGCCGCATCTCACCTCAAAAATGGGTGCAAATTTTTATGGTTGGAGCTTTTGATTTCCTTATTCAGAGAGAAATATAAAAACAATAGTTGGCAAAAATAAAACATCTTATTTCCTACTAGTCCTACAGAGAAATTGCTGAAAATATTAAAAAACAATTGCATAGAGTGTTGTTTTGCTTGTTCTGTGAGCTTTATCCATCGTTTCTTGTTCCAACTTGTTGTGCTATGCCTAGGACATGTCTAAGCCAGCAATTGTGACTTGTGCTTTGGATACTTATTGAACTTTGCTATTCTGCATTCGTTATTTGCTACTCCTTGCTACATATTTGGCCTTCCGAGCTCCACAAACTATACTTCAGGTCAGTGCAGCGAAGAACCCTTGTAATCTTGGTACTACTTCCTCACAGGTATCACGAACCAGCCACCGGTTGTACCATCCACTGTTTTGCTTTTGTAAGAACATTTGTAAGAATTTGGTAAAGCATGTGAGAGAGTGTTTCCACCGACACACATATAGTAGTTGATAGAGATAACCTTTTGTGTTTTCTCTTGTCTACATACTAACAATGGCAGGGAGCGATGAGATTGTTCGAGAAGTACTAAGTTCTCAAATGGAGAAAGCAGAGCAAAATCAATTCAACAATTTATTCCATATTTTCTTTGTTGTGATGGAGAGACGTTGCCGCGTCATCATTGATGGTGAAAGTTGCAACAACCTTGCAAGCTTAGAACTGGTTGAGAAGCTTGTTTTGACCACAAAGCCACATCCACATCCATACTACATGCAATGGGTAAATTCTTATGATAAGATAAAAGTAACTGAAATTGCACATATTGAATTTAGCATTGGTTCTTATAAGAATAGTGTTGATTTTGACATAATACCTATGCAAGCATGTCATTTGTTGCTAGGCACGCCTTGGATTAATATGAATATTGTGGAATACAAAAATGTTGGTAATAAATATTCCTTCAAGTACAATGGTAGAAAAATTACACTTCTACCTTTGACTATTGCTGAAATTTTAGAAGCTGATCTCCAAAGGGCGGAGAGAAGAAAAAATGAACCTTTTAGAAAAGAATGGGTTGTTTTCAATGACACAACAAATTCATCTAAATCTGAATTTTTACAAAATGAAGATATTATTTTGCCTATTGTTGGGACTGATACTTTGCAGCATTTACATAATGAAAATGACCATACAAAAGAACATGAAGAGGTAAAATTTTCTGGTAAAAGCTCTCTTGATGTGCTCAATTTGCCTTCCAATGATGCAAATAATGCTATACTAGAACCTTCTCTTATATTACCTTTGTCAAAAGTAGAGAAGGAGCATGGTACTTTTGATTTGAAGCAATACACATGTGCTGAAAATAATATTATTATGTTGATTACTTGTGCACATGACGAACTGAAATTATTATCTTCTTTAAACACTTTGGGTTATGTTGAGTTTGATAATTTATGTGCTCTTAGTGGTTTGGAAGAGAAATTTAGATGTGCTGAGTTGCCATGGTTTTGTACTTATACATATCTCGGGTTCACTTTCAAGAAGGGGAGCATTGTTGGATGTTACCTATGTGTGCTAGTGCTCATTTTTCATATGTGATCTCTAAGCAAATATGTCAAGTGGATGTGGAGGTATATGGACAGGATGAAAGGATAGGATGTGATTTTATATTTTCAAGATAAATTCACCCGAATACATGAATGAGCAAGATGTTTGTTTTATCAAGTCATATCACATTTATCAACAACTTAGATCAGGAGGGTCCTAATGTGAATGATTTCACAGGCATGTGGATACTAAGTTTGAAATAAGCAATAGGCATAATTTATGGCATGAAAGAAAACCAAGGATGTTTCATTTAGATGATTTGTGCAAGGTTCAAATATTGAAACGTGACAACACAGAAAATAAATAGGAGTAAGGAGTGCAAACCAGCGTGCAGGTGCGCGAAGGGGGCAAGTCAGACTGGTTCGGTCGAACTAGTCTATTCAGTCAAACATGCCAGTTCGCCTGAACCAACTGGTTTGGCCCAACTGGCTGCTCTGCGTGCTCTCGTTTCATTTTGTTCCCGTGTCATCCCTGTACTCATGTGACTCTTGTTAAATCGAGCATTCTCTGGCTGGCTCAAGTACACCAGTTAGAGCATTTATTTTGAATAATTCAAATCAAACTTTCATTCTTTTATTAATCAAGCTAACTTTGGAAACCAACAATTGGAAAGGGAAATAGGTGGAGCACCTCTTGAACAATGATCTAATATAAATGAAATGAAGGAAATAAATTTACGAACTAAACTAAACTACTAGTGCTCTAATCGATATGACCACAACACATCTATTCTGCAAGTGGGTCGTAAAGGTCCATGTGACAACTCAAGAAATTAGGGTCCAAATCGAAAGCACTCACAAGCACAATTAAGTTTAAATTACATAAAATGACAAATTTCTCAAATTGAATGTTGAATTCAAATATATGTTTGAAATTTTGGGACCAAGGTTAAATTTGAAAACTCCTTAGGCTGTTTACATAATGATCAGTCCCGGTTGGTATTTCCCGAGGTTTCCAAGGACCTTTACTTCCAGTTGGTAACACCAATTGGGACTAAAAGTGAACCTTTAGTCTTGGTTGGAGGCTCAATACGGGACTAAAGGGTCTCAAGCATTAGTATCAATTGGAGGCTCCAACCGAGACTAAAAGGGTGACCTTTTGTTCCGGTTGGAAGCTCCAACCGGGAGTAATGGGTCTTTATTCCTGGGTGGGGGCTCTTCGCAGGTTAGAATAAAGGGAAAACATCCCACCTAGCATCACATGTGCTGTGTAGGTGGAGTGGTTAGGAGGTTGTACGTGAGGCAATGTGAGAGGTTGTGGGTTCGCAACCGGTTGCCAAAACCGGGACTAATGGGGGTTGGCAACCGGGACTAAAGTCCATTTTTCTACTAGTGCACAGGGGCTGGTTGGGGAGGACGGGGATAGCGTTTCCTAGACTCCGCTGAATATAGCGGAACCGGGCGAGTCCTTTCGTTTAGCGGGTGGTTCCCCATATCACGGTGCAGCCATTTTTTTACGGTAAACCGAACTGGAGGATGGGATAGAGGACTCCGGTGCACAGACAGCCTTAGGTACCCTCTCTGCCCTGGTTCACCCCCACTGGTTCTTCAGCAGCCAGTACGCGGTTCTGTCCTTGGCCAGTGCCTTAGCCTATCGCTGTGACCACAGGGTTCAATTATGTGCCACAATCGTCCATGGTAAGCATGCCACAGTGTTGACACAAAACACGCCACACCAAGTACTTAAGCTCTGAATAGCAAACACGCTTCTTGCAGCACCTTCATGGAAACCACATGATCCTCTTTGAATAAATTCCCTCTATGCCATCAATAATTATACCTATCCCTTATGTGCCATCAAAAATATAGTCATCCCTTCATTGTCATTGTTTTTATTTTTTCATCCCTTCTATGCCATTCCGTTAGACTGGGCCATTATATGTGATGGCTGGTCTATGGGCCCCATACATCAGTGAGAAGGAAAACAAACACGTTCCCCATCTTCTTAGTCATTCCGCCCGTGTGAGAGATCTCCTCATCTCCGCGGTGCTCCCCATCGCCGGTAGGGGCTGAGTATGCAGTGCCGCTCACATCCGCGGGAGGAGCCCAGTTGAGACAAGCAAGGCAGCATTGCCCCTCTCTAGCAGAGTACTTATAAAAAAGCTATAGGGGCCATAGCGCAGCTATAGTGGAAGCTATAACATTTAGCGATATGTGAAAAACTATCAAAATTTATCCCTAAACATTACTAATTTTATGATTTCCAGCTCATATTTTGTAAGTACATGCAAACATTAATGAATAGACAAGTAATATTTGCGGAGTTAGTGGCATTAGCGGTAATATTTGCAATATCATAGCGGCATTTGTCTCAAAAAGCTATAGAAGGCTATTTGCAACCTTGAGATTCATACCTGAACAGTCGTGTCCTTTCCACAAGGATGCGAAGCACACATTCAGGTAATGTCATATCCTGAAGAAGGAAATAGCCATACCGCGAGCTCCCAAGAAGCCTCGCTACAATGATTACCGTGGGGCCGACCGCCACAACAACCTGTATTGTAGTGACTATAGAAGGGAAAGCGCCTACTGCCGCAACGACTGACCTCAGCACAACCACGACCGCCAGCTAGAGCTGGCCGAGCAGAGGCAAAACAATGACGCCAATGCCAACTTCTTGCCTATCGAATACCAGGTGAACGTCATTGTAGGAGGCCCTGATGCCTTCCTAGATAAAAGGAAGAAGAAGCTCCATAGTCGCGAGATCCACATGATAAGTACCCGAGCCGTCGAGTACCTGTGCTGGTTAGATATGCCCATCACATTCTCCAGGGCCGACCATTCGGTTTACTTATCGGAGCTAGGCTCCTACCCCTTGATAGTCAACCCTGTAGTTGACAGACTCCTCCTGACCAAGCTGCTAGTCGACGGGGGTAGCGCCCTCAACATTATCTTTACCAGCACCCTCAACAGTATGGGGTTCAACTACTAAAGCGTACGCCAGGTGGAGCACCCATTCTTCAAAATTGTACCAGGAAAAGCTTCCTACACTACTAGATTTCGACCCTATTGCCAGCACCCATTCTTCAAAATTGTACCAGTAAAAGCTTCTTACTACTAGATTTCGACCCTATTGCCACGAAGAGCATTGCAACAACACAAATTATGTTGCAATAGATGGATGTTGTTGCCACCATTTCAAAAAATGGTTGCAATATAGGGACAATATTGCCACGGATGTCCCGAGTTGCGATGATCATGAATTTTGTTGCAATAGATAGGTGTTTTTGCAACCATATTGCAAAATGGTTGCAATATGTGCAAACTATTGCCACCAATATCCTGTGTTGCTATAATCTAGATTTTCATTGCTATAGGTTGATGTTATTGCTATTGGATATATGCCCAAGAGCCAATCAGATTGGGCTTGTTTATGGGCTTGATCCACGAGGGATTAGGTTAACTGATAGGGCCCATGAGATGGCTGATGAGGACATCACCGCCAACGATACTGCCACGCCATCTTCTCCTATCATTGCCGGTCCTATTACCCGTGCTTGTGCTAGACAACTTAATCATCTGGTGAGTTCACTCCTGAGTTCACATTCATCATATTTAGAATGCGGAGACCCGTGCACTCTTGTTTTGCTTAGGAATCATGGAGAGGATCGAGAACGAAAAGGATTCGCGCGGGCTGGATTTAGATTGCAGAAAAACATCAACATGTGACGGATCCCACGGTCGCATACGGACTCGAATTAGGGCTTTCAAGTACTTCGCGGAAAGCTTATCAAGTCTACTTTCCAACGGATCGAACTGCACGTCCATGTCTATTCGGAGTCGGCCAGAATCGTCTATTTACACAGAGATGTTTTCTACTCTTGATGCTGCGTTATCTTATTTTGGCCCAATGGGCCACGTCTCATGTAGAGTCCATTATGGACGCGTCCTAGGGTTGCAGCACGACCGCAGCACCCCTGTGGTCATCCTCCCTTGTCTTATACCCCTTAGCTACCGCCAAGAACACTTGGGTTTTGTTTAGATCAAGTTTAGCCATTGCTACTTGCTTGTAAGCGCGCGTGCTAGTCCAGCCGCCCGTCTTCGAGTCTTCAGAACCCCACTTCATTTGTGATTGAGTTTGAGATTCTTGAAGCTGTCTCATTCCCATCTAGTAATTTTAGTACTTGTTCGATACTTGTTCTTGCTAGTTCTTCGGTTGCTTGCAGGACAGGAGCGGGTGACGTGCTTCCACAAGATCACGGCATCCATAGGAAAGTGGTGTATCGGTTGCTAAGGCGCAGTCTTTGGAAGGCTGTAGTCGGGCCGTCAATGTCGTCTCCTCCAATTGAGTTGTCCCTCACGCCTCTCATCGAAAGATCGGGCATAAACCCTAGCGGGTTCGCATCAGTTGGTAATCAGAGCAAGGTTGTTCGGTGAGAGATTTCCAATCCTTCCCCCTATTTTTTTCCTACAGTACACAAAAGCCAAAAAAAATTAGTAGATTAGTTTACTGTGATCCAATAAACCCTTTGAGCCTTGCTAGTACTGCTTAGTTAGAGCTTGTTGAGTTTTTGGTTGCATCGGTCATGTCGAGTTGCTGGTCTTAGTTCTGGTCGTTCAGAGTTTCGAGTTCTTGTCACGTTTCGATCACGGCTGTACGCTACCTATTGGTTCCTGTGTTGGGCGAATTTGAGTACTCATTGGTGATCCAATCCGACCAGGAATCGGCTAACTGCGAGAAAAGGAAGACCAAACAGAACCCCCACATCGTGTTGCAATTAAAGTTGCAATCGGAATACCCCTGTACTTTCTGAAAAAGTTTATGTGGTGATTGGCTGTTTGGGATCCTCTTTGTTCATATATTCAGTTTTGAGGACCCCTGAAAAAAAGAAGAAAAAGAAAAAGAAAAAAATAGAAAAAATAGAAGAAGCAAAAGAAAAAGAAATAAAGGGGCTGATCATTGTGATTGTTTTTTAGTAGTGCGTTGTGACTTCCTTTGTGTCCAGGCTCACGTCTCTAGCACGGTCTAGGCTAGGACCAACATAGTACCACCGTGTAATGATTATTCAGCTAGCTTTGTTTTAACTAACGTGGTGCTAGCTATTCCTTGTTTTCAGTCCACCTATAGCTCCACATATCCGACTACAGCTTTACAGGTCTTGTTGTTGTGGCACCGATACACTTCCTTCCAGGTTTGCAGACTTGTTGGTAGTCATGCCCTCCTGTCGAGCAAGGTAAGAATTGGTAAGAGCTTGCATCACAGGTTGAGAGTGAGCGCCTTATAGTACCTACATCCTATTAGCTGTAGGGCTTTTATTTCTTCACCTGTTCCTCTTGTTGCCTCTGTTTGTTTAACCATGACAGGCTCTCAAGATGATGGTGATGGATCTCAAAGTGACAAAATTCCAAGGTCTCCTCGCACCAAGGGCATCATAAAACATTTTGAAAGGTTAGTGACACAGCACAACGAGGGGATTGATAATGACTTGCTGGTGACAAATGACAAGATTGAGCAATTGGAGGCCTCGCAGATTGCAACCAATAGCAAGCTGACAAAGATGGAGGCGTTAGTGGCTCGTATGGACAAGAGTCTTGCTGCACTTTTGAGGTGATTTGATGAGATGCATGCTAAAACCACCACTGGAAAAGATGGAGATCACAAGAAGGAAGAAAGTTTTGAGGACAATGCTTATAGTGCAGATACTGAAGTCGAAGACCAAGATCCTGCTCGCCGTCGGGAACGTTATAATCGTCGAGGTATGGGTGGTCATCGACGACGCGAGGTACATGGTAATGATGATGCTTTTAGTAAGATTAAATTTAAGATACCTCCTTTTGATGGTAAATATGATCCTGATGCTTATATTACTTGTGAAATTGTTGTTGATAAAAAATTTGCACGCCATGAATTTCCTGAAGCTACACGTGTTACGGCTGCTACTAGTGTGTTTACAGATTTTGCTTCTGTTTGGTGGATAGAACATGGCAACAAACATCCTAATAATATGCCACAAACTTGGGATGCTTTGAAACGGGTCAGGCGGGCTAGATTTGTTCCTTCTTATTATGCACGTGATCTATTATGTAAGTTGCAGCAATTGAGACAGGGTGCTAAAAGTGTAGAAGAATATTATCAAGAATTACAAATGGGTATGTTGCGTTGCCAAATAGAGAAGGGCAAGGAACCTACTATTGCTAGATTTGTGGGAGGGCTGAATAGAGAAATTTGGGACATCGTTGAATATAAAGATTATAATAGCATAACAAAGTATTTTTATATTGCTTGTAAAGCTGAGAGAGAAGTGCAGGGACGACGTGCAGGTGCAAGGTCTAATGTTTCTGCAGGAAAATCAGCACCATGGCAGCAGCGTACGACTACTTCCATGACCGGGTGTGCACCTCCTCCTACTCCATCGCCGAGTCGTTCAGGACCGCCACCTTCCTCCAGCGACAAGACACGTGTTGTTCCCACAAATTCAGCAACAAAATTTGCTCTAAAACCAGCCGATAGTACTTCCTCAATTGCCTCCACAGGAAGAACAAGAGATGTCCAGTGTCACCGGTGTAAGGGCTATGGTCATGTGTAGCGTGATTGCCCAAACAAGTGAGTTTTGGTGGTAAACAATGATGGTGGGTATTCCTCTGCCAGTGATTTCAATGAACAAACACTTGCTTTGCTTGCGGCTGATGATGCAGGTAGTGAGGAACCACTAGATAAATAGATTGGTGCGGAAGATGTGGAGCATTATGAGAGCCTCGTTGTGCAGCGTGTGCTTAGTGCAAAAATGGAGAAGGCAGAGCAAAATCAGTGGCATACATTGTTCCAAACTAAGTCTGTAATTAAAGAGCATTCTTGCCACTTGATCATTGATGGAGGCAACTGCAACAACTTGGCTAGCAGCGACATGGTGGAGAAACTTTCACTAACAACAAAACCACATCCACATCCATACTACATTCGATGGCTGAACAACAGCGGTAAGGTAAAGGTAACCAAGCTGGTTGGAATTAGTTTTGCTATTGGTTCATATCATGATGTTGTTGAATGTGATGTTGTTCCTAAGGAAGCTTGTCATATTCTGCTAGGTAGGCCATTGTAATTTGATACAGATTGTAGACATCATGGTAGATCAAATCAATATTTTCTCATACACCATGATAAGAAACTTGTTTTGCTTCTCATGTCTCCTGAGGCTATTGTGCGTGATGACATTGCGAAAGCTGCAAAAGATAAAACTGAGAACACACTAAAATTGTTAAACCTGCTGAATGTAAGAAAGATGAGATAAGATTAAAAGGGCATTGTTTGCTTACTACTAAATCTGATATAAATGATTTGGTTGCTTCTACTTATGTTGCCTATGTGTTGGTGTGCAAGGATGCTTTGATTTCACTTCACGATTGCAGCAATCTTTGCCCCCTGCTGTTGCTAACATTTTGCAGGATTATTCAGATGTGTTTCCAAGTGAGATACCAGCGGGGCTGCCACCAATGCGAGGGATTGAGCACCAAATTGATCTGATTCCTTGTGCATCTTTGCCTAACTATGCACCATACAGAGCAACAAGTGCAAGAGCTACTCGACAAAGTTTATGTGCGTGAGTCTCTTAGTCCTTGTGCTATTCCGGTTATTTTTTTGCCTAAGAAAGATGGAACATGGCGTATGTGTGTTGATTGTAGAGCTATTAATAATATCACCATTAGATATTGACACAATGTTGGCACTCCTTACGGCCTACAGATACATCCGCAAGAGGACAGATACCAATGTAGCTTTCACCCGGGAGTATTCCAAGGTATCGATTTCCACGGGGAACGAGAAGTGAGCTAATTCTAAACTAAGTTGTCCAAGGGTTATGGAATGGGATGGATGAAGTGGATGACAACAACAAAGAGGGAAGAGAAGCGATGAGATGGTAGAGAGGGTACGAGTCTGATAAAGGCACTCTACTGATTAACTGAGCAGATCAGAGGGTACAAATACATACTTGCTTCGGGACAATAGAACCTATGACACGCAGAAATGGATGAGAAGGGGTGTCACCGATCCTACAATCCGGGATCCTGTAGGCCGAGACGAACGTGATGGACTACGTAGGCCGTATAGGGCTGTCACCACCTAACGGTTACCACCTCCGTAGACTCGGGGACAAACTAAGTTAACCTCAAGTATAGGCATCACGCCTACACTAATCGGTTAATACTTATCTCCTATAGAAAGACAAGCACCCAAGCCAAGCAACCAGTATACAATTATAATAATCAACTAAGCATTGCATGAAGAACCAGCAAGTAAATAAAAGTAGAACTGACTGCTCAATTAATCAGGATGAGATACAAGAGTTACCAGACACGACCCGGATGTCACTCGAAGCAGAGCCGCATCCGTAGAGGTACAGCTGGAAGAGGGGCCGACACTCCGGCTCCTCTCCGGACGCTCACCTCTCCTCTCTCCCTATCTTCTAAGTATGAAAGTGGCAGAGCTTCACTAAGGAACTTCTCTCTTGTGTCGTGTGTGATTGCAAGTGCTGGAGTCCTCCATTTATAGCAAGTGATGGCGGTTATGGGTGGAGTAACCGCCAAGGGGCCCTGGGAGGCGGTTCCCCTGATTCGGCCGAAGATCCTAGTGGATCCACCGCCCTTTGCTCCAAGGGCCAGGATTCAGCCTGGGGAGACGGTTCACAGCTGGGGGCAATTCGGCCAAAGGCTTGGGTTCGGCCAAACCGGGCCTGGCCCATAGACGGCCTCCCAGCACCGCCTCTGGTCCTGTGTTGCTCTGTGCTGCTTTCTCTTGATTGGATTCGTGTTGTACAAGCCCAGAGTGACATGGCATTGGTCCAGGATGAAGTGGCGGTCATCCACGTGTCATGTGTTGTTGCTGCTTGGTGATCGTTGACGTGGACAGCTCCTGGTGGCTTGTACGGCTAAGGGGGGTAACCGGCCGAATCGTGTCGTTCGGCCAAATCGGTCACTTTCGACCCATATAGCACGTATTTATCCATTTTGTACCTGCACAATGGACAATCATCAAAACATGTGGAATAGTTAGTGACAAGCCTGTGGAATAGTCATTACTACCAGCCTTGATACAGTGATGAGGACCCAGCCAACGATGACTATGAGTATGAAGGCTTCTCGGCGTGCACACGATGGCTTCATGCTATACAATGGCCCGAATCCTTCAAACCAGCCATGGTCGACAAGTTCGACGACCACTCCGACCCCAGGCTCTGGCTCAAGACATACTTCACTATAGTCAAATTTGCCCACAGCACACCTGATCAGGCGGTCACCTACTTCCTTGTGATGTTAGGCAAAGCGATGCTACTTTGGCTATCTAGGCTACCCAGGCACTCCATTGATGTAGATGTCGTGTCGATGACGGGAAGGACTGGGCTCATTGGAATGAGTTGCTTTTGAGGAGGTATGACACGGTGTCGAACTTTCCTCATATGTAACTCAAGATTATCTTGATAGTTTGACGGTAGTTGGAAACCTGTCATGTACTGCTCTTCTTCACACAAGACCAACGAAGATAGCAAGGATAAACCCGCTTGAGTAGCGGTATACTCAACTATGATAGCTCGAGATAAATTTTTAAAAGTAATCTAGCCAATTGCTTCGTCGGCAATGGTGCCAGAAATGCTTGCTGGCACTTCTTACGATCCAATATCAGGAGTGTGAATCCCGGTACTGGGTAAGGACTGTTTTAGTGGTTTTTCTCATGGTTCAGTAAAATAAATGAATATTCTGCAAGCACACAGAATTACCGCTGTAGCACTTCACCAGGGAGTAATCCGAGGTATCATAATTTATATTTTCGTAGGGAAGCTTATGGAAAGAGTACTAACAAACATGTATTCAAGTCTATCTGAGAGAGGTACACTACTAACTAGATGGGGGATACGGTATTGGATAAGAGTGGATATACCATGACACATAGCTCAAGGATGCTCGGAAAGGAAAGAGAAGGATTAGCTATCTGGGAGGACAACGGGAAGAGAATGAGGATCCGTGGGTACTTTATCTATCTAGGTCACTTGGGTTAAGAGAGACAGGGGTTGAGAGAACAACACTAAGAGAGTCAAGATCAAGTCTATTGCCTTAACGTCGGGATAAGGTGCATGCGACTCACAAAAAGGGATGACAAGGGGAGCCACAAATAGCCCCTTAGATTCCTACAGGCCGAGACGAACGTGATGGACTACGTAGGCCATATAGGGATATCACCACCTAACGGCTACCACCTCCACAGAATCAGGGGCAAACCAAGGTTACTGTCTAGTCTAGGAACCATTCCTACACTAGTTGTCGGTGTTTGGAAATCGTGGTCCTGACACGAACCAGAAATGTGTTGTGTTCCCTCCCTTGATGGTTGATGCAGAGGGTTATGCAAGACACGAATTTATTCGGCCGAATCAGTCAATTCTGACCTTTGTTGCACGTATTTGTCGATATTGTACCTGCACAATGGATATACACCAAAACTCATGGAATTTTATTAGAAATAAACCTAAGTGCATGGAAAGTCACATAAAACCTCTTTTATTCTCGAGTATTTGTGGTCGAAAATGGGATGTAACGACCACCAAGCTCCCCCAAGCTTTGACCTTTGCTCGTCATTGAGCAAAGATAAAGACTTAGGCTCGGTGGATCAGGAGTTGCTACAATGTCATTATCTTGCAGGTAAAATTTATTCATAACTAGTACTCTATAATACTTGAATCATTGGCAAAGTTTATTACTCACCTTTTTCCCATGGGGCGTGTAGCAATCTCCTTGTCTTGGGCGGTTGAAAGGTTGAACAGTTGTTGGCATTTCTTAGCACAATCACCAGGAATGGTTAAGTCCCTGGCGATGGCACTAGGAAATCTCATGTGGTATGTCTTAACGATTACAGAAGAATCCACAAGCGCACGGATATACCGTTGTAGCATTTCACCTTTGTGAGATTCATTTCATACTCCCATGATCAAGATCACGTACACGTTCCACCAGATGCTACACCTCTACCCAAGAAGTTAGCAAGCATTTCATCCATCCACACACAAAATAAAGTTCCATGACTACATGACCACTCTCTCTAAGGTTCCAAGTAAAGAAGACTTGGGCTATACAAAAAAAGAGAAAAGATGCATACCCAAAGAAGGTATGCCACATGCTCACAAGGCATGTCAAAAAAAGATAAAGAGAGTTGGTCCATGAAAAAGAATTTCATCCACCATTCCACCAAAAATATCCACACACTTGCACATCTTGATCAAGGTTTATGACTTGTCTCTCCTTTGGATCCAATTTTTGACTTTGCAACATACGAGAAATATGTTTGCCTTCATACCCTCCATACCTACAGCTCCACAAAAATCAAACCATTAGAGATAAGTTGAGGAAGAAAGGAAAGAATAAAAAGCCTTGGTGAGGAATCATACACAATGAGCGATCCGAGAGATTATTTGAGCAACTTTGAAATCCTTCCTTTTGAAAAAAAAACTTTATAAAAACTTCTGGATTGAAGGTTGAGCAAAGGAGTAAGAAAATGAGCACTCTACAAGACCGTTCTGACTCTCAACCACCAACGATAAGGTGAAGCTATAAGCCCCACAGAAGCAAAGTAAGAGGTAAGAACAAAAGCCAACTTATTCAAAATCATGGTAAGAACATTTGCTTGTGCCTAAGGTATATGTGGGAAATGCAACATTGAAGCAACTCCTGATCAACAAAAATAAAAAGCCTTGTTTTGCTCGGGACGAGCAAAAGGCTAGATTGGGGGTGTTGTTGACGGTCCTTAAATGCAAAATCCGACCGCCAACTATACTCACAAACATCGGAAAACTATATCTCTTACTCACATATTTATATGATTAACCTAGTTCCACAAATGTATTGCAACCCTATCCTTTGAAGGAACACAAGTCTAAAATACGATGAAAACATGATGAACACACGGCAAAACATACACAGAAGATCATCCATCGCAACCTACTTACAAGAAGGGCCCACATATCAGAGCAAACGGGCATTCTACGCAACCTAACACCCAATGGATAAGATTGCTCCCACCCAACAGAGACATAGGGGAAGGCAGAGAAAGGGAGGCGTCACCTGGGGGTCGGCCGACCTTGGACTTGATCCCATCCGGATGCATTTCGAGGAGGAGTCGCTGCCAAGTCACCTGATCCTCGAGGATAATGTTTCCTAATCCTTGGATGGCGGGAACTGACCTTGGAGACTATATATGGAGGCCCTCACCCTCTCTCTCTCTCTCAACACACACCAACACTTGAAGCCTCACTCTCACTCTCACTTGAAGACTTGTATTCCTAGGTAGTGGAGCTAGGCTAGTGCTTTTTTTTTAACGAAGCAAGTCATCCTTGGGCCGTTATGTTAGTACTATATCATGTTGTGTCTTGTTATGTTGTTATCATAGCGAATCATATCATGGCTTGGTGCTACACTAGTTATGCTTTATATATGATTAGACCAGATGATCTAGGTAAGGATATCGGTTCATTGTGCTTTCAGGCTTGCCTTTGCGTCTTACTCGTCCATCCGAAATGTGGGAGACCCGGGGGCGTTAGGGCAGTGACCTCGTACGCGAGCGTGGTGCTCAGGTACGTGGGATCCTTCGGATATGACCGTGTTCCACGGTGTTGCTGGGGTAGATAGCAGGAGGTGACAGCCCTGTCCGTCTACTACAAAGCTGCCTTCGTGGTTAGTGTACTCCCTGACGTTCGGGTTCGGTGTAGGAGTTCTAAAAGATGTTAATGGCCCGGATGTACTCCGAGGCGGACATTCTCCTTGATATCCCTAATTTCTTGGCACTCGCAACTCTAACCATATGTATGTTGCATAACCCTTGCTTGCCTGAATAGATGCTATTAGGACCCTGTTGTATGCCTATGCTCCCACTAACCTTAGTTTTATTTGTTTATTCTTATCCCGAGTCTAGGTGAGTGTGTGTGTCGCATTACCCAATTCATATCTTTATCATAACTTACCCCTGCATTCGCTATAGTTTGTGCCTTACTCATGACGTCTCGGTCATTTGCCACGTAAACTCTTTTACGTCATGCCCTCCTTCGGTGAAGTATAAATAATGATACCCGAACACTCTCCGGGTGAAATGCTACAATGGTATATCCGTGCACTTGCAGATTCATCTGTAATCGTTAAGACATACCACATGACATTTCCTAGTGCCATCGCCAGGGACTTAACCATTCCCGGTGATTGTGCTAAGAAATGCCAACGAGCATTTCTGGCATTGTTGTCGGGGAGTGGCATTGATATAAAAGATTTACTAGCACGTGATCTTGGCAATATGTTTAACTCATAGCTATAGCTTATACAGGCTAATGTTGCTTTTGTTCTCTCCTCGTTGGATGAAAATAGGGTAGTGTATGACTGGTTTCTCCTTGCCGACAAACTTTGCTGAAAATCAAGAGAAGGTCGTGAGAAGGGTTCGACAAACTTTGCTGAAAATCCAGAGAAGCTCGTGAGAAGGGTTTGACCTCGCGTCACCCCTCCTCAGATTTTCTGTCGACAAGCGAGCCAGTTCATCAAGCACCATCCACGACAACCGAATCCATGGCTAAGAAGACTCTCCGTGACTTTTCCATCCCCTCTACTGCCAATGTGGCAACTGGACCCAACATTGACGTTGGGGACGTAAACTTCGAGCTCAAGCCCAGCCTCATAAACATGGTGCAAGCTAGCCCATTTTGTGGCAAGACAAATGAAGACGCCAACGCCCATCTCCAGAGTTTCCTGGAGCTATGTAAGACCGTCACCATACGGGGTGTTGCTGCCGACATTATCTCTGTATGTTTCCCTTTTCCCTGCTGGGAAAGGCGAAACAGTGGTTCTATAAGAACAAACATGCCGTCGACACGTGGGACAAATGTTCCGCAGCGTTCCTTGCGAAGTTCTTCCCGCTGTGCAAAACAAATGCTCTACGCGGGAAGATATCCAGTTTCTAGCAGACTGGGATGGAATCCATCACGGAAGGGTGGGAGAGACTCCAAGAGTACATACTCGCCTATCCTCATCACGTGATGGACGAGTGGATCGTGCTCCAAAGCTTCTACAATGGGCTAACTCCGACATCTCGAGCCCACATCGACGTTGCTGCTGGAGGATCCTTCCTCGACCTCACCATCGCCAGAGCAAACGCATTGGTCGAGAAAATGGTCTCCAACCAAGGGTGGAGCGAAGAACGACTCCAACCCAAGACAAAGGGCGGAATGCACACCGTCAAAGAGACGGATATGCTCACTGCAAAGATGGACCTCCTACTCTGAAAACTCGACGAAAGGGCGGAATTCAAGAAACGACTGAACAACTATGACCAAGCCATCAACACACCTTCCGCATGTGAAGTGTGTGGAAATGGCAGACACTCGGGAGACAACTGCCCTGAGACCCGCGATGACGCTGCCTTCATCAACAACAATGGGTACCGTCCACAGGGTGGCCAACGGTGGAGCCAATCACGGCCACCCTATGAAGGAGGAGGTAATAGTTACAACTCAAATTACAATTCGAACCAACGCTCCATAAAAGATCTTGTTCTTGGCCAAGTAAAAATTAATGAATCTATAAACAAAAATCTTGCAGCCAATGATAAAATTCTTGAGAGCATAAATATAAAAGTTATCGAATCTCAACTGAGCTTGATAAGCTTGCGGCCAACTGAGCTTTAATAAAATTATCGAATCTCAACTAGCTCAAATTGCAGTTGTTGTCCCTGTGGTTGGTGATGGGAAGATCCCGGGGCAACCCGAGGCTCCCGTTGAACATGTCAACATGATGTCCACCGAATGGGGAAACTTGTTTCGGAGGACACCACGTGCTAACCATGCAGGACGATCCTCACCCCCAGACAAATGCGTGGGGAGGGTTGCCGGCACCAAGCAAAGAGGATCCAGGGGTGCCCAAGATTCGTTGTTCAATCTACGATTGCATCTATGATGAAGCCCTCTATGATCTAGGGGACGGCGTGAACATCATGCCAAAGGAAATCTTTGAGCAACTATAGTTCATCGGTCTGTCCCTGACGAAACATGTCAAGGTGAAGTATAAATAATGATGCACAAATACTCTCCAAGTAATGCGACACTTGTTTTGGTGAGTAAGGCACCAATACTCGGGAATAATTGAGCACATATGTGACATTCCATGTACCTAGGTTTCATTTCTAATAAAGTTCCACGAGTTTTGGCGAGTGTCACTTGTGCAGGTACAACAACGAGAAATACGTGCTATAGGGCTCGGAATTGACCGATTCGGCCGAACGACTCCGTTCGGCCGACTATCCCCCGTAACCATGTAGCAAAGCACAACCGGGAGGCCACATGCACAACAAATGATGACAAGGCACTGACGATGCAAGCAAACATGGCTGGTGACGTCATCAATCCAGGCAAACAAACACACCCCGGCCAGGTGGAGTCAACCCAAGACATCCAGAGGCAGAGGCGGTTGATCAGAGGGCAGCCACGCCCTGGGGCTAGTTCGGCCGAATAGGTCGGTTCGGCCGAACCAGGAACCGCCTCCCAGGGGTGCATCTCAGCCCTCATGAGCAAAGGCAGTGCATCTGATGGTTCGGCCGAACCAGTCAGTTCGCCCGAATCCAGGGGAATATCCCCCTGGCTCCCTTGGCCGGTACTCTTCCTCACCCGCCACTCCAAGCTATAAATAGAGGTGTCCAAGCCCCGGTTTCACACACACCAAGCCAAGGAGCTCTCATTTCCACTTCTCTCTAGTACAATTAGGGTAGTTTAGTTAGGAGTTAGAGTCGAGTCGAGCTTTGCCTCGGAGGTTCCGGAGTCGTCTTCAGAAGCTCTGGTATAGGATCTTGTATCTTTTCCTTTTCCTTTTGTAAGACTTGAGTTATCAATATAATTATCTTTATCATCTTGACTTTGTCATTTATAGCTTGCTTCTACTTTATTCTAGTTGCATCTATATCGTGTTTAGACTATAGTCGGTTCTAGTTCTAGTGCTTCTAGTTCTTGTTTAAGTCTTTGTCTTAGCTGGTTCTTCGACTTAGCTCAATCTTTGCCGGTGAACTATCACCGGGGGTATTGACGGGTTGCTTGCTTTTGCTAGTGAAGTAAGTAGTCATTGGTTTGTGTGGGTGTGGTACCCAGACTAGTCAGTGGCCTTGGTTTGCCCGGATTCAACGAACGTGTGGTAGCCGTTAGGTGGTGACAGCCCTATACCTTCTCTCTCTTACCTGAGTCTCCCTTGAGCTGTGTGTCACGGTATACCCACTCCTATCCAATACCATTATCCCCTGTCTTGTTTAGTTGTGTATCTTTCTCTGATAGCCTTGAATACCTGTTTACTAGTACTCTTGCCAAAGCTTCCCTACGGAAATATAAATTACGATACCTCGGGATACTCCCAGGTGAAGTGCTACAGCGGTGATTCTGTGTGCTTGCAGAATATTTATATATTTTACTAAGCCATAAGGAAAGGTACACTTTTGTGAAGCAGAGCAGTGCATGACTGGTTTCCAACTACCGTCAAACTATCAAGAAAATCCTGAGTCACTTTTGAGGAAAGTACGACCCCATGTTGTACCTCCTCAGAGGCAACTCAGCTTGACGAGCCCAGTATTTCCCGACGTCGACACGGCTTTACGTGAATTCTCGGCTCCATCGAGCGAGAATGTGCGTACCGGTCCCACTCCGCCTATCGGAGATGGGACTTTCGAGCTCAAGCCAGCCCTCAACAACATGGTGCAGGCTAGTCCATTCCGCGGCAAGCCTCACGAAGATGCTAACGCTCATCTCCAACACTTCCTGGAGATCTGAAACACCTTCACCATACATGGTGTAAGTACCGATGCTATTCGCCTTCGTTTATTCCCATTTTCTTTATTGGGTAATGCAAAGCAATGGTTTTATGCTAGTCGTGAAGCTATAGATTCATGGGATAAGTGCACTAGTGCCTTTTTGCTAAAATTCTTTCCGGTTGGGAAAACCAACACCCTCCGGAATAAAATTGCTAGTATCCAGCAAGCAAAAGATGAAACAATGTCGGAGGCATGGGAACGCCTCCAGGACTATATTTCTGCTTGTCCTCACCATGGTATGCAGAATTGGTTCATCATCCAAACCTTTTACCACGGGCTAAAGAGCTCATCCCGTGAGTATTTGGATGCTGCTGCTGGAGGAGCATTTTTCTCTCTTGAGGAGAACCGAGCTAAGGCCCTCATCGAGAAGATGGTGGAAAATCAAGGTTGGGGCACTGAACGTGACCAACCACACACCCGAGGAGTCTACCAAGTTGAAGCTTTGGACATGCTCGCTGCCAAGATGGACCTTCTTCTGAAGAAGATGGAGGCCCCTGTTCAATAAACGGTGCAAGCCATGGACATGTGAGAAGATGCCCACTACATCAACAACTCCAGCAACAATGGGTATCGTTTGAACAACTACGACAATCAAGGTTGGAATTCGCGCCCGAATATCTCTTTTAGAGATCTTCACAAGGTAACAATTTCAATTCTAGTACTTTCAATAATTAGCCGTCTATTAAAGATCTTGTGCTAGTCCAGGGTAAAATCAATGAAAATATCAGTAAAAAGTTTGTTGCAACTTATAAAATCCTAGAAAGCATAGATGCAAAACTAGAATCTTTCTCTTCTGCTATAAAAAGTCAATTGAGCTTCAATAAAATGATAGAAACACAAGTTGCTCAATTAGCTGCTCATGTTCCTGTTTCTGAATCTGGGAAGATTCCGGGGCAACCCGAACCTTCCATTGAGTTTGATAAAGTAGTGACCGTAAGACGGGGGTAAGCCGTCTCGTGGTTCGTCCCGTGCTAATCATGCAGGGAAGGCCTCGTACATCCAAGTAGATACACCCAAAGGGCTGTACCTGCCAAGAGTTGCCAAGACGGCCATCATCAACACCCCTCCGGAAAGGAAGGAAGATCCCAGAGAGCCAGTTATTTAGTGCTCGATTTGGAATCGATGCATTGAAAACGCTCTCTGCGATCTTGGAGCTAGCGTCAACATCATGTCTAAGGTATTATTCAAAAAGTTACGCTACCCTTTCCTCTATGCTACAAATGCCCAGGTGCAACTTGCAGATTCGTCGATCAGCTACCCCGAGGGGGTGAGTGAAAATGTCCCGGTCCAAATTTGGGGATATTATGTCCCTACGGATTTCGTAGTCCTTGACACGGGGAACGATCATTCGTTTCCCCTTGTGTTGGGCCGGCCATTTTTAAACACCACTCGGGTTAGAATTGATGTGGATACGAGAGAAATCTCGTTCCATATCAGTGGAACGCCGATATCATTCATGTTCCAACCTCCGGAGTTCACTACAGAGCAAAGGAGCGCTGAGTGTTTCCTGAACCCTCCTTAGTGGAGAGATGAAAATACTCGGTGCTGAGCAGTGGGATCAATCCACTGAATCTGAGAGTGAGGATGAATGGACCACCGCTTTCGGAAACAAGACGAGGATCAAGCTATATGGAATGCACCAGAAGATCCGATTCCACCGCCACCGACACCTACACCGAAGAAAATCAAGAAGGTGTGGCAGAAGAAGCAGAATTCATCGTCCGAACCATCCACTCCGGGATCAGATGATGACAAAAATCACTGAAGACACGGAGGAGTCCCACTCGTGGACTCAAAACTCGAGATCTCGCCGCGAGAAAAACCGGTATGTATCTCATGTTTCCCTTTGCAATTTTAAATTTCAATTCATCATTGCATCTGCATGTTTCCCTTCCAAAATAAATGAACCATTTGTGTAATTAATTTAAATTAAAGTAGAAAAATTGCAAGCATGGTAAAAAAATAAATGGACCATATGCTGAAATTTGCTTGAAGTGGGTAAAATTTGTAATTTTTATTACTTTTACCCCTTCTAGAACATCTACATTTATTTACCACCATCACCAACCAGCACAAAACATGTCTACCCCACTCAACATGGCTGCACACTCACCAATTATCACAAATATGGCAGCATGGGGGTAACTCCACTAACTTCCACTTTGGTCATGTCAAATTTGTATCTTACCTACCAAAATCCACCAAAAACCCCATGACCTAGTGTCGGACCTATGAAAAAAATTTTGTGCTGGTGGGAGGCAAGAGGTGGGTGCGGCACATGGAGCACTCAAGCACCCAGGCCTGGTTCGGCCGAACCATTCTGTTCGGCCGAACTGGCCCTGCTGCCCCCCTCTGCATATAAATAGAGGGCATGCATGAGGGCTTCATCACACACACTTGTGCACTAAAATTTTCTCCAGAAGCTCTCCCTCTCTCTCTCAAGTCTTTGCTCTAGTTCTTGCTCAAGTTCTTCCCAAAGTTCTTGCTCAAATTGGTTCTCTTGCATCATTAGAAAAACACAAAAATAATTTGCCTTTGCCTTGATCTTTGTGCTGAAACTTGAACGTGTTTGTGGCGGTTTCCGACACCCACAAGAACGACTAATCTTTTGTGGAGGTTTTCATCCCCGCAAGAACGACTAACTCTCTCGAATGACTTGATTTACTAGTTCTATCCCCATATATTCAGTCCTTCGGGTAGTCATTGTGCTAACCTTTTGCAGGAAGCATGTCGAAGCTCTTCTCCGCGTTTCGTCGCTCCGCCCGGCTGAGCAAACGCTCGGACGATGCTGGGAGCTCCCCAGCCCCGTCCCGCGGTTCAAGACGGATGGATGTGGATGAGTCAGGGGCAGCCGACTTGGGGAGAGGCTTCGCCTCGCAAGCAACTCGACAGCTCCTGAACAAGAGTGACATCATTCTCCGGACGGACTGGGAGCGGAACGTCTTCAACTTGCTACGCCTGAAGGAGTTTGAGCATACCCGTGTCTACGAGCAGGTCCTGCTCGTAAGAACGGGTATGGACGAAGAGTTCCCAGAAGTCTTCCAGGCCGTTGGCTGGGAAAACTTCTGGCAAATCAACGAACAAGGTTCGTACCTACTCACCCTCGAGTTTCTATCGACTTTGGTTCCGGAAAACAGGGGAATTCATTTTCGATTTTTCAACCAACAGTTCTTTTGCTCTTGGAGGGATTTTAGCTCGGCTCTCGGTTTTGCAAGTCGTTGTTCTTTAGAGGCAAGCAAAGCTTCGAAAAAGTTCAATCGGGTTGCATTTTGGAAAAAGATTTCAGGGAATACCAACTATTCTGCACCTCGCACGAACTGTATTCATAACCCCACTTTGCGTTTCATGCATCGATGGGTGGCTATGACGGTATTCCCGCGTTCGGATTTGCGCCTCGTGAACACAGTTGAGTTGCGGATTCTCTGTGCTATGTTTAAGAAAATTCCTGTTTCTCCTATAAAGGATATGGTTAATCACTGGTTGTCTCACATACCTCATGTGGGTGGCATCGCGATGACTTCTCTAGTCACTCGCCTTGCTAACCATCTGAGCGTTCTCCAAGGCCCCCAGCTCACGTACATCGAGACAACGCGTTCCGTCGTGGATGCCGAGCACTTTGTGCAAGCCCACATCTTATGACGGATGCCTGATGCAATGCTGGTTATGATTTATCGCGGTTATGCAGCTGAAGTGCCTTTTCCTTGTGCAGCACTGAGGTTGTATACCGCTAAAAAACTAACACTTCGAATGAGTATCGAGTCGGACGACTCTCCACCTCGGAGGGAGCTCGCTCGACACAGCGTTGCAGGTGAAGGACCGTTCACAAGGGGACGAGCCAGGCATGATGCCGGGCTCGCCACCTCACAGGAGC
>OAMR01000440.1:147760-160466 GCA_900205405.1 Echinochloa crus-galli | reverse complement strand
TTGTGGAAACTCCGAGATGGGACCCTGAAAAGAGTAGGAGTGGAATAAAAAACTGAGTTAAGCTGTTCAACCTTTCAACCGCCTAATACAAGGAGATTGCTATAAGCCCCATAGGTAAAATGGTGAGTTAAACTTTGCCAATGATTCGAGTATTTTCGAGTACTAGTTGTTTATAAAGTTACCTGCAAGAAAATTGACATTGTAGCAACTCCTGATCCAACAAGCCTAAGTCTTTATCTTTGCTCGAGGACGAGCAAAGGGCTATGCTTGGGGGAGCTTGTTGGCGGTCGTTACGGTACGTTTTCGACCACCAATACTCGGAAATAATTGACGACATATGTGACATTCCATGTACCTAGGTTTCATTTCTAATAAAGTTCCACAAGTTTTGGTGAGTGTCACTTGTGCAGGTACAACAATGACTCCGTTCGGCCGACTATCCCCCTTAGCCATGCACCAAAGCACAACTGGGAGGCCACATGCACAACAAACGATGACAAGGCGCTGACGATGCAAGCAAATGTGGCTGGTGACGTCATCAATCTGGGGCAAACAAACACACCCCGGCCAGGTGGAGTTAACCCAAGCCATCCAGAGGCAGAGGCGGTGGATCAGAGGGCAGCCACGCCCTGGAGCTGGTTCGGCCGAACCAGGAACAGCCTCCCAGGGCTGCATGTCAGCCCTCAGGAGCAAAGGCGGTGCATCTAACGGTTCGGCCGAACCAGGAAGTTCGGCCGAACCAGTCAGTTCGCCCGAATCCAGGGGAATATCCCCCTGGCTCCCTTGGCCGGTACTCTTCCTCAACTGCCACTCCAAGCTATAAATAGAGGTGTCCAAGCCCCGGTTTCACACAGACCAAGCCAAGGAGCTCTCATTTCCACTTCTCACTAGTAGAGTTAGGATAGTTTAGTTGGGAGTTAGAGTCGAGTCGAGCTTTGCCTCGGAGCTTCCGGAGTCGTCTTCAGAAGCTCTGGTATAAGCTCTTGTATCTTTTCCTTTTCCTTTTGTAACACTTGAGTTATCAATATAGTTATTTTTATCATCTTGCCTTTGTCATTTATAGCTTGCTTCTACTTTATTCTAGTTGCATCTATATCGTGTTTAGACTATAGTCGGTTCTAGTTCTAGTGCTTCGAGTTCTTGTTTAAGTCTTTGTCTTAGCTGGTTCTTTGACTTAGCTCAATATTTGCCGGTGAACTGTCACCGGGGGTATTAACGGGTTGCTTGCTTTTGCTAGTGAAGTAAGTAGTCGTTGGTTTGTGTGGGTGTGGTACCCAGACTAGTCAGTGGCTTTGGTTTGCCCCCGATTCAACAAGCTTCTCTGCGGAAATATAAATTACGATACCTCGGGATACTCCCAGGTGAAGTGCTATAGCGGTGACTCTGTGCGCTTGTAGAATATTTATATATTTTACTATGCCATAAGGAAAACCACTGAAACACTCCTGACCCTAGTACTAGGATTCTCAATCCTGATATTGGATCGTAAGAAGTGCCAACAGCTACAAGCTCTGCCCTGGCTTTATAGCCATGGTTCGGGAACAAACCTTCTCGAGATACGATAGTGAAAACCCTTATCATCACCTACGAGAGTTTGAGTAGTTGTGCTCATGTATAACCATTACATGCATGGCACAGGAAACACTTTAGTGGAAGTTGTTTCCTTTATCCCTTGCAGCGAAAGCGAAACAATGGTATGCCCATAACATAGGCAAGATAAACGGAGAATGGCGTGAACTACATGACAAGTTATATCTTGCATTCTTTCCCATTCTCCCATCGCTTCCCTACGAAAAGAAATCCCTGATTTTCATCAGGATGAGAAGGAAACCTTAGGCACAGCCTGGGCTAGATTTTCACAGCTAACTCATGCCGGCCCAGACTTGTATATACCCCACCATGTGTTGCTACAACACTTATGGTTAGGTCTTAGCAAGGACTCTACCCTACAACTTGACATCTTAGCTAGGGGATCCTTTTTTCACAAAACAACAGCCGAAGGAGAAGCTCTTTTAGATCGCATCCTAGAAAACACCTCCTTCTGTACCCAGCCCAAGAGCCGTCAAGAGAAAAGCAAGCTTCGTTGGTTGATTCTCTCGATCAGCCATCATGTTTTAGATCAACCGCCGATTCTCCCCCCAAACCAGAAACACTAGAGGTTCCCCGGCAACGGTGCCAGAAAGCTTGTTGGCACTCCTTACGGCCTACAGATAAATCTGCAAGCGGACGGATACCGATGTAGCTTTCACCTGGGAGTATTCCAAGGTATCGATTTCCACGGGGAACAAGAAGTGAGCTAATTCTAAACTAAGTTGTCCAAGGGTTGTGGAATGGGATGGATGAAGTGGATGACAACAAAGAGGGAAGAGAAGCGATGAGAGGGTAGAGAGGGTACGAGTCTGATAGAGGCACTCTACTGATTAACTGAGCGGATCAGAGGGTACAGATAGATACTTGCTTCGAGACAATAGAACCTATGACACGCAAAAAGGGATGAGAAGGGGTGTCACCAATCCTACACTCTAGGATCCTGCAGGCCGAGACAAACGTGATGGACTACGTAGGCCGTATAGGGCTGTCACCACGTAACGGCTACCACTTCCGTAGACTCGGGTGCAAACTAAGTTAACCTCAAGTATAGGCACCACGCCTACACTAGTCGGTTAATAGTTAACTCCTATAGAAAGACAAGCACCCAAGCCGAGCAACCAATATACAATTATACCAATCAAATAAGCATTGAACGAAGAACCAGCAAGTAAATAAAAGTAGAACTGAGAGCTCAATTAATCAGGAAGAGATACAAGAGTTACCAGACATGACCCGGATGTTACACGAAGCACAGTCGCATCCGTAGAGGTACAGCTAGAAAAGGGCCGACACTCTGGCTCCTCTCCGGACGCTCACCTCTCCTCTCTCAATATCTTCTAAGTATGAAAGTGGCAGAGCTTCGCTAAGGAACGCCTCTCTTGTGTTGTGTGTTGAAACAGGTGCTAGGCGCTTCAATTTATAGTGGCCAAGGGCGGTTGGAGGTGGAGCAGCGGCCAAGGCACCGAGAGGCGGTGCCCGGCTGGTTCGGTCGAATCTCCTGGTTCGCCCGAACCCAAGAATTCGCCTGAACTACCACGTTGCACCGCCTTGGTGCCGAGGCAGTGCAGAGACGGTGCAGCTCTGGGGGCAGTTCAGCCGAGTGGAGTCCTTCGGCCGAATTGAGGCCTTCGGCCGAACTGTGCCTGTGGCCCAGCAACACTCCCCCGTACTGCCTCTCCCTCCTGGACCTTCTGGGTTGCGTCATCTTGATGTACTTTGTGTTGTCTTGGCCCAGAGGTGACATGGCAGTAGTCCACATGGCATGCTCTGTCATTGTCTGGTCGTTGCTGGCGTGGATGGCCTTCCGATCGTGCTTCGCGTCGTATACGGCTAAGGGTGGTAACCGGCCAAATCGTGTCGTTCGGCCGAATCGGTTAGTTCAGACCCCAATAGCACGTATTTGTCATTAATGTAAGTGAAACACACCAAAACTCGTGGAACTTTATTAGAAGTAAACCTAAGTGCCATGGAATGTCACATATATCCTCTTTTATTCCCGAGTATTGGTGGTCGAAAACGTGTCGTAACGACCGCCAACAAGCTCCCCCATGCTTAGACCTTTTCTCGTCCTCGAGCAAAGATAGAAACTTAGGCTCGGTGGATCAGGAGTTGCTACAATGTCATTGTCTTGCAGGTCACTTTATGAACAACTAGTACTCAACAATACTCGAATCATTAGCAAAGTATTAACTCACCATTTAACCTATGGGGCTTATAGCAATCTGCTTGTCTTGGGCGGTTGAAAGGTTGAACAGTTTGATTTAGTTTTATTCCACTCTACTATTTTTAGGATCCCATCTCAGAGTTTCCACAATTTTGTGAAAAATGTAAGTTTGTTCCTCAATTGGCACACTCAATCACTCAAGCGATATTTGAATCCTCCCAAAAGGCTTGTGCCTTCTTTTCATCCTAAAATCTAATAAGGCTCTTTGTGTGGCTCAGGGACAAAGGGTGGAGGCCTACTTGCATCCTATATTTTGCCAAGTCAAAGACCGGATCTTTGGGGAACCAAATCACACCTTTAGATCGAGAAGTGCAAGTGTGTGGGTTATGTGGAGTGGAATGTGGTGGAACTCCTTGGGATGATTCTTCCTCTCCTTGACTTATTTTTGAGAACATGGGCTATCTCTTTTTGCTCATATTTTTGTCATGCCACTTGGCATGCCTTTCTTATTTCTTATTTTTGCCATGCTCTTTGGCATGCTCTTTTTTTTCTCTTTATTTTTGCCATGCTCTTTGGCATGCTTTTATTTTATCTTTCTTTTTGTTATGCTCTTTGGCATGCTTTTTCTTTTTGCATAGCCCATGTCTCAGGATAGGTTGCTCTAAGTCTGCCAGAGTTGTTGACATGGCTTCCTCTACAGGGTTAGGATCGGGGTCCGTTACTATTTGTGGGGAATCTCGATCTTGAAAGCATGAAAGATTCCTCACAATGGTCACAACAATTTAACAAACCTCACTAAGATAACAAGCAGCACATGCGTAGAAGGTTTTCAACTAAGCTTAACATATGGCTTTGGTAGGAATTCCGAACCAATGAGGAACTTTATTTTATTTTTGAAAGCATAAAACATCCGAGATTTTTACCATACTAAGAGCAGAAGTAGAACTTAACCACAATCTCATTATATCATTCCTCACAACAACTTAGACTTTGAATAAAGCATGTGCTCCCACAAGGTTCAGGTTCATTTTTACTCATGCCAATTAACTCAAGTACTACAGGGCAACTAGTTGAAAACAAAGCACTTGCAAGATTAATGACAGAGCAACTATTCATGATTTCCAAGGTGAGAGGCATATGGTTCATTCCATGCATAGTTGGGGGTTATTTTATTCAAGGAAAATATTTTTGGTATTTTTATTTTAAGATGGAAATAAAATAGGAAGGGAAATGGCTAATGCGAAATCAAAATGCTCAAAGGAACACAGAACATACCTGGTGGGGGGCCTCCCCCAAGCTTGGATCTTTCATTGGTAGGGTCGAAACCTTGAGAAGTACTCTGTCATCTGGTTCTTCTGCTGCTGGACATCATACCTTATAGAGTGCGCGAAGTGGTTGAGTCGGGCTGGTTCGGCTAAACCAACCAGCTCACTCAAACAATCCAGTTCGCCAGAACCAGATGGTTTAGCTGAACGGATCGTCCTGCGCGTTCTCGTCCTGTTCTTCCACTGTGTCGTCCCTGTACTCATGCACATCTGTTAAATTGGGCATTCTCTGACTGGCTCAACAACACCAGTCAGAGCATTATTTTGGACAGTTCAAACTAAGATTTTTATTTTATTTTATTCTCATCCAGGTTGTTCAATTTCCAGCGTGTTTGTGCTAGCTTTTCTTTCAGGTTCTACAACCGTGGGCTCCTCTTCTTCCTCCTCGTCGGAATGTTCCATCACATGGCTCTCCGTTGGTGGGTTTAGAGAATTTTTCCTGTGACGCTCTTGGAGAGGGAACCCTTGGGTGAGGAAAGGTCTTTGGGTGGCCATGGTGGCTAGGTATGCCAGCTCTATGTTCGGGAAGGTGACGGAGGAGGACGACAGTCTCTAGAATAAATCGAGAAGACTCGATCGAAAGACAATTTTCCCGATGTTTTCCTCACGACTCCGGGATAAGATGGGATAGAGATAGGATCTAAGATTTGAATGGATGCGCATGGGCCAAGGGTTGCCTTCGGCCGAACAATGGTTTGGCTGAAGTGGCCTAGTTTACCCGAACCAAAGTGGGTTGGTATGCCCAGAGTGCACGAAACATTGATGATCTTTTGTAGAATGTTCTTGATGTACGTGTTGGATGTTCCGCTTGACCACAAGTTTGGGGGTGATGAGGTGTGGCTATAAAAATGCGGCTCCCCCAAACTTGAATATTACCGGAGCAGATATGGGTCATCCCATAGGTGAAGTCTGCTCTCGTAAATCAATCTTTTCCTATTTGCATCTGATGGGACGTACCCAGACACCATGAAGTTGACTATATTGGCGTACCACGTCTCTAGTATTGTGACCTTGAGGAGTGTATCATCCCGTAAGAAATCATCAATGAGGTGATCTAATGGGTCTTGTATCCGAGACAGACCCAACGGATGAGTCTCAGTTTTGCATCCTTTTTGGTCAAAAGATACTTCAGAGCAGCATGGTCTGAATAGACTATGACCTTTGCCCCAACTTGGTAGGACCGGAATTTGTCTATAACAAACATAGTTGCTAAGAGTTCCTTTTCCGTGGTTGCGTAGTTGAGCTGGGGCCAGTGAGCATAATGCTTCTTGTCCTTGGTTTGGCCCACAACAGCTCCAACAGCATAATTGCTCGCATCACACATGATTTCTAATGGGATGCTCTAGTCGCGAGACCGGATGATGGGAGCAGAATTGAGTGCTTTCTTAGGGTGTGAAAGGAAGCTTTCTTGAGGGTGTGAAAGGAAGCATAGCACTCTTTATCAAAGATGAGAGGGGTTTCCTCGGCTAGAAGATTAGTTAACGACCGGGCTATTAGAGAGAAATTTTTGATGAAACACTTATAAAGCCCAGCGTGGCCAAGGAAACTACGAATCCCCATTATGTTGGTGGGAAGTGTAGGCATAAGGTCGTGTTTAGTGTTGGCACTCCTTACGGCCTACAGATAAATCCGCAAGCGGACGGATACCGATGTAGCTTTCACCCGGGAGTATTCCAAGGTATCGATTTCCACGATGAGATAGGGATATGATGTGTATGATGATTACTAGTAATCCCTTCTAAATCTTGGACAGAGTGATCTTTTTCCAGGATAGTGAGAATATGTTGAGTTTCAACATCAGAGGGCATGTGTCTAATGGTCATTGGAGTTTGTTTGTCCCTAAAGAGGAAGGCATCCTTTTGTCCAAAGGGAAGATGCTTAGGCTCGATTGGAGGATGAATTTCTTCTACCTCCATAAAGAATTGGGCATCTTCTTCTAGGATAGGTTGCTCTAAGTCTGCCAGAGTTGTTGACATGACTTCCTCTACAGGGTCAGGATCAGGGTCCGTCACTATTTGTGGGTTCAAGGAATAGGAATAAGAGACCGGGACTGGTTCTTCTCCGATCCTAAGTTCTACTAGCTGGTTTGTTGGTGAATTTTCCAGGATTTTCATTTTCATGATTGGCCTACCAATAAACATGGAATGTGTGGAATCGTTGGGTAGGTCAAAGATATGGAAATCTAGGAAAAGTTCAGGGTCATTAATCTTAACGGGTATGACCCGCAAGATCCCTAAACAGTTGAGGATCCTTCCCGATGTGAACCTTATACGTTTTTGAGATGATGACCATGGTTCATCGGGGAGTTGAGCTCGCACCAAAGAGCTAGAGATTATGTTGATTCCGACGCTTGGGTCGTACCCGATTTCCTTGTCTATGCCCATAACTTCCCAAAAAAGATTGTTCGGATTCTCTTGGGCATCTTAACGACCTCGATTGAGGCTTCAACCTCGTCTAGCCATTTCTGACTCATGATGGCAGAGAGACGTCCTAAGTACTCTCTCGGATATTCTAGTGCTTCCTTGTTGGCTAGTGGACCCTTTTTCTCTACACATTGTTCCAATGGGAAACTTGTTGCACTCCCTACGTTATCGAATAGATCATCGTCAAAATCGTAGGGAGTGGTGTAGAGTGGATGTTAGTAGTCTAGGCTAGAATATAGTGGTGGTTCGAAATGAGTATCGGGTTTTGATGGAACGAAAGAGCTGATAGATTTGGATTATAAATGTATAGGCTCTTTAGGTTTAGGCTGTTTCTCTTCTTCATTGGGGTGTTCGTCATAGACTCCAGTGTAGGGAGAGTCATCTAGGATACGATCCAGGATTATCCTCGCTTCACTGGGAACCAAATGAGAAAATGACCCTCCTGAAGCTGAGTTCAAGAAAGTGGTGGCTATGGAACAGATGCCAAGGCTGAAATGTTGTAGAATGATAGGTTCTGATAAGCCTAGGTCGGGTCCAGATGCCAAAATTTCCTTGAAACGAGCCCAGGCAGCTCCTAACGACTCTCCCTCTAATTGCTTAAAGGTAAGGATTTCGATTCGGAGGTTGGCTACCTTAGAAACTGGGAAGAAATTTCGGCAGAATTTTTCTCTAAGGATTTCCCAGCTCCCTTCCATATTTCCGACAGATAGAGAGTACCATTTCTTTGCTCCTCCCATTAATGAAAATGGGAATAACTTCCATTTGAGCGTCTCTTGTGTCATGCCCGGTATAGTGAGGCAAGAACAGAGTTGCTCAAACTCCCATAAATGCGCATAGGGACTCTCAACATTAATTGTTGAGAACATTTTCTCTCGAACCATGGCTATGAAGCCGGGACGCAGCTCATAGCCGGGTGTGTGGATGGGATGTGATGATGGTGGAGGCTCCAAACAATCGCCCTTTGGAGCCGAATGTTGACGTAAGGTAAGAGTGGAATCCATATGGATAGATGATAACGGGGATACACAGACAACTTGGGTTCAGAACTAGAACAACTACTGTTCCCCGGCAACGGCACCAGAAAGCTTTTTGGCACTCCTTACGACCTACCGATAAATCCGCAAGCGAACGGATACTGATGTAGCTTTCACCCGGGAGTATTCCAAGGTATCGATTAACAAAGAGGGAAGAGAAGCGATAAGAGGGTAGAGAGGGTACAAGTCTGATAGATGCACTCTACTGGTTAACTGAGCGGATCAGAGGGTACAAATAGACACTTGCTTCGGGACAATAGAACCTATGACACGCAGAAAGGGATGAGAAGGGGTGTCACCAATCCTACACTATAGGATCCTACAGGCCGAGACGAACGTGATGGACTACGTAGGCCGTATAGGGCTGTCACCACCTAACGGCTACCACCTCCGTAGACTCGGGGGCAAACTAAGTTAACCTCAAGTATAGGCACCACACCTACAGTAGTTGGATAATACTTATCTCCTATAGAAAGACAAGCATCCAAGCCATGCAACCAGTGTACAATTATACCAATCAACTAAGCATTGGACGAAGAACCAGCAAGTAAATAAAAGTAGAACTGACTGCTCAATTAATCAGAAAGAGATACAAGAGTTACCAGACACAACCCGGATGTTACTCGAAGAAGAGCCGCATCTCTAGAGGTACAGCTGGAAGAGGGGTCGACACTCCAGCTCCTCTCCGGACGCTCACCTCTCCTCTCTCCCTATCTTCTAAGTATGAAAGTGGCAGAGCTTCGCTAAGGAACTCCTCTCTTGTGTTGTGTGTTGAAACAGGTGCTAGGGGCTTCAATTTATAGTGGCCAAGGGCGGTTGGAGGTGGAGCAGCAGCCAAGGCACCGAGAGGCGGTGCCCGGCTGGTTCGGCTGAAGCTCCTGGTTCGCCCGAACCCAGGAATTCGCCTGAACTGCTACGTTTCACTGCCTTGGTGCCGAGGCGGTGCAGAGGCAGTGCAGCTCTGGTGGTAGTTCGGCCGAATGGAGGCCTTCGGCCGAACTGGGCCTGTGGCCCAGCAACGCTCCCCTGTGCAGCTTCTCCCTCCTGGACCTTATGGGTTGCATCATCTTGATGTACTTTGTGCTTCGCGTCGTATACGGCTAAGGGGGGTAACCGGCCGAATCGTGTGGTTCGGCCGAATCGGTAAGTTCTGAACCCAATAGCACGTATTTGTCATTAATGTACCTGTGGAACTTGTGGAACTTTATTAGAAATAAACCTAAGTGCATGGAATGTTGCATAAAGCCTCTTTTATTCCCGAGTATTGGTGGTCAAAAATGAATCGTAACGATCGCCAATAGGTTCCTGTTTAACATCGAGGATGATCTTTTCCACGACTTCAGAAATACCTCGTTATACGCAGATGAGCAGAGGCCCCGAGTCCCTATAGAGCCAACTGACCCTCTCGATAAGGCTTCCCTTAAAGAGAGTGTCTAAGGTTTAACTGCTGTCATGAGCAGTGAATGGGTCCAAGAAGGAGAACTATCTCTTGAAGCCATTCAAATCCAGACTCCCTCTTCGACCATTCCATGCTTTGTCCAAGGAACCGCGGTCTCAACACTCTACAGCCCCACGGCAGGAGCAACCATCATTTCTACATCTTTTGCGCTTACTCACCTAAGCGAATGCCCTTTGCTCCCAACAACTATAACCCTTAAAATAGGACCACATTCCACCATATAAGGGCTCGGGATTGTCCATGCTGTACCCATTTGGTATAGTGATACAGAGATCGTCCTAGACTTCCACATCTTTGAAGTCGATGACTTTGATGTCTTGATCGAGTATCCCATAGAAAGCCTATTCCTAGATGTTTCCACCCTAGGGACCATGAATGTTTATCTTGGGGGTAAAACCTACACCTTGCTAATTAACTGGTCCAAGAACTGTTTCGCCGAACTTGACCCCCAAGAAGAAACGATAGAAAACGTGTCAGCCATTTTTCCATATCCTTCCGAACCACCCATAGAAAAAGTCGCTGAATCCTTCATTCATGAGGAAGATGACTCAGAAGGAACTCTTGAGCTACCCACGCACGAACCACCGACATGGCCACCAATCAAGCGGAAACCCCTTCCGTCTGGCCTTCGCTATGTTTTCCTGAACGATGACCCGTCACGGGATGGAGGATGTGCATTGATTACCGAAAACTTGACTCGGCAACAAAGAAAGATCACTTTCCGCTACCCTTCATTAATGAAATGTTAGAGCAGTCAGCAAAGCACTCTTTCTTCTGTTTCCTTGACGTGTATTCAGGTTATGACCAAATTCCCATCCACCCCGATGACCAAAGCAAAACCACATTTACATGCCCTTACAGAACTTATGCCTACCATAGAATGTTGTTTGGGTTATGTAATGCTCCTGCATATTTCCAACATTGCATGATGTCTATATTCTCTAACATGATCTAAGGAATCATGGAGGTTTTCATGAAAGATTTCTCCGTCTATGGGAAAACTTTTGATCATTGCCTAGAGAATCTAGACAAGGTTTTGTAGAGATGCCCACAAAAGGACCTAGTCTTAAATTGGGAAAAATGTCATTTCATGATCCACGAGGGCATCATTTTAGGACATCTAGTGTCTAAAAGAGGGATCAAGGTGGACAAAGCCAAAGTTGAGGTCATAGAACAGCTCCCACCTCTAGTCAGCGTTAAGGGCATCCATAGCTTTCTAGGTAATGTGGGGTTCTACCATCATTTCATTAAGGACTTTTCACAGATCGCTAGACCCGTTACAAACAGTCTAGCTAAAGATGCGCCCTTCAAGTTCACCAATGAGTGTTTGAAAGCCTTCCATATTTTGAAAAATGCACTCATCTCTGCTCCGATCATCCAACCACCAGTGCCTTTTGAAATCATGTGTGATGCCAGTGGTTTTGCTATTGGAGCTGTTCTTGGATAAATAAAAAATAAAAAGCATCATGCAATTGCTTATGCTAGCAAAACTATGACATGAGCTCAATTAAATTATGCGACCACTAAAAAAGAGCTCCTTGTTGTTGTCTTCGCTATTGATAAGTTTAGATCCTACTTGGTTGGTGTCACACCCGGATTTTCACAAAAACCCAAATGTGGCCATATGTGTGCCCCGGAAGTCAAAGTACACATATAACAAACAAATATGATAAACAAAGAACATATGCTTGAATAAATTCTTGATTAAATAAAGTTTTACTTCAGACTGCATCATAAATAAACTAACCAAATACAGCGGAAGACTATAACTCTCAACTAAATGGAGCAGTAATCCACAGGGACTCTGACTGGGAGATCACAACTCAGTAGTACGGCAAATCTTCTAGAAACTCAGCAGCAGTCTCATGCCTAGCCCAATCTGTTTACCCATCCGGGATTTTGTTGAATAAATGACAAGTGTAAGTAAACATTTACTTAGCAAGTATAGCAGGGGTGTATAAAGGCGCAAAATAAGGCTAGATAGGGCTTAACTGCATTAGCATTTTTAGTTGGTTCATTTTAACATTATCCAAGTTACTACAGTGAATGAAACACAGTTGCAACCCAATTCATAGAGTAAGTGACATTAAGCATAAATAAACTTCATCTTCTAATAAAAAAGGATCCAGGCCGCTCGTGACCCTGAGCAAGGCTATCATGATAGATTTTACACTCTACAGAGGTTTCGCCCTTTACCCACCAGTCGCGTAAAAGCTCAAAAGAACTTTAAACCCAACCACGCGGAAGTGGATCAGACCTCACAAATCACACTTCTGAGGTGTGACCGCATATGGACGCTACAAGGTTTTTCACAAGACACCCTAACAAGACAGTGGCCGATTATGGTACAACACAGGCAGCATGGCCCAGGCACCGAGATTGACGTACGCCTATGGAGTCACACCATAGGGGGGTCAATGACATCCAGAGCGCGGGCATCACACCCAACAATGCGCAACGTGTGGACTCCTAGCACGGGACTGTGCCTCATGGGGGCACAGCCGATGGATCACCCATCCTCGGTGGATCAAGACATACTCTCACCCATGTTTCCCATAACGTCATCGGCCACTCCGATAACCACTGACAAGCTAGAGACGTACAAGCTACTTGACCAAGAGCAGAGCCATAATAGTTCTAGCAGTGGGGACAGGCTCCTGGGTTGCCGCTTTAAGAACCGGACCTTATGGAGGGACACTAGAACAAAGCAC
>OAMR01000440.1:49003-115905 GCA_900205405.1 Echinochloa crus-galli | reverse complement strand
CAGGACTATTAAGATGTGTATAAGAGACAGGAGTATGATAGAGGCACTCTACTGATTAACTGAGCGGATCAGAGGGTACAGATAGATACTTGCTTCGGGACAATATACAATCCTACACTCTAGGATCCTGCAGGCCGAGACGAACGTGATGGACTACGTAGGCCGTATAGGGCTGTCACCACGTAACGGCTACCACCTCCGTAGACTCGGGTGCAAACTAAGTTAACCTCAAGTATAGGCACCACGCCTACACTAGTCGGTTAATAGTTATCTCCTATAGAAAGACAAGCATCCAAGCCGAGCAACCAGTATACAATTATACCAATCAAATAAGCATTGAACGAAGAACTAGCAAGTAAATAAAAGTAGAACTGAGAGCTCAATTAATCAGGAAGAGATACAAGAGTTACCAGACATGACCCAGATGTTACTCGAAGCAGAGTCGCATCCGTAGAGGTACAGCTAGAAAAGGGCCGACACTCCGGCTCCTCTCCGGACGCTCACCTCTCCTCTCTCAATATCTTCTATGTATGAAAGTGGCAGAGCTTCGCTAAGGAACTCCTCTCTTGTGTTGTGTGTTGAAACAGGTGCTAGGGGCTTCAATTTATAGTGGCCAAGGGCGGTTGGAGGTGGAGCAGCGGCCAAGGCACCAAGAGGCGGTGCCCGGCTGGTTCGGTCGAATCTCCTAGTTCGCCCGAACCCAAGAATTCGCCTGAACTGCCACGTTGCACTGCCTTGGTGCTGAGGCAGTGCAGAGACGGTGCAGCTCTGGGGGCAGTTCAGCCGAATGGAGGCCTTCGGCCGAATTGAGGCCTTCGGCCGAACTGTGCCTGTGGCCCAGCAACGCTCCCCCGTACTGCCTCTCCCTCCTGGACCTTCTTGGTTGCGTCATCTTGATGTACTTTGTGTTTTCTTGGCCCAGAGGTGACATGGCAGTAGTCCACATGGCATGCTCGGTCATTGTCTGGTCGTTGCTGGCGTGGATGGCCTTCCGATCGTGCTTCGCGTCGTATACGGCTAAGGGGGGTAACCGGCCGAATCGTGTCGTTCGGCCGAATCGTGTCGTTCGGCCGAATCGGTTAGTTCCGACCCCAATAACACGTATTTGTCATTAATGTACCTACACAAGTGAAACACACCAAAACTCGTGGAACTTTATTAGAAGTAAACCTAAGTGCATGGAATGTTGCATAAAGCCTCTTTTATTCCCGAGTATTTGTGGTCGAAAATGAACCGTAACGATCGCCAGCAAGCTCCCCCAAGCTTAGACCTTTGCTTGTCCTCGAGCAAAGATAGAAACTTAGGCTCGGTGGATCAGGAGTTGCTACAATGTCATTGTCTTGCAGGTCACTTTATGAACAACTAGTACTCAACAATACTCGAATCATTAGCAAAGTATTAACTCACCATTTAACCTATGGGGCTTATCGCAATCTGCTTGTCTTGGGCAGTTGAAAGGTTGAACAGTTTGATTTAGTTTTATTCCACTCTACTATTTTTAGGATCCCATCTCGGAGTTTCCACAATTTTGTGAAAAATGTAAGTTTGTTCCTCAATTGGCACACTCAATCACTCAAGTGCTATTTGAATCCTCACAAAAGGCTTGTGGCTTCTTTTCATCCTAAAATCTAATAAGGCTCTTTGTGTGGCTCAGGGACAAAGGGGGAAGGCCTACTTGCATCTTATATTTTGCCAAGTCAAAGACCGGATCTTTGGGGAACCAAATCACACCTTTAGATCAAGAAGTGCAAGTGTGTGGGTTATGTGGAGTGGAATGTGGTGGAACTCCTTGGGATGATTTTTCCTCTCCTTGAATTATTTTTGAGAACATGGGCTATCTCTTTTTGATCATATTTTTGTCATGCCACTTGGCATGCTTTTCTTATTTCTTATTTTTGCCATTCTCTTTGGCATGCTCTTTTTTTTCTCTTTATTTTTTCCATGCTCTTTGGCATGCTTTTCTTTTTGCATAGCCCATGTCTCTATTCAAGGATATTTGGAGAGGGGATCATAGAACATGGAGCATTTATTTTGTGTATGGATGATGGCAATATTTGCTTTAGGATAACTCTAAGCAAGTATCTATCTGTACCCTCTGATCCGCTCAGTTAATCATTAGAGTTGATATAGTGAGATTGTGGTTAAGTTCTACTTCTGCTCTTAGTATGGTGAAAATCTCGGATGTTTTATGCTTAGAAGGTTTTCAACTAAGCTTAACATATGGCTTTGGTAGGAATTCTGAACCAATGAGGAGCTTTATTTTATTTTTGAAAGCATAAAACATCCGAGATTTTTACCATACTAAGAGCAGAAGTAGAACTTAACCACAATCTCACTATATCATTCCTCACAACAACTTAGACTTTGAATAAAGCATGTGCTCCCACAAGGTTTCTAGGTTCATTTTCACCCATGCCAAATAATTCAAGCACCAATAGAGTAACAAGTTATGAACAAGGTACTTGCAAAATATATGACAGAGCAACTATTCATCATTTCCAAGATGAGAGGCATATGGTTCATTCCATGCATAGTGGGGTTATCTTATTCAAGGGAAATATTTTTGGTATTTTTATTTTAAGATGGAAATAAAATAGGAAGGGAAATGGCTAATGCGAAATCAAAATGCTCAAAGGAACACAGAACATACCTGGTAGGGGTCCTCCCCCAAGCTTGGATCTTTCATTGGTTGGGTCGAAACCTTGAGAAGTACTCCGTCATCTGGTTCTTCTGCTGCTGGACATCGTACCTTATAGAGTCCAACACACCGCTATTCTCTTGATGATATTGAGAATGGTGTGCTCGTGTTCCTTCAATGTTCCTCGTACGGTCGTCGAGGCGGTCGACTCGGTCGGAGATATAGGACGACTCCCGACCGATGTCATACCTACTAGGTGTAGAGAAGCGTGCGGACTGAGAGTGCCCAGGGAAGTAAGGTTGAGAGGTACTATCGTACCCCCTCCATACCATCCCTGGGAATACTCAGAGTCCGTACTTAGCATGCGTGTGCGCGAAGTGGTTGAGTCGGGCTGGTTCGGCTGAACCAACCAGCTCACTCAAACAATCCAGTTCGCCAGAACCAGATGGTTTAGCTGAACGGATCGTCCTGTATGACATCTACTCTATAGGTGGATCGTAAAGGTCTAGATGTCATGTGGCTTTGGCGAGCTTCTTGAATTTGGTTGTGAATGCTTGGCAGAGGACATTGATCTTGTCATTCTTTGTCTATCTGCCAAGGCTCGCCTTCAACGACCTTCTCATCTAGGTTGTTCAATTTCCAGCGTGTTTGTGCTAGCTTTTCTTTTAGGTTCTACAGCCGTGGGCTCCTCTTCTTCCTCCTCGTCGGAATGTTCCATCACATGGCTCTCCGTTGGTGGGTTTAGAGAATTTTTCTTGTGATACTCTTGGAGAGGGAACCCTTGGGTGAGGAAAGGTCTTTGGGTGGCCATGGTGGCTATGTATGCCAGCTCTATGTTCGGGAAGGTGACGGAGGAGGACGACAGTCTCCAGAATAAATCGAGAAGACTCGATCGAAAGACAATTTTCCCGATGTTTTCCTCACGACTCCGGGATAAGATGGGATAGAGATAGGATCTAAGATTTGTATGGATGCGCATGGGCCAAGGGTTGCCTTCGGCCGAACGATGGTTTGGTTGAAGTGGCCCAGTTTACCCGAACCAAAGTGGGTTGGTATGCCCAGAGTGCACGAAAGAGCCTAGTTCTCTAGTGCCTACCCATCTCATTGACGATCTTTTGTAGAATGTTCTTGATCTGCGTGTTGGATGTTCCGCTTGACCACAAGTTTGGGGATGATGAGGTGTGGCTATAAAAATGCGGCTCCCCCAAACTTGAATATTACCGGAGCAGATATGGGTCATCCCATAGGTGAAGTCTGCTCTCGTAAATCAATCTTTTCCTATTTTCATCTGATGGGACGTACCCAGACACCATGAAGTTGACTATATTGGCGTACCATGACTCTAGTATTGTGACCTTGAGGAGTGTATCGTCCCGTAAGAAATCATCAATGAGCTGATCTAATGGGTCTTGTATCCGAGACAGACCCAACGGATGAGTCTCAGTTTTGCATCCTATTTGGTCAAAAGATACTTAAGAGCAGCATGGTCTGAATAGACTATGAACTTTGCCCCAACTTGGTAGGACCGGAATTTGTCTATAACAAACACAACTGCTAAGAGTCATTTTCCATGGTTGTGTAGTTGAGCTGGGGCCAGTGAGCGTTATGCTAGCGTATGAGATAGCATAAAGATTCTTGTCCTTGGTTTGGCCCACAACAGCTCCTACAGCATAATCGCTCACATCACACATGATTTCTAGTGGGATGCTCCAGGCGGGAGGCTGGATGATGGGAGCGAAATTGAGTGCTTTCTTGAGGGTGTGAAAGGAAGCATAGCACTCTTTATCAAAGATGAGAGGGGTTTCCTCGGCTAGAAGATTAGTTAACGACCAGGCCATTAGAGAGAAATTTTTAATGAAACACCTATAATGCCCAGCGTGGCCAAGGAGACTACGAATCCCCATTATGTTGGAGGGAAGTGTAGGCATAAGGTCATGTTTAGGAGTAGGATAGGGGAAGATGATTGCTTTTGACTTTGAATCTAGTCTTTCCTCGGTCAAAGACGAATCTTTGTGACACTTTCCATGTGACCCCAAGATAAGATGAGATAGGGATATGATGTGTATGATGATTACTAGTAATCCCTTCTAAATCTTGGACAGAGTGATCTTTTTCCAGGATAGTGAGAATATGTTGAGTTTCAACATCAGAGGGCATGTGTCTAATGATCATTGGAGTTTGTTTGTCCCTAAAGAGGAAGGCATGCTTTTGTCCAAAGGGAAGATGCTTAGGCTCGATTGGAGGATGAATTTCTTCTACCTCCATAAAGAATTGGGCATTGTCTTCTAGGATAGGTTGCTCTAAGTCTGCCAGAGTTGTTGACATGGCTTCCTCTACAGGGTTAGGATCGGGGTCCGTTACTATTTGTGGGTTCAAGGAATAGGAAATAGAGACTAGGACAGGTTCTTCTCCGATCCTAAGTTCTACTAGCTGTTTTGTTGGTGAATTTTTCAGGATTTTCATGATTGGCCTACCAATAAAGATGGAATGTGTGGAATCATTGGGCAGGTCAAAGATATGGAAATTCAGGAAAAGTTTAGGGTCATTAATCTTAACGGGTATGATCCGCAAGATCCCTAAACAATCGAGGATCCTTCCCGATGTGAACCTTAGACGTTTTTGAGATGATGACCATGGTTCATCGGGGAGTTGAGCTCGCACCAAAGAGCTAGAGATTATGTTGATTCCGACGCTCGGGTCGTACCCGATTCCCTTGTCTATGCCCATAACTTCCCAAAAAAGATTGTTCGGATTCTCTTGGGCATCTTAACGACCTCGATTGAGGCTTCAGCCTCGTCTAGCCATTTCTGACTCATGATGGCAGAAAGACGTCCTAAGTACTCTCTCTGATATTCTAGTGCTTCCTTGTTGGCTAGTGGACCCTTTTGCTCTACACATTGTTCCAATGGGAAACTTGTTGCACTCCCTATGTTATCGAATAGATCATCGTCAAAATCGTAGGGAGTGGTGTAGAGTGGATGTTAGTAGTCTAGGCTAGAATATAGTGGTGGTTCGAAATGAGTATCGGGTTTTGATGGAACGAAAGAGCTGATAGATTTGGATTATAAATGTATAGGCTCTTTAGGTTTAGGTTGTTTCTCTTCTTCATTGGGGTGTTCGTCATAGGCTCCAGTGTAGGGAGAGTCATCTAGGATACGATCCAGGATTATCCTCGCTTCACTGGGAACCAAATGAGAAAATGACCCTCCTGATGCTGAGTTCAAGAAAGTGGTGGCTATGGAACAGAGGCCAAGGCTGAAATGTTGTAGAATGATAGGTTCTGATAAGCCTAGGTCGGGTCCAGATGCCAAAATTTCCTTGAAACGAGCCCAGGCAGCTCCTAACGACTCTCCCTCTAATTGCTTAAAGGTAAGGATTTCGATTCGGAGGCTGGCTACCTTGGAAACTAGGAAGAGGTGAAGAAATTTAGGCAGAATTTCTCTCTAAGGATTTCCCAGCTCCCTTCCATATTTCCGACAGATAGAGAGTACCATTTCTTTGCTCCTCCCGTTAATGAAAACGGGAATAACTTCCATTTGAGCGTCTCTTGTGTCATGCCCGGTATGGTGAGGCAAGAACAGAGTTGCTCAAACTCCCATAAATGCGCATAGGGACTCTCAACATTCATTATCGAGAATGTTTTCTCTCGAACCATGGCTATGAAGCCGGGACGCAGCTCATAGCCGGGTGTGTGGATGGGATGTGATGATGGTGGAGGCTCCAAACAATCCCCCTTTGGAGCCGAATATTGACGTAAGGTAAGAGTGGAATCCATGTGGTGGACGGTGGGGTACACAGACAACTTGGGTTCAGAATCAGAACAGCTACCGTTCCCCGGCAACGGTGCCAGATAGCTTGTTGGCACTCCTTACGGCCTACAGATAAATCCGCAAGGGGACGAATACCGATGTAGCTTTCACCCGGGAGTATTCCAAGGTATCGATTTCCACGGGGAACGAGAAGTGAACTAATTTTAAACTAAGTTGTCCAAGGGTTATGGAATGGGATGGATGAAGTGGATGACAATAACAAAGAGGGAAGAGAAGCGATAAGAGGGTAGAGAGGGTACAAGTCTGATAGATGCACTCTACTGATTAACTGAGCGGATCAGAGGGTACAAATAGACACTTGCTTCGGGACAATAGAACCTATGACACACATGAGACGGGGTGTCACCAATCCTACACTCTGGGATCTTGCAGGCTGAGACAAACGTGATGGACTACATAAGCCGTATAGGGCCGTCACCACCTAACTGCTACCACCTCCATAGATTCGGGGGTAAACTAAGTTAACCTCAAGTATAGGCACCACGCCTACACTAGTCGGTTAATACTTATCTCCTATAGAAAGACAAGCATCCAAGCCAAGCAACCAGTGTACAATTATACCAATCAACTAAGCATTGGACGAAGAACCAGCAAGTAAATAAAAGTAGAACTGACTGCTCAATTAATCAGAAAGAGATACAAGAGTTACCAGACACGACCTGGATGTTACTCGAAGAAGAGCCGCATCTCTAGAGGTACAGCTAGAAGAGGGGTCGACACTCCGGCTCCTCTCCGGACGCTCACCTCTCCTCTCTCCCTATCTTCTAAGTATGAAAGTGGCAGAGCTTCGCTAAGGAACTCCTCTCTTGTGTTGTGTGTTGAAACAGGTGCTAGGGGCTTCAATTTATAGTGGCCAAGGGCGGTTGAAGGTGGAGCAGCAGCCAAGGCACCGAGAGGCGGTGCCCGGCTGGTTCGGCCGAATCTCCTGGTTCACCCGAACCCAGGAATTCTCCTGAACTGCTACGTTGCACCGCCTTGGTGCCGAGGCGGTGCAGAGGCAGTGCAGGTCTGGTGGTAGTTCGGCCGAATGGAGGCCTTCGGCCGAACTGGGCCTGTGGCCCAGCAACGCTCCCCTGTGCAGCTTCTCCCCCCTGGACCTTATGGGTTGCATCATCTTGATGTACTTTGTGTTATCTTGGCCCAGAGGTGACGTGGCGGTAGTCCACATGGCATGCTCGGTCATTGTCTGGTCGTTGCTGGCGTGGATGGCCTTCCGATCGTGCTTCGCGTCGTATACGGCTAAGGGGGGTAACTGGCCGAATCGTGTGGTTTGGCCGAATCGGTTAGTTCTGACCCCAATAGCACGTATTTGTCGTTAATGTACCTGTGGAACTTTATTAGAAATAAACCTAAGTGCATGGAATGTTGCATAAAGCCTCTGTTATTCCCGAGTATTGGTGGTCAAAAACGAATCGTAACGATCGCCAATAGGTTCCTGTTTAACATCGAGGATGATCTTTTCCACGACTTCAGAAATACCTCGTTATACGCAGATGAGCAGAGGCCCCGAGTCCCTATAGAGCCAACTGACCCTCTCGATAAGGCTTCCCTTAAAGAGAGTGTCTAAGGTTTAACTGCTGTCATGAGCAGTGAATGGGTCCAAGAAGGAGAACTATCTCTTGAAGCCATTCAAATCCAGACTCCCTCTTCGACCATTCCATGCTTTGTCCAAGGAACCGCGGTCTCAACACTCTACAGCCCCACGGCAGGAGCAACCATCATTTCTACATCTTTTGCGCTTACTCACCTAAGCGAATGCCCTTTGCTCCCAACAACTATAACCCTTAAAATAGGACCACATTCCACCATATAAGGGCTCGGGATTGTCCATGCTGTACCCATTTGGTATAGTGATACAGAGATCGTCCTAGACTTCCACATCTTTGAAGTCGATGACTTTGATGTCTTGATCGGGTATCCCGTAGAAAGCCTATTCCTAGATGTTTCCACCCTAGGGACCATGAATGTTTATCTTGGGGGTAAAACCTACACCTTGCTAATTAACTGGTCCAAGAACTGTTTGGCCGAACTTGACCCCCAAGAAGAAACGATAGAAAACGTGTCAGCCATTTTTCCATATCCTTCCGAACCACCCATAGAAAAAGTCACTGAATCCTTCATTCATGAGGAAGATGACTCAGAAGGAACTCTTGAGCTAGCCACACATGAACCACCGACACGGCCACCAATCAAGTGGAAACCCCTTCCATCTGGCCTTCGCTATGTTTTCCTGAACGATGACACAAAAACCCCCGTTATCATTATTAACAAACTTTATGATGAGGAGTCAGCTAAGCTTATAGTCATTCTAGAGAAACATAGGCCCGTGTTCAGGTACTCGCTCCAGGACCTCAAGGGAATTAGTCTGACCCTCTGTACTCATCACATCCCTATAGACCCAACAAGTAGACCCTCTAGGGAGCCTCAGCACAGGCTAAACAATACGATGAGAGAGGTCATAAAGAAAGAGGTCCTCAAGCTCTAACACGTCGGGATCATTTATCCTGTCCTCCATAGAGAGTGGGTGAGTCCCGTTTAGGTAGTACCAACGAAGGGAAGCATGACAGTCGTTGAGAACACCAAAAATGAGCTTATCCCTCAATGACCCGTCACGGGATGGAGGATGTGCATTGATTACCGAAAACTTAACTCGGCAACAAAGAAAGATCACTTTCCGCTACCCTTCATTGATGAAATGTTAGAGCAGTCAGCAAAGCACTCTTTCTTCTGTTTCCTTGACGTGTATTCAGGTTATGACCAAATTCCCATCCACCCCGATGACCAAAGCAAAACCATATTCACATGCCCTTGTAGAACTTATGCCTACCATAGAATGTTGTTTGGGTTATGTAATGCTCCTGCATCTTTCCAACATTGCATGATGTCTATATTCTCTAACAGGATCTAAGGAATCATGGAGGTTTTCATGGACAATTTCTCCGTCTATGGGAAAACTTTTGATCATTGCCTAGAGAATCTAGACAAGGTTTTGTAGAGATGCCCACAAAAGGACCTAGTCTTAAATTGGGAAAAATGTCATTTCATGATCCACGAGGGCATCGTTTTAGGACATCTAGTGTGTAAAAGAGGGATCAAGGTGGACAAAGCCAAAGTTGAGGTCATAGAACAGCTCCCACCTCTGGTCAGCGTTAAGGGCATCCGTAGCTTTCTAGGTAATGTGGGGTTCTACCATCATTTCATTAAGGACTTTTCACAGATCGCTAGACCCCTTACAAACAGTCTAGCTAAAGATGCGCCCTTCGAGTTCACCAATGAGTGTTTGAAAGCCTTCCATATTTTGAAAAATGCACTCATCTCTGCTCCGATCATCCAACCACCAGTGCCTTTTGAAATCATGGGTGATGCTAGTGGTTTTGCTATTGGAGCTGTTCTTGGATAAATAAAAAATAAAAAGCATCATGCAATTGCTTATGCTAGCAAAACTATGACATGAACTCAATTAAATTATGCGACCACTGAAAAAGAGCTCCTTGTTGTTGTCTTCGCTATTGATAAGTTTAGATCCTACTTGGTTGGTGTCACACCCGGATTTTCACAAAAACCCGAATGTGGCCTTATGTGTGCTCTGGAAGTCAAAGTACACATATAACAAACAAATATGATAAACAAAGAACATATGCTTGAATAAATTCTTGATTAAATAAAGTTTTACATCAGACTGCATCATAAATAAACTAACCAAATACAGCGGAAGACTATAACTCTCAACTAAATGGAGCCGCAATCCACAGGGACTCTGACTGGGAGATCACAACTCAGTAGTACGGCAAATCTTCTAGAAACTCAGCAGCAGTCTCATGCCTAGTCCAATCTATTTATCCATCCGGGATTTTGTTGAATAAATGACAAGTGTAAGTAAACATTTACTTAGCAAGTATAGCAGGGGTGTATAAAGGCTCAAAATAAGGCTAGACAGGGCTTAACTGCATTAGCATTTTTAGTTGGTTCATTTTAACATTATCCAAGTTACTACAGTGAATGAAACACAGTTGCAACCCAATTAATAGAGTAAGTGACATTAAGCATAAATAAACTTCATCTTCTAATAAAAAAGGATCCAGGCCGCTCGTGACCCTGAGCAAGGCTATCATGATAGATTTTACACTCTACAGAGGTTTCGCCCTTTACCCACTAGTCGCGTAAAAGCTCAAAAGAACTTTAAACCCAACCACGCGGAAGTGGATCAGACCTCACAAATCACACTTCCGAGGTGTGACCGCATAGGGACGCTACAAGGTTTTTCACAAGACACCCTAACAAGACAGTGGCCGATTATGGTACAACACAGGCAACATGGCCCAGGCACCGAGATTGACGTACGCCTACGGAGTCACACCATAGGGGGTCAATGGCATCCAGAGCGCGGGCATCACACCCAACAATGCGCAACGTGTGGACTCCTAGCACGGGACTGTGCCTCACGGGGGCACAGCCGATGGATCACCCATCCTCGGTGGATCAAGACATACTCTCACCCATGTTTCCCATAACGTCATCGGCCACTCCGGTAACCACTGACAAGCTAGAGACGTACAAGCTACTTGACCAAGAGCAGAGCCATAATAGTTCTAGCGGTGGCGACAGGCTCCTAGGTTGCCGCTTTAAGAACTGGACCTTACGGAGAGACACTAGAGCAAAGCACGAAGCACATGCTCTAGTGCATGTACGGAATAATTTATTAGAAAGTGTGTAGGTAGCAAGGATTGTCTGTGCTATAACTTGCCTTCCTTAAAAGGCGGCTGCTGCTGATGCTATGAGTCTTGTCCCAGGAAGTTCTCCTCGTACTCGATGTCCAACGCGAAAGGCTCACCGACTGCACACGAATCACCACACAAACATGCACGCAGGCCAATACATGCAAACAATTAATAATCTATTAGAACAGTACATCAAACAATAAGAACAGTACAAATAAATGGTTTAGAATTAATCTACGCTTCACTACGAACACATGAGCGTGAAAATCACACTAATCGGAGCTAAAACGAAAAAGATATGGCAAATCTAAGACCTAGGGACCTACTGGCAAGTTTTAAAAGTTTCCAGGGGCTTATTTGTGAAAAACCAGGGGCTAAAACATAATTATACTTAAAACTATAGGGGCCTACGTGTAAAAACAACTAAACAGGACTGCGGGTTATATTTTTTAAAGCTCAGGGGGCTTTCCATAAAAATTAGGACCTAATCGTAAATACTTTCTAATGGCAGTGGACTGCGGGTTGGTTTGGGAATTATTGGAGGGCTCTTTAGCAAAATGTACATGCGTTGACCGGTACTCGGCTGTTTGACTCGGGGCAGGGTCTAGATCCGGCCGTTGGATCCGGATCCAAGGATCAGGGTGGATAGAGAGGAGTTGAGTCACCGACGACGACTAAATGCGGCGGTGCCGCCGGTTCCCACGGCGGTCCCTCAACGTAGTGAGCTCGATTTCGAGCTAGGGACCTTCATTTACCACGTGACTTGGCCCTACGGCACCAGGGGAGTATGGCGAGTCCACCTGGGTAGCTCAAATCCAGGGAGAGGCGGTGGGGTTGGCGTGCAACGGTGGCCGGCGGAGCAGAGCTCCGGTGAAGGTGGAGCATGCTCGCCATGGCTCGGATAGGGACGTTGTTCAGTGCTTCATGTGCTGGGAGACACGACAAGTGCACTAGGGGGTCGTGGAGGTTGGGGAGGCAGCATAGGCGGCGCTCGACGGCGACCGGCGGTCGGCATGCGCTGGCGACCATGGGCGGCGGGGCTACAGAGCCTAGGGGGAAGCGGCACAGGGCTCGAGAGGAGGCTCACCTTGGTGCGAAGCTAACCCAGCGGTCTAATTGACCGAAGCGTGCCCATCGGAGCCGATCTACGGCGAGGGGTGAGCTCGGGGAATGGCGGCGCGGGGAGCTCATGGGGAAGCTTCTGCGGGGGTTGGAGCTTGATGGAGAGGCTCGGGGTGAGGGAATGGGGCTTTTATAGCCCAGGGATGGATCCCTTGGCGTGTGAGCCACGCCCGGGGATCCAGCGCTGGCGGCAAGCTTTCCAAGCGGGGAGCTGCTTGCCGTGCATGCGCGGGGCTAGGGAAGGAAGGGGATCACGGGGAAGGGGCAGGGGAGCTCCTGGAGTTGCCCACGGCCGCGGGGCGGGGCCAGGGTGGCCGGCCGGGGCGGCGCTGATATCGCTGGGCAGGCGGGGGAGCTCGGGCGGGGCAAGACGAAGGCCTGACGGGTGGGCCCCGCCTGCCAGCGAGAGGAGGAGGGGGAGCTCGGGCGCTGGCGCGCCGCGCTGGCCGGGCCGGTTCTGTCCGTCCCAAGAGTGGGGAGCGGGAGCGGGGGCCGGCTCGGGGGAGCGGAGCCCAAGTGGTGGAGGTGAGCTGGGCCGGGGAGGAAAACTGGAGGAGCAGAAGCGGACCAGGGAGAAAGTCTACGGGCAAAAGCGAACTCGGCTAAAAATAACTTTTCTAGGGATCAAACAAATGCAAATTAAATTTGAATTTAAATAGAAGTTAAATTCCCATTTAACTTACTACCAAACAAAACTCAATACAACAGCATGAATGCAACAAAAATGTTTCTACAACTTATATTTGATTTTAATATTCTTAAATAATTTAATTAACCTATATTAATTATGAATAATTTAAATAAAAGCCAATAAATTACTAAAAATTTTAAATAGGCTATTTTTGGGTGTTACAAACCTACCCCCCTTAAGATGAATCTCGTCCTCGAGATTCGGATGTGGATGCGAAGAGCTGTGGGTACTCGGTCTTGAGATCTTCTTCCCTTTCCCAAGTAGCTTCATCCTTCGAGTGACGACTCCACTGTACCTTGCACATCCGGATGACCTTGTTCCTTGTCACCCTCTCAGATACCTCCAGAATCCCGACTGGATACTCCTCGTAACTGAGATCTTCTTGCACGTTCAGCTCATGTATCAGGATCTACTCTTCGGGCACCTACAAACATTTCTTCAAGTGAGACACATGGAACACATCATGCACTCCTGCCAATTTCTCGGGCAGTCCCAACTGGTATGCCACTTCAAGCATCTAGAAAGGTCCAATGTAATGAGGTGCTAGTTTTCCCTTCACATTAAACCTCTTTATGCCTCTCATTGGTGACACCTTGAGGTACACAAAGTCTCCAACTTCAAAACTGAGATCCCTCCGTCTGACATCAGCATAACTCTTCTACCTGGACTGTGCCACCTTCAAGTTCTGCCGGATCACTTGCACTTGGCGCTCTGCCTCTCTGAGTATCTCAGGCCCAAAAACTTGGATTTCTCCAGTCTAGTTCCAGAATAGTGGTGTTCTGCACTTTTTGTCGTACAGAGCCTCGAATGGTGCCATCTGCAGACTCTTCTGGTAGCTGTTGTTGTATGAGAATTCCACATAGGTTAAACTATTGTCCCGGCTAACACCATACTGCAGAGCACATGCCCTCAACATGTCCTCCAAAATCTGATTAGTTCGCTCTGTCTATCCATCTGTCTGGGGTGGTATCGTCTTTTGGGCCGTTGACCCGTGTATCGTGTCAGAGCCCATGTTGGTGTTGGCACTCCTTACGACCTACAGATAATTCCGCAAGCGAATGGATACCAATGTACCTTTCACCCAGGAGTATTCCAGGGTATCGATTTCCACGAGGAACGAGAAGTTCGGCCGAAGGCCCCAGTTCGGTCGAACTGGGCCTGGCCTCTGGCCGGCCTCACCAGCACCGCTTCTACCTGGTGGACCCCTTAAGCTGACTTATGGTGCTTGGCCTACGTGTTGTGCTGGCCCAGGATGAGGTGGCGGTCACCAACGTGTCATGTGGTGTCACTGCTCGGTCATCGTTGACGTGGACGGTCCCCGGTGTCATGCACGACAAAGGGGGTAACCGGCCGAATCATGTCGTTCGGCCGAATCGGTCAATTGCGACCCCTTTAGCATGTATTTGTCCATTATATACCTGCACAATGGACAATCACCAAAACTTGTGGAAATAGTCAGTGATAAACCCTATAGCTATGGTCTTTGGTTCCATTGTTCTTATTTTATACTCGGTTGGAGGTCGGAAATCGGTCCATAACGACCGCCAACAAGCTCCCCCAAACTTAGATCTTTGCTCGTCCTGAGTAAAGAAATTGAAATATGAGCAAGACTAGGGTAAGGGTTCTTTCATGACATGAGTAATTGCATATTGAATATTCCAAACTTTTCTCCATACCTGTGAGTTTGTAGTGGCTATTCCCTGGATCTTGGGTGGTTGATAGTCGGAACGGCTCTTACAACAAGATCCTCTTGCTCATCCTCAATTTGGGGTTTTTCTGATTTCGCAAATAAATAACCCTTGTCCCTTCATCCATGATGCTCTCAGCTCTCTGGAGTCACTCATTTTCACTCACTCTCTTATGTGTTTTTCTTTGTCTCTCCGGTGGTGGGGATTTTTTTTCTTGTCTTTTCTTCTCTCTCTTTTTTTCATTTGGACTTTCATGAGTCCTTTATTTTCTCTCTTTTTTTTCAGGGTATCACCAAAGCATGAGGACTTCTACACACTCTGATGATAGTATACTTGCAATAAACCTTGGGCAAACATGATTATCTCCGGGACATCAAAATTCAACAAGACTTTGTACTAGCCATAACAAGTTTCTCAGGAATAAACTCTCAAGCATATGTGTATGTTGGAAGTAGTATAGGATGAAGGGATAGGGTATAGTTTTATGTTTTCAAAATTTAAATTCTCTCGAATGGTGGAGTGAACAAGTGGTTTGTTTTATCGAGATATATCACAATCATCAACAACCTAGATCAGGGGGGGTCCTATCCTGAGAGATTTTCACAGGCAACAGGTACTAGGTTCGAAACAAGCAACATGCAAGTTCATGGCATAAAAGGAAAACCGAGTTCGTTTCAATTAAATGATATGCATATTAAAATTTTGAAAAGTGTCATCATAGAAAAGAAAGGACAGAGGCTACATGTGCAAACCAGCATGCAGGTGCGCGAGCAGGGGAAGCCAGGCTGGTTCGGCCGAACAGGTGGGTTCGGTCGAACTGCCCAGTTCGCCCGGACCACCTGGTTTGGCCGAACTGGCCAACGTGCACTCCCTCGGTCCTCTTTGTTCCCGTGTCGTTCCTGTACTCATGTATCTCTTTGTTAAACATGGTATACTCTGGGTGGCTCAAATGCACTAGCCGGAGCTTCAATTTTATTCTTTTTGCAAACAATTCTAATTTTATCAAGCTAAGTGTTGGAAACAAATGATTGGAATGGGAAATAAGTTTAGAGCACACTAAACGTGGATCTAAATGAAATAAATTAAACTAGCAAACCAATCTAACGGTGCTCTATCTAAAAATGAAACGACCGCAGGACACTATTCTGCAGGTGGGTCGTAAAGGTCCGAGTGTCCTGTGGCTCTGGCAAGCCTCTTGATCTTGGCGCACAAACCCTTGCGGAGGACTTCCATCTTGTCCTCCGTCTCTAGGCGCGCCAGCTTCGCTTCCGCCACTTTCTCCTCCAGGTAGTTTATCCGCTGGCGTGCTTGTACCAGCTCCACCTGCAGGCTCTCTAGTGTGGGCGGCTTCTCCTCTTCCTCGTCGTCCTCCTCCTCATCGGAGAACTCCATGTTTCCTGGCGGCCCCTTGATGGTTGGAGGCTGCCTGCAGCGCTGAACTATAGGGTTCCGACATGGAGGAGTAGACTGGGAGGACTCTGTCAGTCTGAGCTCGTCCTAGTTCAGCGACGGGACTAACACCTTGCCGTACCCCGTAGCGGTGCGCTCGCCCTTGATGCTGAAGCGGGGCGGACTATCAGGTGGATAGTCCGGTGTATTCATGCCCTCCTCCTTGACTGCAGGGAGCGTGAAGTCCAGCACCCTCGTGGAGGATGCCGACTTCGGGCGCAGCTTCCCAGTAGTGGGGCGCCCTGGCGATGCTGAGTGAGGGGGCTTCTTGATCGCCTTCAGCGGTGTGAAGGCGTTGAACGTCGCTGTCGGCGAGCGGCGTGGGGAGTTGGACCGCCTCATAGGGCTGCGGGCATGCGCCCTTCCTCGCTGCCCATCGCCTGACAACTCAACGTCAGCAACGCAGAACGCTCGCTCACGTCGGGGAGATTCACCGATCGAGCTGGCGAGGCTAGATCCCTTGGTTGAAGATGTATCTTTGGAGCGGGAGGAGGCCATGGTGGCTATGTGTATGGGCAAGGAAGCTTGAAGATGGGATGAGGGAGTCGACACAAACCCACTGGCTTTTATTGATGTTTCTTCCGATTGTAAAACGAGATTCCCGACGTTTCCCTCATGGATTTCGGGATAGGTTCAACTATAGATGAGTCCAGAGGCAAGTACCTGCACGGAGGTCCAGGGGGCTTGATTCGCCCGAACCCTAGGCTTCGGGCGAACTGGCCAATTCACCCGAATTGGTCCAGTTCGGCCGAACTGGCCCCTGGGTCCCCAGGTGTGCGAGCCAGGTCGAGTCTTGTGCCTTTGGTCAGGGGTTTTGAGGTTTGAGGGGGTTTTGGCCTAGAAAGGTTTGGAATTGAAGGATTTGGGGTGGATTTCACGAACGGGTTTTAGAGTTCCATGAACTCGACAACATCTAAATCGTCGAGTGGCGGAGGCTCTGGTTCCAGGAAGATCTTCAACCTTTGCCCGTTAACCTTGAAGGTATTCCCATCCTCACTTTGCAATGTGACGGCCCCATGAGATACAGCGTTGATCACTGTGAATGGGTCGTCCCACTTGCTTCTTAACTTCCCATGACCAAAAAGTTTGACACTGGAATTCCCATCTCATTTACGGTCTTTTGCAGAATATTTTAGATTTGTTTAATTGAGGTTTCTGCTTGACCGCTAGTTTGGAGATGATAGGGTGTAGCTACGTTATGCTGCACCCCCAAACTTGAGAGATACCTACGGAAGGCCGATTCGATAAAGTGAGAGCCGCCGTCGCTGATGACTATCCTAGGAACGCTGAAACGAGGGAAAATAACTTCATGGAACATTCATTTCGCGCTCCTAGAGTCGGCAGCCACACAAGGCAATGCTTCCACCCACTTAGAGACATAATCTACCGCCACTAGAATGAACTGACAACCTTCTAAGTTCGGGAAAGGACCCATGAAGTCCACTCCCCAAACATCAAAGATTTCTACTTGGAGATTGCTAGTGAGCGGCATTGCGTCTCTAGAGGAGTTCTATCTTGTCCTCCGTCTCTAGGCACCCAAGCTCGGCTTCCGCCACCTTCTCGTTCAGGTGGTTGATCTTCTGCCGTGCTTCCAGCAGCTCCGCCATTGGTTCTGAATGCACCATAGTGACCTCCATATGGTGCTGAGTGGCATCTCTCCAGGATTTTGTATGCCTCAGGTGCGGGTATGCATCTTCTGAGGAGTCCATCGCTACAAATCCAGAAGAGATATGGGTCGTCCTAGAGATGGAGTCTGCTCTCATAAGCTAATCGTTTCTTGTTTTCTCCAGGTGGGACGTACCCCGACACCATATAGTTCACTATATTGCCGTACCACGGATCTAAAGCCGTGACCTTAAGGAGCGTATCATCCCGTAGATAATCATCTATACGGAGATCCGAGGGTACTTCCATCCAAGACAAATGGTCTGCTACAAAAAGGGAGATCCGAGGGTACTTCCATCCGAGACAAATGGTCTGCTACTGAATTTTCTACTCCTTTCTTATCTCTTATTTCAATGTCAAATTCCTGGAGTAGAAGAACCCAGCGGATGAGTCTTGGTTTCGCATCCTTTTTTGGTCAAAAGATACTTTAAAGCAGCGTGATCTGAATAGACTATGACCTTGGCCCTAACTAGGTAGGACCGAAAACATTAGGTTACCTTGTCTTCTAGATATACTGACCTACAACTCTATGTCAAACCCGAACATGGTAGATTACAAATACCAGACAGGGTTGTCACCACCAGATGTGTATACCCCTACAGTGTAATCGCTCGCATCACACATGATTTCAAAAGGGATGTTCCAGTCGGGAGGCTGGATGCTGGGAGCGAAAACGAGTGCTTTCTTGAGAGTGTGAAAGGCAGCATAGCACTCTTCATCAAAGACGAAGGGGGCATCCTTGGCTAAAATATTGGTTAAAGGCCGGGAAATCTGGAAATTTTTTTGATGAAGCGCCTATAGAATCCGGCATGACCAAGGAAGCTACGAATCCCCTTAACGTTAGTTGGAGGCGGAAGTTGCTCAATCACTTCTATCTTTGCTCTGTCTACCTTAATCCCTCGTTCTAACACCCGGTGTCCTAGTACAATTCCTTCTCGTACCATAAAATGGCACTTTTGCCAATTTAGCACGAGGTGTTTCTCCTCGCACCTTTGGAGGGCCTTGTCTAGATTTTTCAGGCATTCAGTGAAGGTCTTCCCATAAACTGAGAAATCGTCCATGAACACTTCCATAATCTCTTCAATCATATCCGAAAAGATGGACATCATGCAACGTTGGAAAGATGCGGGTGCGTTACATAACCCAAAGGACATCCACCGATAGGCATATGTCCCGTAGGGGCATGTAAACGTGGTTTTACTCTGGTCGTCTGGATGGATAGGAATTTGGTGATATCTAGAGTAACCATCAAGGAAGCAGAAAAAGGAGTGTTTGGCTAGTCGTTCAAGCATTTCGTCAATGAACGGAAGGGGGAAATGGTCCTTTTTGGTGGCTTTATTGAGTTTTTGATAATCGATGCACATACGCCACCCAGTGATGGTGCGCTAAGGGATATGCTCATTTTTATGATTGCGCACAACCGTCATTCCTCCCTTCCTAGGAACAACTTGAATGGGACTAACCCATTCAACCGTCTCTGGGGTTCTCGAGATGGTGTTGCCTCAGAATCGATCGGGATTCGATGAGTGCAAAGATTTGGACTAATCCCTTTTAGGTCTTCGAGAGAATATCCTAAGACCGATCGATTCTTCTCCAGGATAGTGAGAAACTGCTGGGTTTCTACATCCAAGGCCGTATAGCTTATCACTAATGATCACTGGAGTTTGTTTGTTTCCAAAGATGAAAGCATACTTTAATCCAGGGGGGAGTGGTTTAAGCTCGATTGGAGATGGTTTTGGAGTTTTGGATGTATCGAGCTCAATCGGAGGATGAGGTTCCTCCTCTTCAGCAAAGAACTGAATATCCTCTTCTGGAATATGTTGCTCTAAGTCTGTCAACGAGGTTGACATGACTTCCTCTATAGGATCAGGATCGGGTTCTGCCTCTATTGGAGTATTCAAGGAATGAGAATAAGAGACAGGGACAAGTTCTTTCCCGACCCTGAGTTCTACTAGCTCATTGTTCGACACCCTTTCCAAATGTTCATGATTGGCCTACTGATAAAGATAGAATGGGTGGAATCATCGGGTAGGTCAAAGATATGGAAATCATAGAAAAGTCTAGGGTCGTTAACCTTAACGGGTGTGACCCGTAATATCCCTAAACAATCAAGGATTCTTCCCGAGGTGAACCTTAGTTGTTTTCGAGATGTTGACCATGGTTCATCAGGAAGTTGGGCTCGAACCAGAGAGCTAGAGGTGATGTTGATCCCGAGGCTTGGGTCATACCCAATTTCTGTCACTGCCCAAGATTTCATAGAATATTCTTCAAATTTTCCTGGGCAATTTGACAACCTCGGTTTAAGCTTCGGCTTCTTCTAGCCATTCCCGACTCATGACCGCAGAGAGACGTTCCAGGTTCTCCCTTTTGTATTCGAGTTCTTCCTTATCGGGTGGTTGATCCTTATGCTCTACTCGTCGTCCCAATGGGAGACTTTTTGCATTCCCGATGTCTTCGAAGAGATCATAATCGAAATCATAGGGAGTGAGTGAGTCATAATAATCTTGGCTAGAATATGGCTGTGGTTCGAATTGAGCTTCGGGTTTTGATGGAATAGAAGAGTTGATAGATTTGGATTGTGAACATGTAGGCTCTTTAGGTTCAGGCTGCTTCTCATCTTCATCGGGGAGTTCATCATAGACTCCAGTGTAGGGAGTGTCATCCAGGATATGATACAAGATTATCCTCGCTTCACTGGGAGTCAAACGAGAGAACGACCCTCTTGAAGCGGAATTCAAGAAAGTGGTGGCTACGGGACAGAGGCCAAGGCTAAAATGTTGTAAAACAACTGGTTCTGGCAGGCTTAGGTCTGGTCCTGAGGCCAAAATTTGCTTGAAACGAGCCTAGGTAGCTCCTAACAACTCTCCCTCTAATTGCTTCAAGGTAAGGATTTTGATTCGGAGGCTGGCTACCTTGGAAACTAGGAAGAAGTTTAGGCAGAATTTTTCTCTAAGGATTTCCCAGCTCCCTTCTATATTTCCAACAGAAAGAGAGTACCATTTCTTTGCTCCTCCCGTTAATGAAAACGGGAATAGCTTCCATTTGAGCGTCTCTTGTGACATGCCCACAATGACGAGACATGAACAGAGCTGCTCAAATTCTCGCAAATGCGAGTATGGACTCTCATCTTTCGTTCCTGAGAACGTTTGCTCTCGAACCATGGCTATGAAGCCGGGACGCAGCTCATAGCCGGGTGTGTGGATAGGATGTGATGATGGTGGTGGCTCCGAATAATGGCGTAAGGTAAGAGTGGAATACATATGGTGGATGGGATGGTGTGATACACGGACAATTTAGGTTCAGAATTAGAACAGTTACCGTTCCCCGGCAACAGCGCCAAAAAGCTTGTTGGCACTCCTTACGACCTATAGATATATCCGCAAGCGGATAACGACCGAAAGGGCTGTCACCACCTCCCGGGAGTATTCCAAGGTATCGATTTCCACGGAGAACGAGAAGTGGACTGATTCTAAACTAAGTTGTCCTAGGTAGATGGAGTGGAATTAACGGAATGGATGGAGTGGATGACAACAACAAAGAGATAGGAAGGGCACTAGGAGGGTAGAGAGGGTACGAGTCTGAAAGCGGTACTCTACTGATTGATCGAGGATACAGATAGATACTTGCTTTGGGACAATGGACACCAGTGACACGCAGATAGGGATGAGAAGGGGTGCCACCAGCTCCACACCGGGGGATCCTACATGCCGAGACTAACCAGATGGATTACAAAGGCCGTATAGGGCTGTCACCTCCTAATTGCTACCACACGTTCGTTGAATCGGGGGCAAACTAAGTTAACCTCAAGTCTAGGCATCGCGCCTACACTAGTCGACTAATACTTATCTCCTATAGAAAGATAAGCACTCAAGCTAAGCAACCAATATACAGTTATACTAATCAACTAAGCATTGAACGAAGAACCAGCAAGCATATAAAAGTAAGAACTGAATGCTCAATAAATGAGAAAGAGACACGACCCGGATGTCACTCGAAGCGGAGCCGCATCCGTAGAGGTACAGTGGGAAGAGGGGCCGACACTCCGGCTCCTCTCCGGGATGCTCACCTCTCCTCTCTCCCTATCTTATATTGATACAAGTGGCAGAGCTTCGCTAATGCCTAATCTCAAGTGTTGTGTGTCTTGTAGGTGACCAGGGGCCTCAATTTATAGTGGCCAGGGTCGGTTTGAGGTGGAGCACCGGCCAAGCAAGCTGGGAGGTCGCTGTCGGGCCTTCGGCCGAAGATCCTGGTTCGGTCGAATCCTCCGGTTCGGCCGAACCGGTGGATGCACCACCTTCTGCTCCAAGGGCTAGGATTGCACCTGTCGAGGCGGTTCCTGGCTGGGGGCGGTTCGGCCGAAGGCCCCAGTTCGGCCGAACTGGGCCTGGCCTCTGGCCGGCCTCCCCAGCACCGCCTCTGCCTGGTGCACCCCTTGGGCTGACTTCTGGTGCTTAGCCTTCATGTTGTGCTGGCCCAGGATGAGGTGGCGGTCGCCCACGTGTCATGTGGTGTCACAGCTCGGTCATCGTTGACGTGGACGGTCCCCGGTGTCATGCACGGCAAAGGGGGTAACCGGCCGAATCATGTCGTTCGGCCGAATCGGTCAATTGCGACCACTTTAGCACGTATTTCTCCATTATATACCTGCACAATGGACAATCACCAAAACTTGTGGAAATAGTCAGTGATAAACCCTATAGCTATGGTCTTTGGTTCCATTGTATTTATTTTATACTCGGTTGGAGGTCGGAAATCGGTCCGTAACGACCGCCAACAGTAGGCGCGTCCTAGAGTTGGAGCATGACCCCCACCACGTCCTGGTCATGCACCCCCTCTCATATACCCCCATAGCCGCCACAAATAGATTGGGTTTTGTTTAGATCAAGTTTAGCCTTTGCTACTTGCTTGTAAGGGCGCGTGCTGGTCCAGCCGCTTGTCTTCGAGTCTTCGGAACCCACTTCGGTTGTGATTGAGTTTGAGATTGAAACACTTCATTCCAATCTAGTAAATTCAGTACTTGTTCGATATTTGTTCTTGCTAGTTCTTCGATTGCTTGCAGGATAGGTGCCCTAGTGGTCGGGTGACGCGCTTCCACAAGATCGCGACATCCATAGGAGGTGGTGTATCGGTTGCTAGGGCGCAGCGTCCTCTAGAAAGGTGTAGTCAAGCCATGAATGTTGTCTCCTCTAATCGAGTTATGCCCCCACGCCCCTCATCAAAAAATCAGGTGCAAATCCTAGCGGGTTCGCATCAGTTGGTAATCAGAGCAAGGTTTATCGTTGAGAGTTATCCAATTCTTTTATGATTTTAATTTCCTATAGTCTAGAAAAAAGCCAAAAAAGATTAGTAGATTAGTTTCCCCTGCAATATTATAAACCATTTGATCCTTACTAGTACTACTTGGTTAGGCCTTGTTGAGTTTTCTGCTGCATCGGTCGTGTCAAGTTGCTGGTCTTAGTTTAGTCCTTTAGTGTTTTGAGTTCTTGTCATATTTTGTTTCGGAGTTCCTTTCCAGCACGAGAAGAAACCTGCTGTAGTTCTGTGTCCAATCTCCAAATTGGGTGTTTTAGTACAATCTAGAAAGGTTAACTCGTGCTCTCTCCAACACATTTGACCGTGGTCAAAAATACCTTCTGAGCACTCTAGAATCGCCTTGGAGATTTGCGTATTTGGCTATCTAAAATAAGAATGTTAAATCTATTTTGGTAGGGGTTGTATGCTGCCATTTGTTGTGGTTGTCATAGCATCAATCATAATATTTTAGTCCCTAAAAAGGAAAAGAAGAAAAAAAGAGAAGAAAAGAAAACAAAAAAAAAGTAAAAGAAAAGAAGAAAGAAAGAAAGAAAGGGGCCGATCTGTTCATTGTGAGTATCTATTGTTTTCGGTGGTGCGTTGTGACTTCCCTTGTGTCGAGGCTCGTGTCTCTAGCACGGTCTAGGTTAGGACCAGCATAGTACCACCATTGAACGATTATTCAGCTTGCTTTTAACTAGCGTGGTGCTAGTTATTCCTTCTTTTCAGCCCACATATAGCTCCACATATACGACTACGGCTTGACAGGTCTTGTTGTTATGGCAACGATACACTATCTTCGAGGTTGTTGTCTTGTTGGTTGCCATCACCTCCTGTTTGGCTTGATAAGAACTTGTAAGAGCTTGTTTCAAACAAGTTGAGTTTTAGAGAATTACAACCAACACATCTTGTAGTTGACAGGAGGATACATGTTATTTTTGTCTTTCTTGTTTTCTACTAATTATGGCAGGTGATACAGAGATTTTTGAGCTGATGAAACTACAACCTCTTGTTCAGGATGTCGTTCAACACTTGCCGTTATATGATGGTAAGTTTGATCCTGAAGCTTACATTGATTGGGAGCTAACTGTTAATAATGAATTTGATGAGCATGACCTGTCTGAGAAACAAAAGATTTGTATTGTCTATAATGTTTTGACTGAATATGCTTTGCAAGAATGGAAACATATCTGTAGGCACAACAAAGTTCCAGAATGTTGGGAAGATTTCAAATTTCATTTTAGAGATGTATTCATTCCTTCATATTATGCTGATTATTTGCTTGCAAAATCGGACAACTTGAACCAAGGTAGTAGGACTATCAAAGAATACTATCATAGCTTTAAGATTTGTGTCCTATTTGGTGCATTAGATGAATGCAAGGAAGATGTTATGAGTAGGTTCATGAAAGGGCGTAATTCTGAAATTTGAACCATACTAATTAGCAAATCATACAACAATATTTTGTCGTAAGTGCTGAAAAGGAGGTTTTGCTATCTACGAACACTTACAAGAATAATGTGACCAATAATATTAAAAAAATTTCCACTTTGCATGCTAATCAAGAGAAACAAATAGTGGAACTCGTTGTTGATTTACCTTTGACACAAGATGAATTACTTGTTGTTTCTTGTGATAAAGAGGACTTGAACACTTACAAGAATAATGTGACCAATAATATTAAAAAAATTTCCACTTTGCATGCTAATCAAGAGAAACAAATAGTGGAACTCGCTGTTGATTTACCTTTGACACAAGATGAATTACTTGTTGTTTCTTGTGATAAAGAGGACTTGTGTGTTGATGATTCTTTTACTCATATGCCACAAGTAGTGAATAAGTGTGATTCTTTTTGTTTGGAACTATACAAACGTGTGGAACAAAAGCTTTTCCATCCTATTACTTGTGCACAAGATGAACTGAAATTGATGTCTTCTTTGGGTTATATTGAATTTGATATTCTTTGTGATCTAAACTATTTAGAGGAGAAACTTTTTGCATATCCTGAATTTTCATGCTTGTCAAAATCACACATATCACTTTATTGGCAAGTATAATTGCGAAGGAGAGTATTTGGTGAATAAAGTTTATATTTGCCCTAATCTGAAATATCCTTTTGGGCTACAATATCATAATCAAATAGAGGGCTGGGCTAACACTAACGATATCTTTCAAAGTTTTTCTAGTTTTTCGCTTAAGCAACAGGGTCAGCCCAAAGAAGGGGAGCATTGCTGGTTGTGGTCGTGCAACATGGATGTACTTTCGTGCTCAAACAACAAAGGAATCACCTTAGAATGCCACCAGAGCAAGACGAGGACTACTTGCAGCCAAGAAGGGGAGAATGATGAGGACATCACCAGCTTAGATATGACCATTTAATGTCCTGTAAACAAAAGGTGAATCAATCATATATCTTGATTATTGTTGCTACATTCAATGAATTGATGATGTGCCATGATTTGTGTTCACTGTCATTTTCAGAAATACATATGTGGATTAAAAAAAGTGCTAGACACACATGAAAGGCATGGAGGACCAAAGAAGTTGATTGGGGACCAAGTCCAAGTGTTCCTTATGTCCTCCACCAGGCCACCATGTCACTTTGGGCCCAAAGAAGGAAAGAGATCAAGTCCAACACGTTTTGGATGCTGTATTCGGACTGGAGAAAAGCATCGACTTGTGATCGATGCCATGGTCACATACGGACTCCATTTGGTCATTCAAGTACTTCATGGAAATCTTATCAAGTCTACTTTCCAACGCATCTGACATCACATGCATATCTTTTCAGAGTCGGCCACAATTGTCATATTTGTACCGAGACATTTTCAGCCCATGTTGCTACGTCATCGTCTTTTGGGTCGTTGGCCCGTGTATCGTGTCGGAGCCCATAGGGGTGTGTCCTAAGGTTGAAGCATGACCCCCACCACGTCCTGTTCATGCCCCTCCCATCTCATATACCCCCATAGCCTCCACAAACAGATTGGGTTCTGTTTAGATCAAGTTTAGCCTTTGCTACTTGCTTGTAAGCGCGCGTGCTGGTCTAGCCGCTCGTCTTCGATTCTTCAGAACCCTACTTCATTTGTGATTGAGTTTGAGATTGAAACACTTCATTCCCATCTAGTAAATTTAGAACTTGTTCGATACTTGTTCTTGCTAGTTCTTCGACAAGATCGCGGTATCCATAGGGGGTGGTATATCGAATGCTAAGGCGCAGCGTCCGCTGGAAAGCTGTAGTCAGGCCATGAACGTCATCTCCTCTAATCGAGTTATCCTCCATGCCTCTCATAGAAAGATCTGGTGCAAACCCTAGCGGGTTTGCATCACAATCTATTTTGGGTGAACTAGTTGTGATACCCCATCACAACCAGTTCCAAAGAGGGTGGGTGTTGGCCGTTGTTACGGCACGTTATATAAAAGAGGATATATGTGACATTCCATGTACTTAGGTTTATTTCTAACAGAGTCCCATGAGTTTTGGTGAGTTACACTTATGCAGGTACAACAACGAGAAATTCGTGCTATAGGGGTCCGAATTGACCGATTCGGCCGAACGACTCCGTTCAGCCGGTTACCCCCCTTAGCCGTGCACAACATCGGGAGTCATCCACGTCAACAATGACCAAGCAGACGATGATGCATGACTCATGGGCAACCACCACCTCATCCTGGCCAGATCAACACGAAGACCATCACCAGAAGCCAGCCCAGTTGGATCCAAGACCAAAGACGATGCTGGGGAGGCCGGCCACGGGCCAGGCCCTGTTCGGCCGAATCTCCCAATTCGTCCGAACCGACCCCAACACCAGAACCGACCAAGAGGGGAAAATCCAGGCCGTGGGAGCAAACGGCGGTGCATCCAAGGGTTCGGCCGAATCCTAGGAGTCACCCGAATCACAAGGGGGTACCCGCCCTGGTTCCCTTGGCCGCCACTCCTCTCCACCGTCCTAGTTCACCTATAAATGCAGTGGCATTTCACTTGTAACACACACACTCAAGCCAAGGAGCTCTCATTCCACTTCTTTCTAGTAGAGTTAGGATAGTTTAGTTGGGAGTTAGAGTTGAGTCGAGCTGTGCCTCGGAGGTTCCGGAGTCGTCTTCAGAAGCTCTGGTATAAGCTCTTGTATCTTTTCCTTTTCCTTTTGTAAGACTTTGAGTTATCACTATAGTTATCTTTATCACTTTGCCCTTGTCATTTATAGCTTGCTTCTACTTTATTCTAGTTGCATCTATATCATGTTTAGACTATAGTTAGTTGTAGCTCTAGTGCTTCTAGATCTTGATCAAGTCTTTGTCTTAGCTTGTTCTTCGATCTTGCTCAATACTTGTGGTGAATTGTCACTGGGATATCAACAAGGTTGCTTGCTCTTGCTAGCGGAGTAAGCAGTTGTTGACTAGTGTGGGAGTTGTTCCCAGACTAGCCAGTGGCCTTAGTTTGTCCCCACGTCTACGGAGGTGGTAGCCATTAGGTGGTGACAGCCCTATACGGCCTACGTAGTCCATCACGTTCGTCGTGGCCTGCAGGATCCGAGAGTGTAGGATTGGTGGCACCCCTTCTCATCCATTTCTGCGTGTCATAGGTTCTATTGTCCTGACCCTAAGGCATTAGAGTTAACCCTGATCTCTGAGTACTGGGTCTTCAGCCACTGTATCTCTAAGCCCGAGTGACATAGGTAGATAAAGTACCCAGGATTCTTCTATCTCTTCTCGTTGTCCTCCCAACTATCTATTCCTTCTCTTTCCTATCCGAGCCACCCTTGAGCTGTGTGTCACGGTATAACCACTACTATCCAATACTGTTTATCCCCTGTCTTTCTAGTAGTGTACCCTTCTCTGATAGTCTCGAATATCTATTTGCTAGTAATCTTGCCAAAGCTTCCCTGCGGAAATATAAATTACGACACCTCGGATTAATCCCTAGTGAAGTGCTACAGCGGTAATTCTGTGCGCTTGTAGAATATTTATATATTTTACTGAGCCATAAGAAAAACCACTGAAACACTCCTTACCCAGTATCTGGATTCACAATCCTGATATTGGATCGTAAGAAGTGCCAACAAGCATTTCTGGCACCGTTGCCGGGGAAGCAATTGGCTAGATACTATCAAACTTTTATCTTGAGCTATCTTAGCAGAGTATACCGCTACTCAAGAGGGTTTATCCTTGCTCTGTTTCGTTGGTCTTGTGAAGTAGAGCAGTGCATGACTGGTTTCCAACTATCGTCAAACTACCAAGAAAATCCTGAGTCTCTTGTGAGGAAAGTGTGACCTCGTGTTGTACCTCCTCAGAAGTAGCTCATTCCAACGAACTCAGTCTTTCCCATCGTTGACCTGGCTTCATCGAGGATGGCAAGCAAGACAATCCACGAGTTCTCTGCTCCATCGAGCGAGAACGTGCATGTTGGACCAGCTCCGCCAGTCGGAGAGGGGAACTTCGAGCTCAAGCCAGCCCTCATCAACATGGTGCAGGCTAGCCCGTTTTATGGCAAGCCGCACGAGGATGCCAACGCTCATCTTCAGCACTTTCTGGAGATTTGCAACACCTTCACCATACGCCATTCGCCTTTGTTTATTCCCTTTCTCATTATTAGGCAAGGCGAAACAATGGTTTTATGCTAGCCGCGAAGCCATAGAAACTTGGGATAAGTGCACTAGCGCATTTTTGCTGAAATTCTTTCTGATTGGGAAAACCAACGCCCTCCAAAATAAAATTGCTAGTTTTCAGCAGCTAAAAGATGAAACAGCCTCAGAGGCATGGGATCGCCTCTAGGACTATATATCTTCTTGTCCTTACCATGGTATGTAGAGTTGATTTATCATTCAAACATTTTACCACGGGCTTAGAAGCTCTGCCCGTGAGATGGATGCTGCTGCTGGAGGTTCTTTCTTCTCTCTTGAGGAGAGCCGTGCAAAGGCCCTTATCGAGAAGATGGTAAAGAACCAAGGTTGGTCTGACGATCGATGTAACACCCAACAATTGCCTATTTAAAATTTTTAGAAATTAATTAGCATTTATTTAATTTGTTCATAATTAATATAGGCTAAATGAATTACTTATGAAAATTATAATTAAATATAAGTTGTAGAAATATTTTGTTGCATTCATGCTGCTGCATTTAATTGTTGTATTGCTTGTGATTCAAACGAGAATTTCAATTTATTTAAATTCAAATTTGAATCACCTTGTTTGGAGTCCTAGAAAAGTTATTCCAGCCGAGTCTGTTTTAGCTCCCTAGGCTTTCTCCCTGGTCCACTCTTGCACCTCTAACTTTCCTCCAGCGTATCCCAGCTCCCCCTCTTTCCTTTCCCCGAGCCGGCCCATGCGCCCCTCCGCAGCCTGGGCCCAGTTTTCCCCCAAGCCGGCCCCGCTTTTGGCCCAGTGCGGCCCAAACAGCCTTCCCCCGCGCGCCCCACTCCCCCTTCCCTCTCTCTCACCGAAAGCCAGCCCCACGCGTCGGAGCCTTCCCCTTCCTCTCGCCCGCGCCCGCGCCAAGCTCGGCACGATCACCGCCATTTCGGCCGGCCGTCCCGCCTCTCCCCCGCGTCCCTGGGACCCGCACGAAGCTTCCCCGAAGGCCCCTTGCCGCTCACCTTTGCTTTCTCGCGCGCCTCCGCATATGGGAAGCCCGCTCCCCGCTTGGAAGGCTCGGATCACCACCATCATCGTCGATCCTCTTGGTTCGCACGCCAAGGGCCCTCCTGGACCCTATAAAACCCCACACCAAACCCCTATAACGGTCAGCTCCAGCCATCTTGCTAAAGAGCCCCTGAGCTTTTTAGGAATCAACCCGCCATCCAAGCCAGTTCAAAAATAATTCCATTTAGGTCCTGGTTTTTATGGAAAACCCTCTGCGCTTTTAAAAAATAGAACCCGCAGTCCTAACTAGGTGTTTTCACACGTAGTCCCTCGGGTTTTTATACGAAATTATGTTTAGGTCCCTGGTTTTTCACAAACTAGCCCCTAGAACTTTTAAAACATTGCCAGCAGGTCCCTAGAACTTAGAAAACTCATATCTTTTCCGTTTTAGCTCCGATTAGTGTGATTTTTGTGCTCATGTGTTCGTAGTGAAGCGTAGAATATTTCTAGAACCTTTATTTGTTCTGTTTCTATTTTTTGGTGTACTGTTCTAATAGATTACTATTTGTTTGCATCTATTGGTTTGCGTGCTCGCTTGTATGGTGATTCGTGTCCAGTCGGTGAGCCGTACGCTTTGGAGTTCGAATACGTGGAGGACTTTCCAGAGTAGGACTCACAGCAGCACCAGCAGCCGCTCTTCGAGGAAGGCAAGTTATAGCACGGACAATCCTTGCTACCTAAACCCACTTTTTACATACATTTACTTTCATATGCATGTGTCTAATTTGATGTCCTATTAAGGTTGTACCTAGTTTGTTTACTCTATCCTTTGATTACCTGCCTTGGGTTTATGCATTGGGTAGAATCTTTGCCATGCGTAGCTATTGTCACCAAGGTTTAATTGTTTATCTTGATCTAATGGTTCACTTTAATGATAAAGATAAAACTTGCTTTTTAGTAACATGGTTTAGGGAACTGGGGCATGTGCTGTGTGCTTTGCTCCAGTGTCTCTCCGTAAGGTCCGGTTCTTAAAGCGGCAACCCAGGAGCCTGTCGCCACCTCTAGAACTATTATGGCTCTTGTCTTGGTCAAGTAACTTGTACATCTCTAGCTTGCCAGTGATTACCGGTGGGGCCGACGGCGTTAGGGGAAGTAAGGCGCGAGGTGTTTCTTGATTCCAGCGAGGACGGTAGCCCCATCGGCTAGGTCTCGTTAGACCCAGTCCCGTGTTGGGAGTCCCTGCGATGGGGAACTCTGCACGTTGTGCATTGTTGGGTGTGATGCCCGCGCTCTGGACGCCATCGACCCCCCTATGGTGTGACTCCGTAGGCGTACGTCGATCTCAGAGCCTATGGTCTCACCACCTTATTGTACCTTAGCGGCCACTGTCTTGTTAGGGTGTCTTGTGAAAAGCCTCGTAGCGTCCCTATGCAATCACACCTCGGAAGTGTTGATGTGCGTGGTTGGGTGCAAAGTTCTTTGAACTTTTACGCGACTGGTGGGTAAAGGGCGAAACCTCTGCAGAGTGTAAATCTATCATGATAGCCTTGCTCAGGGTCACGAGCGGCCTGGATCATTTTTATTAGAAAATGATGTTTATTTATGTTTAATGTCACTTATACTTTATTAATTGGGTTACAACCGGGTTTCATTCACTTGTAGTAATTTGGTTAATGTTAAAATGAACCAACTAAAAATGCTAATCCAGTTAAGCTGAGTCTAGCCTATTTTGAGCCTTCATACCCGTGCTATACTTGCTAAGTAAATGTTTTACTTACACTTGTCATTATTCAACAAAATCCCAGATGGGTAACAGATGGAGTAAATGAGTCTACTGCTACTGAGTTTTTTGAGGATCTTCTATACTTCTGAGTTGTGGTCAACTAGTCGGTGTCCCTGCGGACTTGAGGCTCTACCTGTCGAGAGAGTTAATACATAGACTTCCGCTGTGTTTTATTTAGGTAAACTCTGATGTAAACTATTTTATTCGAGCATATGTACTCTGATTTCCATATTTGTAAGTTGTATGTGTTCTGTGGACATCCTGGGCATACATATGACAACATTCGGGTTTCTGTGTAAATCTGGGTGTGACAGTTGTGAGGAATGATATAGTGAGTTCTTGCTTTTGCTCTTAGTACGGTGAATATCTCGGATTTCTTTTGCTTTCAAAAATAAAATAAAGTTCCTCATTGGTCAATGTACCTACCAAAGCCATATGCTAAGCTTAGTAAAAAATTTCTACTCATATGCTGCTTGTTGTCAAAGAAAAGCATGCCAAAGAGCATGGCAAAAAGAAAGAGAAAAAGAAAAGCATGCCAAAGAGCATGGCAAAAAGAAAGAGAAAAAGAAAAGCATGCCAAAGAGCATGGCAAAAAGAAAGAGAAAAAGAAAAGCATGCCAAAGAGCATGGCAAAAAGAAAGAGAAAAAGAAAAGCATGCCAAAGAATAGAGACATGGGCTATGCAAAAAGAAAAGCATGCCAAAGAGCATGGAAAAAAGAAAGAGAAAAAGAAAAGCATACTAAAGAGCATGGCAAAAATAAGAAATAAGAAAAGCATGCCAAGTGGTATGACAAAAATATGAGCAAAAATAGATAGCCATGTTCTAAAAAATAAGTCAATGGGAGGAAGAATCATCCCAAGGAGTTCCACCACATTCCACATTCCACTCCACATATTCCACACACTTGCACTTCTCGATCTAAAGGCATGATTTGGTTCCCCAAAGATCCGGTATCCGATCTTTGACTTAGCAAAATATAAGATGCAAGTAGGCCTTCATCCTTTGTCCCTGAGCCACACAAAAAGCTTTGTTAGATTTTAGTATGAAAGAAGGCACAAGCCTTTGGTGAGGATACAGACACCACTTGAGCGATCGAGTGTACCAATTGAGGAACAAAGTTAAATTTTAAAAAAAATTGTGGAAACTCTGAGATGGGATCCTGAAAAGAGTAGGAGTGAAATAAAAACTGAGTTAAACTGTTCAACCTTTCAACTGCCCAAGACAAGGAGAGTGCTATAAGCCCCATAGGTAAAATGGTGAGTTAAACTTTGCCGATAATTCGAGTATTTTCAAGTACTAGTTTTTTATAAAGTTACCTACAATACTTTGACATAGTAGCAACTCCTGATCCATCGAGCCTAAGTTTTTACCTTTACTCGAGGACGAGCAAAGGTCTAAGCTTGGGGGGGGGGGCGGCTTGTTGGCGGTCGTTACGGCATGTTTTCGACCACCAAGACTTGGGAATAAAAGAGGATATATGTGACATTCCATGTACTTAGGTTTATTTCTAACAGAGTTCCACGAGTTTTGGTGAGTTACACATGTGCAGGTACGACAACGAAAAATACGTGCTATAGGGGTCGGAATTGACCGATTTGGTCGAACGGAGTCTGACTCCGTTCGACCGGTTACCCCCCTTAGCCATGCACAATATCGGGAGTCGTCCACGTCAACAATGACCAAACAGATGACGATGCATGACACGTGGGTGACCGCCACCTCATCCTGGGCCAGATCAACACGAAGACCATCACCAGAAGCCAGCCCAGGGGGGTCCAAGACCAAAGGCGGTACTGGGGAGGCCGGCCACGAGCCAGGCCCGATTCGGCCGAATCTCCCAATCCGCCCGAACCGACCCCAGCACCAGAACTGACCAAGGGGGGCAAATCCAGGCCGTGGGAGCAAATGGCGGTGCACCCAAAGGTTCGGCCGAATCCGAGGATTCGCCCGAACCCAGGCAATTCGCACGAATCACCAGGGGGTACCCCCCTGGTTCCCTTGGCCGCCACTCCTCTCCACCGTCCTAGTTCACCTATAAATGCAGTGGCATTTCACTTGTAACACACAGACTCAAGCCAAGGAGCTCTCATTCCACTTCTTTCTAGTAGAGTTAGGATAGTTTAGTTGGGTGTTAGAGTTGAGTTGAGCTGTGCCTTGGAGGTTCCGGAATCGTCTTCAGAAGCTCTAGTATAAGCACTTGTATCTTTTTCTTTTCCTTTTGTAAGACATTGAGTTATCACTATAGTTATCTTTATCACTTTGCCCTTGTCATTTATAGCTTGCTTTTACTTTATTCTAGTTGCATCTATATCGTGTTTAGACTATAGTTAGTTGGAGCTCTAGTGCTTCTAGATATTGATTAAGTCTTTGTCTTATCTGGTTCTTCGATCTTGCTCAATACTTGTGGTGAATTGTCACTGGGTATTGACAAGGTTGCTTGCTCTTGCTAGCGGAGTAAGTAGTTGTTGACTAGTGTGGGAGTGGTTCCCAGACTAGCCAGTGGCCTTAGATTGTCCCCACGTCTAGAGAGGTGGTAGTCATTAGGTGGTGATAGCCCTATACGGCCTACGTAGTCCATCACGTTCGTCGTGGCCTGTAGGATCCCAGAGTGTAGGATTGGTGGCACCCCTTCTCATCCCTTTCTGCGTGTCATAGGTTCTATTGTCCTGATGCTAAGGCATTAGAGTTAATGCTGACCTCTGTGTACTGGCTCTTCAACCACTGTATCTCTAAGCCCGAGTGACATAGGTAGATAAAGTACCCAGGATTCCTCTATCTCTTCTCGTTGTCCTCCCAACTATCTATTCCTTCTCTTTCCTATCTGAGCCACCCTTGAGCTGTGTGTCACGATATAACCACTCCTATCCAATCAAGATTATCCCCTGTCTTGCTAGTAGCATCTCTGATAGTCTTGAATATCTGTTTGCTATTACACTTGCCATAAGCTTCCCTGCGGAAATATAAATTACGATACCTCGGATTACTCCTTGGTGAAGTGCTACTTCGGTAATTCTGTGTGCTTGCAGAATATTTATATATTTTACTGAGCCATAAGAAAAACCACTGAAACACTCCTTACCCCAGTACCTGGATTCACAATCCTGATATTGGATCATAAGAAGTGCCAACAGTGGGCTTGGTAGATGTTGGAACCAGTTGTGATGAGCTAGCACACCATCACGATGAGGTACATTAAAAACCAGTTGTGATGTTGCATACAATACAAAACCCCTATTCCCCTCCCTCCTCTTCTTCTGTAACCTGAAGACCACCACTCTATTCACCATTATTTCTGCCATTTTTCACCCAATTGCTCAAGAAAGATAACATTTTTTGAAGAAAGCTCTCCATAAACTTTTTTTGAGGTTGGTAACTAGCAACTCTTTTAATTTTTAGTTTCTTTATACCGCTAGATTTTGATATTTGGCATGAATTTGATGCAGAGGCTCTTTCCACCATTTTGGATCTCATTTCTCATGAAATTCAATGGAGCAACTCTAATTTTGTAGGTTGATCATCAATTACTTGCTTGTAGGTTAGTATCTAAGCTTCATTCCCTAATTGTTTAGATTCATTGTTGCAAAATTGAGAAGAATGTGATGAAACATCTCTTTTTTGCCTCAAGGCCATTTTTCATCGATTTCTCCATGGATTATGCAAATGGGTAATTCTCATTTGATTGCAACAAGGTTAGTGTACATCTTTCTTTGCTTACTTTCTTGAGCCTTGAATGCTCAAAATTGACAAGAATGTGATGGAAAATCTCTTTTTTTGCTTCTAGGCCATTTTTCATCAACTTCTTCATGGAGTATCAAAATGTGTAACTCGCATAACTCCACATTTTGAAGAATGCTTGGCTCTTTCTCCATATTTTAGAGGATATATATTGTCCAAGGATCCACTCAAAATTGTGAAGGTTGATCATGAGTCCCTTGATTGAAGATTTATATTTAGCAACACTTTGTGGAATTGATTTCCAAATAATTTGGCATTATTGTACTATTATTTTGGAATATTGATTTAAGACATAATTAACCATTTTGTTTGTAATAGATGGACGGTCGAGGTTGGATGTATGGTGTTGCGGCTGACACCTTTATCACAGTGGTTGATTCCTTTGTGAAGGCTGTGATGGCGTACAACACAAGTGATGGATATGTGTATTGTTCGTGCATTGATTGCAAAAACCAGAAGCTGTTTCAAAGCATCGAGCAGATCCGGTGTCACTGTGGCAAACAATAAGATTTGGAACAAGCATGGGGAGAGGAAGGTGAGAATGAAATCACAAAACAAAATGTCTAAGAGAAATTGCTAAAAACGTTCCAGGAGGCTACACAGGATGATATGGAAAATGTCCATGAATCATTAATGGAAAACGTCGGTGAAACCATTGCTGAGACATTAGGAGCAGATGATGTGGTGGACAGCATTGACCAGATTGCCTTGATGTGAATAGTCTGAAGAAGCTGGAGCAGATGAGGATGGATGCCAAAACTCCATTGTACCATGGATGCAGCATTTCCAAACATGAAGCTGACCTATTGCTATCGGAGTTGAAGTCAGCTAATGGTCTGTCGGACACAAGCTTTAACAGCTTGTTGGATCATATGCAAAAGATGCTTCCAAGCCTGAATGGGTCGCCTAAAAACAGTACCAAGTGAAGCAAATGATATGTCCAATGGGGCTAGTGGTATAGAAAATTCATGCATGTCAAAACGATTGCATCATGTATCATGGTGACTATAGTGATTTGGATGCAAGCATAGTGTGCGAAGCTTCGAGGTACAAGTCTAAATCAACTACTGTTGGTGGTTGTTATGGCCTGATTTCTGACCTGCAACCGAACATAAAATGAACACAATGGAACAATGCACCATATCTATAGGGCTTATTTCTAACCATTTCCACAAGTTTTGGTGTTTATTTGATTCTAGGAGGTGAATTACTAAAGTTGGAGCAAAATCACCCAAAGTGGTGGTTTGGCCAAACTCCATGGTTCGACCAAACTTCGCTCTCGTGCTTGGTGCAAGCCACACTCTGCCACATGCAAGGAAACACACCTTGGTACACTGGAGTACATTGGATTTACATCAGTTCAGTCCAAGAGTCCGAGTGAAGCGACCACGGATCGGCGATGTCACAAATCCATGAAGGCATGCAATTCTACCAAAGTCCCAGGCAAGGGTGGATCATCACGTCCATCCCCAACCCAATGTCGGTTGATCCAAGGACAAAGAGGCCCATGGGCCAGTTCGGCTGAACGGATAACCTTCGGTCGAATCAAACTTACCTACAAACCACCACAGGGAGGCAATCCAGGACGTTGGAGGCAAGGTGGTGCATATCGGGTGGTTCACCGAACTAGGCAGTTCGGCCGAACTGACCCACTTCGGCCGAACCCTCCTAGTTCGGCTGAAGTGCCCAGCACCTCCCTGAGGTGTCATGGCCGCTTCTCTACCTTCCACCACCCTTCTTCAGCTATAAATAGAGACCCTCTACACTTGTATTAAACACACGAGAAGAGAAGCTCCCTAGCGAAGCACTGCCACTATTATACTTAGAAAATAGGGAGAGAGGAGAGGTGAGTATGCTGGAGAGGAGCCGGAGTGTCAGCCCCTCTTCCACCTGTACACTCCATCCACACACTCACCTCTCGTCTCTCCCAATTTTCTAAGTGTAGCAGTGGCAAAGCTTCGTTAAGGAGCTCTTCTTCTCTTGTGTATTGAAATCAGTGCTAGGGGGCTTCATTTTATAGTGGACAAAGGCGGTGGGAGGCAGATTAGCGGGCACGGCACCATAGGGCGGTGCCGTCTAGTTCAATTGAACCAGGAGGGTGTTGGCACTCCATACGGCCTCCAGATAAATCCGCAAGAGGAGAGATATCGATGTAGCTTTCACCCGGTAGTATTCCAGAGTGTCGATTTCCACATGGAACGAGAAGTGAACTAATTCTAAAATAAGTTGTCCAAGGATGGTGTGATGGAATGGATGATGACGAAGAGAAGGGAAGAAAAGCAATAGGATGGTACAGAGGGCACGAATCTGGTAGTTGTGTTCTATTGATCAAACAAGCGAATCAGGAAATACCAAAATAAACTTGCATCGGGACGAGGTGCACGCAGTTCACAGAAAGTGATGAGAAGGGAAACTACTAACAACCTCATAGGGCTCCTGCAGGCCGAGACGAACGTGGTGGACTACATAGGCCGTATAGGGCTGTCAGCACCTAGCGGCTACCACACGTACGTTGATTTGGGGACAAACCAAGTTAACCTCAAGCCTAGCCACCGCACCTACACTAGTCAGCTAATACTTATCTCCTATAGAAATATAAGCACCCAAGACAAGCAACCAATATACAATGATACCAATCAACTAACATTGAACAAGGAACCAACAAGCATATAAAAGTAAGAACTGATACCCAATTAACCAGAGAGAGATACAAGAGTTACCAGACATGACCCGAACATTACTCGAAGTGGAGCAACATCCGTAGAGGTATAGGTGGAAGAGGGTCCGACACTCCGGCACCTCTCCGGCACGCTCACCTCTCCTCTCTCTCCCTATTTCTTAAGTAAGGTAGTGGCAGCATTGGGCTAGGAATCTTCTCTTCTCTTCTCTCTTGTGTGTCTTGTAGGTGAAAGGAGGCTATTATTTATAGCTAAAGAATGGCGATGGAGGCAGAGTAGCATGCATGACACCTAAGGGCGGTGCACCCCCAGTTCGGCCAAACTAGGGGGGTTCGGGCAAACTTGGGGGGGAGGGGGGGTCGGCCGAACACATGACGTTCGGCCGACCGGCCTCCTGCACTGCTTCTTGCCTCCCACGTGCTAGATACTCATGGAGGCGGTTTGTATGTTGGTTCCTCGGTTCGGGCGAATTGGAGGCCTTCCGGCGAACTGGGCTTGGGCCTCCACTGCGTTCCGGTTCACCAGTCTTTGTGTTGATGATAGCCCTGATGGTCCATCCAATCCTGGGGTTCTCCGGGTTCATGGACTGATGAGGACATGACACCCATACATATGTCCATGAGGGGTGCATGGGGTGGAGAAGGAGACCAACATGGTTTTCCAAGTCAAGAAGAAGGCCCAAGGCTAATCCGATTCGAATCCCCAAGGTGGAGGCCCAAAGAAACTCAAGTTCGAGTCCACCTCGGAGTCCAGGAGCAGCTCGCACTAAATTCATCGCCCAGGTTGCATACGGGCTCAGTTTTTGACGTTCTACATATGCTTGGAAAGCTAAGGAGATAAGATTACCAATGGCACCAGTCCCACCTCAAAATACCTTCTGAGTCATCGGCAATAGTCGAAACAAGTGGACTTCCAGAATCTGCCAGGGTACTGCGCCACCATCTTTTCGGCTGTTGGCTCGTGTATCATGTTGGGGTCCATTATGGACGTGGTTAGGGGGCTATACACGCCCCAACCCTCATATAATCAGTAGCTGCCGCCACATTAGGGTTTGGGGTTTTGCTTAGATTAATCTGTCGAGAACAGTTTCACCGTTATCGGTTTGTAGAACCCCAACTTTTGATCTTAATCATACATTTGCAGTGTCACTTCATATTGAGAGCTGTTTCTTTCGAGTTCATGCTTGTGTTCTTCGTTTTGCAGGCAGGGATTAGCCTTTTTGGCGAGGTCAACCGGGTTGTGACATGGTTGATAACCAGAGGAGTCGTGGTGCTAAGATTGGAGGGTTCTAGTTTGCTGACTTGAAGCCGGATCGGTGTGTCGTGTTCCGCCAAAAACGAGTTATCCTTCACCTGACAGAAGATCGGGCACCCTAGTTCCCATCAAGTGGTATTCAGAGATAGGTTTACCGTCAGATTTGTCCTTTCGCCTTTGTCCTATAGTTCAGAAAATAGCCCTACAATAATATTTTCCATCGTATTCCGTTGTCCTAGTACTCTTTTTAGCCTTTGCAATTTCGTTTCAGTTTCGCTTTGTTGAGTTTGTGTCCGTGGTCGAGTCTCATTGCTGGTTTTAGTTGTGTTCGTGTCGTAGTTCAATCGCCCGTTGCTGTGATTCGTTTGTTTCCGCCGCTATCCCATTCACGTTTAGCCATACAACAATTCGAGCCACTACATTACTCGATTTGCCTCGCTAGCCGCCTTGTGTGAACTCTCGCCGTGCAAGCCCTAGATAGGTTGCAAGCCGCTTTGATCGCCTTTGCATTGCATACTTGATCATTGTTTCATCTGGCGAATACTTATTGCTCGCTGCCGCAGACACTAGGAGGAAGTTTACCCTAGCCGCTGCTGTTTTTCGTGCCTTTGGAAAACATAATTTGAAGTACCTTCCATAAAACAGGCATAACTTTTCACTCGGTGCTCCGTTTTGGCTCAAATTTTTATAGAAGATTTGTGACTCTATTCGGAGGTGACCCAAACTAGCCATATGCTTGTTTGGTTGAGTCAAAAAATTCAAAAAAATCAGGAAGATGAATAAAAAAATTGATCAAGTTGTTTCAGGGTTTTCAAAGATTGTTCCTGAAATTCCCTAGGCCGCATCTCACCTCAAAAACGGGTGCAAATTTTTATGGTTGGAGCTTTTGATTTCCTTATTCAGAGAGAAATATAAATACAATAGTTGACAAAAATAAAACATCTTAATTCCTACTAGTCCTACAGAGAAATTGCTGAAAATATTAAAAAACAATTGCATAGAGTGTTGTTTTGCTTGTTCTGTGAGCTTTATCCGTCGTTTCTTGTTCCAACTTGTTGTGCTACGCCTAGGACATGTCTGAGCCAGCAATTGTGACTTGTGCTTTGGATACTTATTGAACTTTGCTATTCTGCATTCATTATTTGCTACTCCTTGCTACATATTTGGCCTTCTGAGCTCCACAAACTATACTTCAGGTCAGTGCAGCGAAGGACCCTTGTAATCTTGGTACTACTTCCTCACAGGTATCACGAACCAGCCACCGGTTGTACCATCCACTGTTTTGCTTTTGTAAGAACATTTGTAAGAATTTGGTAAAGCATGTGAGAGAGTGTTTCCACTGACAAACATATAGTAGTTGATAGGGATAACCTTTTGTGTTTTCTCTTGTCTACATACTAACAATGGCAGGGAGCGATGAGATTGTTCAAGAAGTACTAAGTTCTCAAATGGAGAAAGCAGAGCAAAATCAATTCAACAATTTATTCCATATTTTCTTTGTTGTGATGGAGAGACGTTGCCGTGTCATCATTGATGGTGAAAGTTGCAACAACCTTGCAAGCTTAGAGCTGGTTGAGAAGCTTGTTTTGACCACAAAGCCACATCCACATCCATACTACAAGCAATGGGTAAATTCTTATGATAAGATAAAAGTAATTGAAATTGCACATATTGAATTTAGCATTGGTTCTTATAAGAATAGTGCTGATTTTGACATAATATCTATGCAAACATGTCATTTGTTGCTAGGCATGCCTTGGATTAATATAAATATTGTGGTATACAAAAATGTTGGTAATAAATATTCCTTCAAGTACAATGGTAGAAAAATTACACTTCTACCTTTGACTATTGCTGAAATTTTAGAAGCTGATCTCCAAAGGGCGGAGAGAAGAAAGAGTGAACATTTTAGAAAAGAATGGGTTGTTTTCAATGACACAACAAATTCATCTAAATCTGAATTTTTACAAAATGAAGATATTATTTTGCCTATTGTTGGGACTGAAACTTTGCAGCATTTACATAATGAAAATGACCATACAAAAGAACATGAAGAGGTAAAATTTTCTGGTAAAAGCTCTCTTGATGTGCTCAATTTGCCCTCCAATGATGCAAATAATGCTATACTAGAACCTTCTCTTATATTACCTTTGTCACAAGTAGAGAAGGAGCATGGTACTTTTGATTTGAAGCAATACACATGTGCTGAAAATAATATTATTATGCCGATTACTTGTGCACATGACGAACTGAAATTATTATCTTCTTTAAACACTTTGGGTTATATTGAGTTTGATACTTTATGTGCTCTTAGTGGTTTGGAAGAGAAATTTAGATGTACTGAGTTGCCATGTTTGTCTACTTGTACATATAATTGTAAAGGAGAGTATATTGTGCATCGAGTCTATATTTGTGTAAATCTGAAATCTCCTTTTGATGTACAAGATTGTGTTCAACTAGATTGTCTATCTAGTTTTACTATAATGAATCGGGTTCACTTTCAAGAAGGGGAGCATTGTTGGATGTTACCTATGTGTGCTAGTGCTCATTTTTCATATGTGATCTCTAAGCAAATATGTCAAGTGGATGTGGAGGTATATGGACAGGATGAAAGGATAGGATGTGATTTTATATTTTCAAGATAAATTCACCCGAATACATGAATGAGCAAGATGTTTGTTTTATCAAGTCATATCACATTCATCAACAACTTAGATCAGGAGGGTCCTAATGTGAATGATTTCACAGGCATGTGGATACTAAGTTTGAAATAAGCAATATGCATAATTCATGGCATGAAAGAAAACCAAGGATGTTTCATTTAGATGATTTGTGCAAGGTTCAAATATTGAAACGTGACAACACAGAAAATAAATAGGAGTAAGGAGTGCAAACCAGCGTGCACGTGCGCGAAGGGGGCAAGTCAGACTGGTTCGGTCGAACCAGTCTATTCAGTCAAACATGCCAGTTCGCCCGAACCAACTGGTTTGGCCCAACTGGCTGCTTTGCGTGCTCTCGTTTAGTTTTGTTCCCGTGTCATCCCTGTACTCATGTGACTCTTGTTAAATCGAGCATTCTCTGGCTGGCTTAAGTACACCAGTCAGAGCATTTATTTTGAATAATTCAAATCAAACTTTCATTCTTTTATTAATCAAGCTAACTTTGGAAACCAACAGTTGGAAAGGGAAATAGGTGGAGCACCTCCTGAACAATGATCTAATATAAATGAAATAAAGGAAATAAATTTATGAACTAAACTAAACTACTGGTGCTCTAATCGATACGACCACAACACATCTATTCTGCAAGTGGGTCGTAAAGGTCCATGGGACTAAAGGGTCTCAAGCATTAGTCCCGGTTGGAGGCTCCAACCGAGACTAAAAGGGTGACTTTTTGTTCCGGTTGGAAGCTCCAACCGGGACTAAAGGGTCTTTATTCCCGGGTGGGGGCTCTTCGCAGGTTAGAATAAAGGGAAAACATCCCACCTAGCATCACATGTGCTGTGTAGGTGGAGTGGTTAGGAGGTTGTACGTGAGGCAATGTGAGAGGTTGTGGGTTCGAATCTCACATGGTGCAACCGGTTGCCAAAATCAGGACTAATGGGGGTTGGCAACTGGGACTAAAGTCCATTTTCTACTAGTGCGCGGGGGCTGGTTTGGGAGGACGGGGATAGCGGAACCGGGCAAGTCCTTTCATTTAGCGGGTGGTTCCCCATATCACGGTGCAGCCATTTTTTTACGGTAAACCGAACTGGAGGATGGGATAGAGGACTCCGGTGCACTGACAGCCTTAGGTACCCTCTCTGCCCTGGTTCGCCCCCACTGGTTCTTCAGCAGCCAGTACGCGGTTTCGTCCTTGGCCAGTGCCTTAGCCTATCGCTGTGACCACAGGGTTCAATTATGTGCCACAATCGTCCATGGTAAGCATGCCACAGTGTTGACACAAAACACGCCACACCAAGTACTTAAGCTCTGAATAGCAAACACGCTTCTTGCAGCGCCTTCATGGAAACCACATGATCCTCTTTAAATTCCCTCTATGCCATCAAAAATTATACCTATCCCTTATGTGCCATCAAAAATATAGTCATCCCTTCATTGTTATTGTTTTTATTTTTTCATCTCTTCTATGCCATTCCGTTAGACTGGGCCATTATATGTGATGGCTGGTCTATGGGCCCCATACGTTAGTGAGAAGGAAAACAAACACGTTCCCCATCTTCTTTCTTAGTCATTCCACCCGTGTGAGAGATCTCCTCATCTCCGCGGTGCTCCCCATCTCCGGTAGGGGCTGAGTATGCAGTGCCACTCACATCCGCGGGAGGAGCCCAGTTGAGACGAGCAAGGCAGCATTGCCCCTCTCTAGCAGAGTACTTATAAAAAAGCTATAGGGGCCATAGCGCAGCTATAGTGGAAGCTATAACATTTAGCGATATGTGAAAAACTATCAAAATTATCCCTAAACATTACTAATTTTATGATTTCCAGCTCATATTTTGTAAGTACATGCAAACATTAGTGAATAGACAAGTAATATTTGCGGAGTTAGCGGCATTAGCGGTAATATTTGCAATATCGTAGCGGCATTTGTCTCAAAAAGCTATAGCAGGCTATTTGCAACCTTGAGATTCATACCTAAACAGTCGTGTCCTTTCCACAAGGATGCGAAGCACACATTCAGGTAATGTCATATCCTGAAGAAGGAAATAGCCATACCGCCAGCTCCCAAGAAGCCTCGCTACAATGATTACCGTGGGGCCGACCGCCACAACAACCAGTATTGTCGTGACTATAGAAGGGAAGGCGCCTACTGCCGCAACGACTGACCTCAGCACAACCACGACCGCCAGCTAGAGCTGGCCGAGCAGAGGCTGAACAATGACGCCAATGCCAACTTCTAGCCTATCGAACACCAGGTGAACGTCATTGTAGGAGGCCCTGATGCCTTCCAGATAAAAGGAAGAAGAAGCTCCATAGTCACGTGATCCACATGATGAGTACCCGAGCCGTCGAGTACCTATGCTAGTTAGATATGCCCATCACATTCTCCAGGGCCGACCATTGGGTTTACTTATCGGAGCCAGGCTCCTACCCCTTGATAGTCAACCCTGTAGTTGACAGACAACTCCTGACCAAGCTGCTAGTCGACGGGGGCAGCGCCCTCAACATTATCTTTACCAGCACCCTCAACAGTATGGGGTTCAACTACTAAAGCCTACGCCAGGTGGAGCACCCATTCTTCAAAATTGTACCAGGAAAAGCTTCCTACACTACTAGATTTCGACCCTATTGCCAGCACCCATTCTTCAAAATTGTACCAGGAAAAGCTTCCTACTACTAGATTTTGACCCTATTGCTACGAAGAGCATTGCAACAACACAAATTATGTTGCAACAGATGGATGTTATTGCCACCATTTCAAAATGGTTAAAATACAGGGAAAATATTGCCACGGATGTCCCGAGTTGCGATGATCATGAATTTTGTTGCAATAGATAGGTGTTGTTGCAACCATATTGCAAAATGGTTGCAATATGTGCAAACTATTGCCACCAATATCCTGTGTTGCTATAATCTAGATTTTCCTTGCTATAGGTTGATGTTATTGCTGTTGGATATATGCCCAAGAGCCAATCGGATTGGGCTTGTTTATGGGCTTGATCCACGAGGGATTAGGTTAACTGATAGGGCCCATGAGATGGCTGATGAGGACATCACCGCCAACGATACAACCACGCCATCTTCTCCTATCATTGCCGGTCCTATTACCCGTGCTTGTGCTAGACAACTTAATCATCTGGTGAGTTCACTCCTGAGTTCATGTTCATCATATTTAGAATGCGGAGACCCGTGCACTCTTGTTTTGCTTAGGAATCATGGAGAGGATCGAGAACGAAAAGGATTCGTGCGGGCTGGATTCAGACTGCTGAAAAACATCAACTTGTGACGGATCCCACGGTCGCATACGGACTCGAATTGGGGCTTTCAAGTACTTCACAGAAAGCTTATCAAGTCTACATTCCAATGGATCCAACTACACGTCCATGTCTATTCGGAGTCGGCCAGAATCGTCTATTTACGAAGAGATGTTTTCTACTCTTGATGTTGCGTTATCTTATTTTGGCCCAATGGGCCACGTATAATGTAGAGTCCATTATGGACGCGTCCTAGGGTTGGAGCATGACCCCAGCACCCATGTGGTCATCCTCCCTTGTCTTATAACCTTAGCCGCTGCCAAGAACACTTGGGTTTTGTTTAGATCAAGTTTAGCCATTGCTAGTTGCTTGTAAGCGCGCGTGCTGGTCTAGCCACCTGTCTTCAAGTCTTTAGAACACCACTTCGTTTGTGATTGAGTTTGAGATTGAACAATTCATTCCCATCTAGTAATTTCAGCACTTGTTCGATACTTGTTCTTGCTAGTTCTTCGATTGCTTGCAGGACAGGACCGGGTGACGTGCTTCCACAAGATCACGACATCCATAGGAGGTGGTGTATCAGTTGCTAAGGCGTTGTCTTTGTAAGGCTGTAGTCGGGCCGTCAATGTCGTCTCCTCCAATTGAGTTGTCCCTCACGCCTCTCATCGAAAGATCGGGCATAAACCCTAGCGGGTTCGCATCAGTTGGTAATCAGAGCAAGGTAGTTCGGTGTGAGATTTCCAATCCTCCCCCCTATTTTTTCCTACAGTACACAAAAGCCAAAAAAATAGTAGATTAGTTTACCATGATCCAATAAACCCTTTAAGCCTTGCTAGTACTGCTTAGTTAGAGCTTGTTGAGTTTTTCGTTGCATCGGTCGTGTCGAGTTGCTGGTCTTAGTTCTGGTCATTTAGAGTTTCGAGTTCTTGTCACGTTTCAATCACGGCTGTACGCTACCTATTGGTTCCTGTGTTGGGCGAATTTGAGTACTCATTGGTGATCCAATCCGACCAGGAATCGGTTAACTTTGGAAACCAACAGTTGGAAAGGGAAGTAGGTGGAGCACCTCCTGAACAATGATCTAATATAAATGAAATGAAGGAAATAAATTTATGAACTAAACTAAACTACTGGTGCTCTAATCGATACGACCACAACACATCTATTCTGCAAGTGGGTCGTAAAGGTCCATGTGACAACTCAAGAAATTAGGGTCCAAATCGAAAGCACTCACAAGCACAATTAAGTTTAAATTACATAAAATGACAAATTTCTCAAATTGAATGTTGAATTCAAATATATGTTTGAAATTTTGGGACCAAGGTTAAATTTGAAAACTCCTTAGGCTGTTTACATAATGATCAGTCCCGGTTGGTATTTCCCGAGGTTTCCAAGGACCTTTACTTCTAGTTGGTAACACCAATTGGGACTAAAAGTGAACCTTTAGTCTTGGTTGGAGGCTCAATACGGGACTAAAGGGTCTCAAGCATTAGTCCTGGCTGGAGGCTCCAACCGAGACTAAAAGGGTGACCTTTTGTTCCGGTTGGAAGCTCCAACCGGGACTAAAGGGACTTTATTCCCGGGTGGGGGCTCTTCGCAGGTTAGAATAAAGGGAAAACATCCCACCTAGCATCACATGTGCTGTGTAGGTGGAGTGGTTAGGAGGTTGTACGTGAGGCAATGTGAGAGGTTGTGGGTTCGAATCTCACATGGCGCAACCGGTTGCCAAAATCGGGACTAATGGGGGTTGGCAACCGGGACTAAAGTCCATTTTTCTACTAGTGCACGGGGGCTGGTTGGGGAGGACGGGAATAGCGTTTCCTGGACTCCGCTGAATATAGCGGAACCGGGCGAGTCCTTTCATTTAGCGGGTGGTTCCCCATATCACGGTGCAGCCATTTTTTTACGGTAAACCGAACTGGAGGATGGGATAGAGGACTTCGGTGCACTGACAGCCTTAGGTACCCTCTCTGCCCTGGTTCGCCCCCACTGGTTCTTCAGCAGCCAGTACGCGGTTCCGTCCTTGGCCAGTGCCTTAGCCTATCGCTGTGACCACAGGGTTCAATTATGTGCCACAATCGTCCATGGTAAGCATGCCACAGTGTTGACACAAAACACGCCACACCAAGTACTTAAGCTCTGAATAGCAAACACGCTTCTTGCAGCACCTTCATGGAAACCACATGATCCTCTTTGAATAAATTCCCTCTATGCCATCAATAATTATACATATCCCTTATGTGCCATCAAAAATATAGTCATCCCTTCATTGTCATTGTTTTTATTTTTTCATCCCTTCTATGGCATTCCGTTAGACTGGGCCATTATATGTGATGGCTGGTCTATCGGCCCCATACGTCAGTGAGAAGGAAAACAAACACGTTCCCCATCTTCTTTCTTAGTGATTCCACCCGCGTGAGAGATCTCCTCATCTCCGCGGTGCTCCCCATCTCCGGTAGGGGCTGAGTATGCAGTGCCTCTCACATCCGTGGGAGGAGCCCATTTGAGACGAGGAGCTATAGTGGAAGCTATAACATTTAGCGATATGTGAAAAACTATCAAAATTTATCCCTAAACATTACTAATTTTATGATTTCCAGCTCATATTTTGTAAGTACATGCAAACATTAGTGAATAGACAAGTAATATTTGCGGAGTTAGTGGCATTAGCGGTAATATTTGCAATATCGTAGCGGCATTTGTCTCAAAAAGCTATAGCAGGCTATTTGCAACCTTGAGATTCGTACCTGAACAGTCGTGTCCTTTCCACAAGGATCCGAAGCACACATTCAGGTAATGTCATATCCTAAAGAAGGAAATAGCCATACCGCCAGCTCCCAAGAAGCCTCGCTACAATGATTACCGTGGGGCCGACCGCCACAACAACCAGTATTGTCGTGACTATAGAAGGGGAGGCGCCTACTGCCGCAACGACTGACCTCAGCACAACCACGACAGCCAGCTAGAGCTGGCCGAGCAGAGGCAGAACAATGACGCCAATGCCAACTTCTAGCCTATCGAACACCAGGTGAACGTCATTGTAGGAGGCCCTGATGCCTTCGAGATAAAAGGAAGAAGAAGCTCCATAGTCGCGAGATCCACATGATAAGTACCCGAGCCGTCGAGTACCTGTGCTGGTTAGATATGCCCATCACATTCTCCAGGGCCGACCATTGGGTTTACTTATCGGAGCCTGGCTCCTATCCCTTGATAGTCAACCCTGTAGTTGACAGACTCCTCCTGACCAAGCTGCTAGTCGACGGGGGCAGTGCCCTCAACATTATCTTTACTAGCACCCTCAACAGTATGGGGTTCAACTACTAAAGCCTACGCCAGGTGGAGCACCCATTCTTCAAAATTGTACCAGGAAAAGCTTCCTACACTACTAGATTTCGACCCTATTGCCAGCACCCATTCTTCAAAATTGTACCAGGAAAAGCTTCCTACTACTAGATTTTGTCCCTATTGCTACGAAGAGCATTGCAACAACACAAATTATGTTGCAACAGATGGATGTTATTGCCACCATTTCAAAATGGTTGCAATACAGGGAAAATATTGCCACGGATGTCCCGAGTTGCGATGATCATGAATTTTGTTGCAATAGATAGGTGTTGTTGCAACCATATTGCAAAATGGTTGCAATATGTGCAAACTATTGCCACCAATATCCTGTGTTGCTATAATCTAGATTTTCATTGCTATAGGTTGATGTTATTGCTATTGGATATATGCCCAAGAGCCAATCAGATTGGGCTTGTTTATGAGTCGAGGATGACTCAAATGCAAGAAGGGGAGGATTATGAGGACATCACCGCCAACGATACAGCCACGCCATCTTCTCCTATCATTGCCGGTCCTATTACCCGTGCTTGTGCTAGACAACTTAATCATCTGGTGAGTTCACTCCTGAGTTCATGTTCATCATATTTAGAATGCGGAGACCCGTGCACTCTTGTTTTGCTTAGGAATCATGGAGAGGATCGAGAACGAAAAGGATTCGTGCGGGCTAGATTCAGACTGCAGAAAAACTTCAACTTGTGACAGATCCCACGGTCGCATACAGACTCGGATTGGGGCTTTCAAGTACTTCACGGAAAGCTTATCAAGTCTACATTCCAACGGATCCAACTGCACGTCCATGTCTATTCGGAGTCGGCCAAAATCGTCTATTTACACAGAGATGTTTTCTACTTTTGATGTTGCGTTATCTTATTTTGGCCGAATGGGCCACGTATCATGTAGAGTCCATTATGGACGCGTCCTAGGGTTGGAGCATGACCCCAGCACCCATGTGGTCATCCTCCCTTGTCTTATACCCCTTAGCCGCTGCCAAGAACACTTGGGTTTTGTTTAGATCAAGTTTAGCCATTGCTACTTACTTGTAAGCGCGCGTGCTGGTCTAGCCGCCCGTCTTCAAGTCTTTAGAACACCACTTCGTTTGTGATTGAGTTTGAGATTGAACACTTCATTCCCATGTAGTAATTTCAGTACTTGTTCGATACTTGTTCTTACTAGTTCTTCGATTGCTTGCAGGACAGGACCGGGTGACGTGCTTCCACAAGATCACGGCATCCATAAGAGGTGGTGTATCGGTTGCTAAGGCGCAGTCTTTGTAAGGCTGTAGTCGGGCCGTCAATGTCGTCTCCTCCAATCGAGTTGTCCCTCACGCCTCCCATCGAAAGATCGGGCATAAACCCTAGCGGGTTCGCATCAGTTGGTAATCAGAGCAAGGTAGTTCGGTGAGAGATTTCCAATCCTTCCCCCTATTTTTTTCCTACAGTACACAAAAGCCAAAAAAATAGTAGATTAGTTTACCATGATCCAATAAACCCTTTAAGCCTTGCTAGTACTGCTTAGTTAGAGCTTGTTGAGTTTTTCGTTGCATCGGTCGTGTCGAGTTGCTGGTCTTAGTTCTGGTCATTTAGAGTTTCGAGTTCTTGTCACGTTTCAATCACGGCTGTACGCTACCTATTGGTTCCTGTGTTGGGCGAATTTGAGTACTCATTGGTGATCCAATCCGACCATGAATCGGTTAACTGCGAGAAAAGGAAGACCAAACCGAACCCCCACATCGTGTTGCAATTAAAGTTGCAATCGGAATACCCCTGTACTTTCTGAAAAAGTTTATGTGGTGATTGGCTGTTTGAGATCCTCTTATGTTCATATATTCAGTTTTGAGGACCCCTGAAAAAAAAAAGAAGAAAAAGAAAAAGAAAAAAACAGAAAAAATAGAAGAAGCAAAAAAAGAAAGAAAGAAAGGGGTTGATCATTGTGATTGTTTTCAGTGGTGCGTTGTGACTTCCTTTGTGTCCAGGCTCACGTCTCTAGCACGGTCTAGGCTAGGACCAACATAGTACCACCATGTAACGATTATTCAGCTAGCTTTGTTTTAACTAACGTGGTGCTAGCTATTCCTTGTTTTTAGTCCACCTATAGCTCCACATATCCGACTACAACTTTACAGGTCTTGTTGCTGTGACACCGATACACTTCCTTCCAGGTTTGTAGACTTGTTGGTAGTCATGCCCTCCTGTCGAGCAAGGTAAGAATTGGTAAGAGCTTGTATCACATGTTGAGAGTGAGCGCCTTATAGTACCTACATCTTATTAGTTGTAGGGCTTTTATTTCTTCACTTGTTCCTCTTGTTGCCTCTGTTTGTTTAACCATGACAGGCTCTCAAGATGATGGTGATGGATCTCAAAGTGACAAGACTCCACGGTCTCCTCGCACCAAGGGCATCATAAAACATTTTGAAAGGTTGGTGACGCAACACAACAAGGGGATTGACAATGACTTGCAGGTGACAAATGACAAGATTGGGCAATTGGAGAACTCACAGATTGCAACCAATAGCAAGCTTACAAAGATGGAGGCGTTAGTGGCTCGTATGGACAAAAGTCTTGCTGCACTTTTGAGGCGATTTGATGAGATGCATGCTAAAACCACCACTGGAAAAGATGGAGATGACAAGAAGGAAGAAAGTTTTGAGGACGATGCTTATAGTGCAGATACTGAAGTCGAAGACCAAGATCCTGCTCGCCGTCGGGAACGTTATAATCGTCGAGGTATGGATGGTCATTGACGACGCGAGGTACATGGTAATGATGATGCTTTTAGCAATATTAAATTTAAGATACCTCATTTTGATGGTAAATATGATCCTGATGCTTATATTACTTGGGAAATTGTTGTTGATAAAAAATTTGCATGCCATGAATTTCCTGAAGCTACACGTGTTAGGGCTGCTACTAGTGAGTTTACAGATTTTGCTTCTGTTTGGTGGATAGAACATGGCAACAAACATCCTAATAACATGCCACAAACTTGGGATGCTTTGAAATGGGTCAGGTGGGCTAGATTTGTTCCTTCTTATTATGCACGTGATCTATTATGTAAGTTGCAGCAATTGAGACAGGGTGCTAAAAGTGTAGAAGAATATTATCAAGAATTACAAATTGGTATGTTCCGTTGCCAAATAGAGGAGGGCAAGGAACCTGCTATTGCTAGATTTGTGGGACGGCTGAATAGAGAAATTCGGGACATCATTGAATATAAAGATTATAACAGCATAACAAAGTATTTTTATATTGCTTGTAAAGCTGAGAGAGAAGTGCAGGGACAACGTGTAGGTGCAAGGTCTAATGTTTCTGCAGGAAAATCAGCACCATGGCAGCAGCGTACGACTACTTCCATGACCGGGCGTGCACCTCCTCCTACTCCATCGCCGAGTCGTTCAGCACCGCCACCTTCCTCCAGCGACAAGACACGTGTTGTTCCCACAAATTCAGCAACAAAATTTGCTCTAAGACCAGCCGATAGTACTTCCTCAATTGCCTCCACAGGAAGAACAAGAAAAGTCCAGTGTCAACGGTGTAAGGGCTATGGTCATGTGTAGCATGATTGCTCAAACAAGTGAGTTTTGGTGGTAAACAATGATGGTGGGTATTCCTCTGCCAGTGATTTCGATGAACAAACACTTGCTTTGCATGCGGCTGATGATGCGGGTAGTGAGGAACCACTAGATGAATAGATTGGTGCGGAAGATGCGGAGCATTATGAGAGCCTCATTGCGCAGCGTGTGCTTAGTGCACAAATGGAGAAGGCAGAGCAAAATCAGTGGCATACATTGTTCCAAACTAAGTGTGTAATTAAAGAGCATTCTAGCCACTTGATCATTGATGGAGGCAACTGCAACAACTTGGCTAGCAGCGACATGGTGGAGAAACTTTCACTAACAACAAAACCACATCCACATCCATACTACATTCGATGGCTAAACAAAAGCGGTAAGGTAAAGGTAACCAAGCTGGTTGGAATTAGTTTTTCTATTGGTTCATATCATGATGTTGTTGAATGTGATGTTGTTCCTATGGAAGCTTGTCATATTCTGCTAGGTAGGCCATGGTAATTTGATACATACTGTAGACATCATGGTAGATCAAATCAATATTCTCTCATACACAATAGCCTCAAGAGACATGGGAAGCAAAACAAGTTTCTTATCATTGTGTATGAGAGAATATTGATTTGATCTACCATGATGTCTACAATCTGTATCAAATTACAATGGCCTACCTAGCAGAATATGACAAGCTTCCATAGGCACAACATCAAATTCAACAACATCATGATATGAACCAATAGAAAAAGTAATACTTCTGTTGCCTATGCTTTGGTGTGCAAGGATGCTTTGATTTCACTTCACGATATGCAGCAATCTTTGCCCCCTGCTGTTGCTAACATTTTGCAGGATTATTCAGATGTGTTTCCAAGTGAGATACCAGTGGGGCTGCCACCAATACGAGGGATTGAGCACCAAATTGATCTGATTCCTAGTGCATCTTTGCCTAACTGTGCACCATACAGAACAAATCCGGAGGAAACAAAAGAAATTCAGCAGCAAGTGCAAGAGCTACTCGACAAAGTTTATGTGCGTGAGTCTCTTAGTCCTTGTGCTGTTCCGGTTATTTTTTTGCCTAAGAAAGATGGAACATTGCGTATGTGTGTTGATTGTAGAGCTATTAATAATATCGCCATTCGATATCGACACACTGTTGGCACTCCTAACGGCCTACAGATAAATCCGCAAGCGGACGGATACCGATGTAGCTTTCACCCGGGAGTATTCCAAGGTATCAATTTCCACGGGGAATGAGAAGTGAGCTAATTCTAAACTAAGTTGTCCAAGGGTTATGGAATAGGATGGATGAAGTGGATGACAACAACAAAGAGGGAAGAGAAGTGATGAGAGGGTAGAGAGGGTACGAGTCTGATAGATGCACTCTACTGATTAACTGAGCGGATCAGAGGGTACAAATAGATACTTGCTTCGGGACAATAGAACCTATGACACGCAGAAACGGATGAGAAGGGGTGTCACCAATCCTACAATCTGGGATCCTGCAGGCCGAGACGAACGTGATGGACTACATAGGCCGTATAGGGCTGTCACCACCTAACGGCTACCACCTCCGTAGACTCGGGGACAAACTAAGTTAACCTCCAGTATAGGCACCACGCCTACACTAATCGGTTAATACTTATCTCCTATAGAAAGACAAGCACCCAAGCCAAGCAACCAATATACAATTATACCAATCAACTAAGCATTGAACGAAGAACCAGCAAGTAAATAAAAGTAGAACTGACCGCTCAAATAATTAGGATGAGATACAAGAGTTACCAGACACGACCCGGATGTCACTCGAAGTAGAACCGCATCCATAGAGGTACAGCTGGAAGAGGGGCCGACACTCCGGCTCCTCTCCGGACGCTCACCTCTCCTCTCTCCTTATCTTCTAAGTATGAAAGTGGCAGAGCTTCGCTAAGGAACTTCTCTCTTGTGTCGTGTGTGATTGCATGTGCTGGAGGCCTCCATTTATAGCAAGTGATGGCGGTTATGGGTGGAGTAACCGCCAAGGGGCCCTGGGAGGCGGTTCCCCTGATTCGGCCGAAGATCCTAGTGGATCCTCCGCCCTTTGCTCCAAGGGCCAGGATTCAGCCTGGGGAGGCGGTTCCCAGCTGGGGGCAGTTCGGCCGAAGGCTTGGGTTCGGCCAAACCGGGCCTGGCCCATAGCCGGCCCCCCAGCACCGCCTCTAGTCCTGGGTTGCTCTGTGCTGCTTTCTCTTGATTGGATTCGTGTTGTACAAGCCCAGAGTGACGTGACATTGGTCCAGGATGAAGTGGCGGTCGTCCACGTGTCATGTGTTGTTGTTGCTTGGTCATCATTGACGTGGACGACTCCTGGTGGCTTGTACGGCTAAGGGGGGTAACCGGCCGAATCGTGTCGTTCGGCCAAATCGGTCACTTTCGAGCCCTATAGCACGTATTTCTCCATTTTGTACCTGCACAATGGACAATCACCAAAAGTTGTGGAATAGTTAGTGACAAGCCTGTTGAATAGTCATGACTACCAGCCTTGATACAGGGATGAGGACCCAGCCAACGATGACTATTAGTATGAAGGCTTCTCGGCGTGCACACGATGGTTCGTGCTGTACAATGGCCTGAATCCTTCAAACCAGCCATGGTCAAAAGGTTCGACGATTGATCAGGCGGTCACCTACTTCCTTGTGATGTTAGGCAAAGCGACGCTACTTTGGCTATCTAGGCTACCCAAACACTCCATTGATGTAGATGTCGTGTCGATGACGGGAAGGACTGGGCTCATTGGAATGAGTTGCTTTTGAGGAGGTATGACACGGGGTCGAACTTTCCTCACAAGTAACTCAAGATTATCTTGATAGTTTGACGGTAGTTGGAAACCTGTCATGTACTGCTCTGCTTCACACAAGACCAACGAAGAGAGCAAGGGTAAACCTGCTTGAGTAGCGGTATACTCAAGTATGATAGCTCGAGATAAATTTTTAAAAGTAATCTAGCCAATTGCTTCGTTGGCAATGGTGCCAGAAATGCTTGCTCGCACTTCTTACGATCCAATATCAGGAGTGTGAATCCCGGTACTGGGTAAGGACTATTTTAGTGGTTTTTCTTATGGTTCAGTAAAATAAATGAATATTCTGCAAGCACACAGAATTACCGCTGTAGCACTTCACCAGGGAGTAATCCGAGGTATCATAATTTATATTTTCGTAGGGAAGCTTATGGAAAGAGTACTAACAAACATGTATTCAAGTCTATCTGAGAGAGGTACACTACTAACTAGATGGGGGATACGGTATTGGATAAGAGTGGATATACCATGACACATAGCTCAAGGATGCTCGGAAAGGAAAGAGAAGGATTAGCTATCTGGGAGGACAACGGGAAGAGAATGAGGATTCGTGGGTACTTTATCTATCTAGGTCACTTGGGTTAAAAGAGACAGGGGTTGAGAGAACAACACTAAGAGAGTCAAGATCAAGTCTATTGCCTTAACGTCGGGATAAGGTGCACGTGACTCACAAAAAGGGATGACAAGGGGAGCCACAAATAGCCCCTCAGATTCCTACAGGCCAAGACGAATGTGATGGACTATGTAGGCCATATAGGGATGTCACCACCTAACGGCTACCACCTCCGCAGAATCAGGGGCAAACCAAGGTTACTGTCTAGTCTAGGAACCATTCCTACACTAGTTGTCGGTGTTTGGAAATTGTGGTCCGACACCAACCAAAAATGTGTTGTGTTCCCTCCCTTGATGGTTGATGCAGAAGGTAATGCAAGACACGGATTTATCATGGTTCCGGTCACGAGACCGTACGTCCAGCAAGAATGGATCGTGCAATGTATTCTCCTGCACCAGATTGCTAGTAGTAGGGGGATACAAAAAGGATGGGAGAAGAGGTTAGATCTCCAAGTCCTAGATGATTGAGGCAGAGTGCCAATATCGTGGTTTATGAAGTGTGTGCGAGTGTTCTGTGTTCTGTTCCTCCTTCTGTTCATTGTCTCTTCCTCTCCTTTTATGGGTCAAGGAGGAGGGGTTACAGGCGTGTGTCGCTGTGCAGGCACAGTTGCTGCACAGTAGTAGGAGTGGTGTCGGGCGTGGTTCTTCGTCCTTGGCCACTGTTATCAGGCGTTGTCGTCCCTGTGAGGGATTCTTGTACTGGTGATGACGCCAGGGAGTGGTTTCGAGGAGCTGAAATGACCTGAGTGCTGTGATGGCTCACCCGTACGCCGGTTCGAGGGTCACCCATGCCTGAGCATTGCTCGTTCTATGGAAAATCACTGTGGGACCTGATAGCACAGGGAGTCGGAGTGATCCGGTCCTGTTCGCACAGTGGTGACATGTCCGCACAGTGGCAGGGATGGTCGCATAGTGCTCGGGATGGCCCGCCATGCCTCTGCCGTCCTTTCTCTTTCTCCTGCTTCGTGGTCGACGGTCTCTTCCTCCCGATCGAGGGGTTCGGGTCATCAGAGTTGGTAGCACAGGAGCTCGGAGTGACGTGCTCTATTCGCACAGTGCCGGCTTGTCCGCACAGAGCCTCGACTAGCAACATAGTGATGGGAGTTGGCGTACGGGACGGGGGGTCGTGGATGTTAGAGCGGCATGGTGAGAGATTTGCCTTTTGACTTTGGATGTACGGCGATGATGAGCGTCATTAATCGTTTGTCGGAGCGGAGGTCTCGACCGAGGCGGAGCTTTCCGATTCGCTCGAGGCTCGATCCTCAGGCCTCGACCGAGGCGGAGTTTTTCAGTTCGCTCGAGGGGTCGGTTCCGTCGAGTGAAGCGGAGGTTGAGGTGCGCGTTGAGGTGTCCCGCAGGGTGTCTCGACTGGGCCTTCGCCCTTTGCTGGGCCATGGGCCTTAACTTGCCTTTCTTTTTTCTGATATGGGCATGATTTTGGTGTTTAACAAGGTTGATTATCCCATAGGTTTGGGTACCCCTAATGATCGCCCCCAAAACTAGTCAACAACTACTTACTCCGCTAGCAGAAGCAAGCAACCCCGTCAATACCCCAGTGACAATTCACCATAAGTAATGAGAAGGATCGAAGAACCAGCTAGGACAAAGACTTAAACAGGATCTAGAAGAACTAGAGCCACAACCAACTATAGTCTAAACATTAAATAATTGCAACTAAAATAAAGTAGAAGCAAGATATAAATGACTCAAACAAGATGATAAAGATAAACTTATTGATAACTCAAAGTCTTACAAAAGGAAAAGGAAAAGATACAAGAGCTAATACCAGAGCTTCTGAAGATGACTCCGGAGCCTCTGAGGCACAACTCGACTCGTCTCTAACTCCCAGACTAACTATCCAAACAATACTAGAACAAGTGAGAAATGGAGCTCTTGGCTTAGTGTGTGTTCATCTGAGACTTGGGCCGCTGAATTTATAGTTGCTCAAGGTCAGTTTGGAGAGGAGTAGTGGCCAATAGAGTAGGGAGGCGGTGCCGGGCCTTCGGCCGAACCATGGATTTGCACCGCCTTAGCTCCCATGGCTCTGATTTGCTCCTAGGAGGCGGTGTTGGCATGGGGGCGGTTTGGCAGAACCGACATGGTTTGGTTGAACTGGGCTTTCACCCCAATAACGCTACCCTGCACCACATCTGCCTCTGGACAACCTTGGGTTGCCTTCTCTTGATGCACTTCATGCATTTTTGGCCCATGGATGATGCAGCGTTGCTCTGCGTGTCTTGCACCATCATTGTTTTGTCACCTCTGAAGTGGACGAGCGCTTGTGGCCTCTGGTTGTGCTTTGCTTCATTTAATGTGCCTGGCTAATGGGGTAATTTGGCTGAACGGAGTCATTCGGCCGAATCAGTCAATTCTGACCCTTGTTGCACGTATTTGTCGATATTGTACCTGCACAATGGATATACACCAAAACTCGTGGAACTTTATTAGAAATAAACCTAAGTGCATGGAAAGTCACATAAAACCTCTTTTATTCTCGAGTATTTGTGGTCGAAAATGGGATGTAATGACCACCAACAAGCTCCCCCAAGCTTTGACCTTTGCTCGTCATCGAGCAAAGATAAAGACTTAGGCTCGGTGGATCAGGAGTTGCTACAATGTCATTATCTTGCAGGTAACATTTATTCATAACTAGTACTCTATAATACTTGAATCATTGGCAAAGTTTATTACTCACCATTTTCCCATGGGGCGTGTAGCAATCTCCTTGTCTTGGGCGGTTGAAAGGTTGAACAGTTGTTGGCATTTCTTAGCACAATCACCGGGAATGGTTAAGTCCCTGGCGATGGCACTAGGAAATGTCATGTGGTATGTCTTAACGATTACAGATGAATCTGCAAGTGGACGGATACACCGTTCTAGCATTTCACCCGGAGAGTGTTCGGGTATCATTATTTATACTTCACCGAAGGAGGGCATGACGTAAAAGAGTTTACGTGGCAAATGACCAAGATGACATGAGTAAGGCACAAAATATAGCCAATGCAGGGGTAAGTTATGATAAAGATATGAATTGGGTAATGCGACACACACACTCAGCTAGACTCAGGATAAGAATAAACAAATAAAACTAAGGTTAGTGGGAGCATAGGCATACAACAGGGTCCTAATAGCATCTATTCAGGCAAGCAAGGGTTATGCAACATACATATGGTTAGAGTTGCAAGTGCCAAGAAATTAGGGATATCAGGGAGAATGTCCCGCCCCGGAGTACATCCGGGCCATTACATCTTTTAGAACTCCTACACCGAACCCGAACGTTAGGGAGTACACTAACCACGAAGCAGCTTCGTAGTAGACGGACAGGGCTGTCACCTCCTGCTGTCTACCCCAGCAACACCGTGGAACACGGTCATATCCGAAGGATCCCACGTACCTGAGCACCACGCTCGCGTACGAGGTCACTGCCCTAACGCCCCCGGGTCTCCCACATTTCGGATGGACGAGCAAGACGCAAAGGCAAGCCTGAAAGCACAATGAACCGATATCCTTACCCAGATCATCTGGTCTAATCATATATAAAGCATAACTAGTGTAGCACCAAGCCATGATATGATTCGCTATGATAACAGCATAACAAGACACAACATGATATACTACTAACATAACGGCCCAAGGATGACTTGCTTCGTTAAAGAAAAAGCACTAGCCTAGCTCCACTACCTAGGAATACAAGTCTTCAAGTGTGAGTGTGAGTGAGGCTTCAAGTGTTGGTGTGTGTTGAGAGAGAGAGATGGTGAGGGCCTCCATATATAGTCTCCAAGGTCGGTTCCCACCATCCAAGGATTAGGAAACATTATCCTCGAGGATCAGGTGACTTGGCAGCGACTCCTCCTCGAAATGCATCCGGATGGGATCAAGTCCAGGATCGGCTGACCCCCAGGTGACGCCTCCCGTTCTCTGCCTTCCCCTGTGTCTCTGTTGGGTGGGCGCAATCTTATCCATTGGGTGCTAGGTTGCGTAGAATGCCCGTTTGCTCTGATATGTGGGCCCTTCTTGTAAGTAGGTTGCGGCGGATGATCTTCTGTGTATGTTTTGCCATGTGTTCGTCATGTTTTCATCTTATTTTAGACTTGTCTTCCTTCAAAGGATAGGGTTGCAATACATTTGTGGAACTAGGTTAATCATATAAATATGTGAGTAAGAGATATAGTTTTCCGATGTTTGTGAGTATAGTTGGCGGTCGGATTTTGCATTTAAGGACCGTCAACAACACCCCCAATCTAGCCTTTTGCTCGTCCCGAGCAAAACAAGGCTTTTTATTTTTGTTGATCAGGAGTTGCTTCAATGTTGCATTTCCCACATATACCTTAGGCACAACCAAATGTTCTTACCATGATTTTGAATAAGTTGGCTTTTGTTCTTACCTCTTACTTTGCTTCTGTGGGGCTTATAGCTTCACCTTATCATTGGCGGTTGAGAGTTAGAATGGTCTTGTAGAGTGCTCATTTTCTTACTCCTTTGCTCAACCTTCAATCCAGAAGTTTTTATAAAGTTTTTTTTCAAAAGGAAGGATTTCAAAGTTCCTCAAATAATCTCTCGGATCGCTCATTGTGTATGATTCCTCACCAAGGCTTTTTATTCTTGCCTTTCTTCCTCAACTTATCTCTAATGGTTTGATTTTTGTGGAGCTGTAGGTATGGAGGGTATGAAGGCAAACATGTTTCTCATATGTTGCAAAGTCAAAAACTGGATCCAAAGGAGAGACAAGTCATAAACCTTGATCAAGATGTGCAAGTGTGTGGATATTTTTGGTGGAATGGTGGATGAAATTCTTTTTCATGGATCAACTCTCTTTATCTTTTTTTGACATGCCTTGTGAGCATGTGGCATACCTTCTTTGGGTATGCATCTTTTCTCTTTTTTTTGTATAGCCCGAGTCTTGTTTGCTTGGAACCTTAGAGAGAGTGGTCATGTAGTCATGGAACTTTGTTTTGTGTGTGGATGGATGAAATGCTTGCTAACTTCTTGGGTAGAGGTGTAGCATCTAGTGGAACGTGTACGTGATCTTGATCATGGGAGTATGAAATGAATCTCACAAAGGGTCAACATTTTGACAATGCTCAAAGAGATAACAAGTTGCATATGTGGAGGGTTTTCAATAGGAACAACATATGTGTAACTAGGCATATGAAGGAAATTAACAGAGCAACTATTCATCATTTCAACAAGGAAAACTACGCCATGTTTACTACACATAAGAAAGCAAGAAAATATTTTTGGTCTTTTTGGTTTTGCAAATTTTTATTTGTTTTTAGTTTTGCAGATTTTGTTTTGTTTCATGCATAAGGTTTTGAAAGCGGTAAATAAGATACAATGTACAAGATACCTCTTGTGGGGGTCCTCCTCCAAGCTAGCTTCAGGCTCACAGCTGCTGGTCGGGATTAACCCCGTGCCAATGGCAGTATGCCCTCCACTCCTCCTGGACGCATCCATAATGGACTCTACATGATACACGGCCCATTGGGTCAAAATAAGATGGCGCAGCATCATGGGCAGAAAACATCTCAGAGAAAATAGACGATTCTGGACGACTCCGAATAGATATGGATGTGTGGTTGGATCCGTTGGAAAGTAGACTTGATAAGCTTTCTGTGAAGTACTTGAACGCCCCAATCCGAGTTCGTATGCGACCGTGGTGTCCATCACAAGTTGATGTTTTTCTGCAGTCCGAATCCAGACTTTCCAAAACGTGTTGGATTTGGTCTCTTTCTGATAAGGACATCACTCCTATGGATACTCAGAACAATCCTCCATTGATCGTTCAAGGTCCAATCACTAGAGCTCGTGCGCGACAATTGAATTTAGAGGTGAGCTCATTCCTAAGTACTTCTCTATGTGATTATGAGAATAGATTGCTACCTAACGATTAAATTGTAATTAGGAACCATGGAGAGGACCAGAGGATAGTTGGAGAAGGGCTTCAAGGTGGAGAGGACCAGCAAGGGCATGCAAGTCAAGATAGAGGCCCAAATCAATTCGACTTCAAGTCCACCTCAGAGCCCAGGAGCAGTCAGCGCTAAATCGGACGCCCAGGTCGCATACGGCCTCGGATTTGGACGTTCTTTATATGCTTGGAAAGCTAAGAAGATAATCTTTGCAATGACACTAGTCGCATATCAAAATTCATCCGGAGTCATCGGGAATCAATGAAACAAGTTGACGTCCAGAATCTGTTTTGGCGCTGCGTCGTCGTATTTTGGTCTTTGGGCCGTGTATCGTCTTGAGCCCAATAGGGGCACATCCAGGGGGGTCGACCATGACCCTAGACTCTTTAAAACAGTAGCCGCCACCCGAGTTAGGGTTTGGGTTTTGCTTAGATCAATTTTGTAAAGAAAAGTGTCGCCGCTCGTCGGTTTGTGAGACCCCAACTTCGTGAGTTTAATCATACATCAGCAATTGTGTTGCAATCTTTCTCATTCTTGCTTATGTTCTTCGATTCGTAGGCAAGCATTAGCCTTCTGGGCGAGGTCAACCGTGCAACGCCGGTTAATAACCTGAGGAGACGTGGTGCTGCGATTGCGGGGTTCGGAATGTGTGGTTCGGAAGCCGGATCGATTTGAGTGACGACTCCACCAAATCGAGAGTTATCAGAACCTTTCGGAAGATCGGGAAACCCTAGTTCTCATCAAAGAGTCTATGCTTAAATTATGACCCTCGCCTCCCCTCCGCGGGGATGTGCCACCGCTGCAAGGGCATGGGCCATGTCATGAAGGATTGTCCAAGTACTCATGCTTTCATCGCTTCGCCGGATGGTAATGGATATGTAAGTGCTAGTGATGTTGGAGATGAATTAGTTGTTGCGACTAACTTTGTTGCTTGCATCGCAGCCCTTCTTGGTTCATCTTGCATACCCTAATCGCCGCCGCGCATCCTGCCGAATTGAGCCTCCAGAGAACCGCATCGTGGGCCTCTCGAAAACCATAACTTGAGGTACCTTCAGTAAAACGGGCATAACTTGTCGCTCGGTGCTCCGTTTTGGCTCAATTTTTTACAGCAGCTTCGTGACTCCATTGTGAGGGGACCCAAACTAGGAAGATAAAGAAAAAAATTGATCAAGTTGTTTTAGGGTTTTCAGTGTTTGTTCCTGAATTTCCCTAGGCCGCATCTCACCTCAAAAAAGGGTGAAAATTTGTGTGCTTGGAGCTTTTGGTATCCCTGTTAAGAGAAAAATATATAAAAAAAATAGTTCAAAAAATAAAAAACTCGTGATTCCTACTAGCCCGGAGGTTTTTGAGGGAAATTCTGAAAAGATTAAAAATGATTGCATAGAGTGTTGTTTTGCTTGTCCTGTGAGATTTGTCCATTGTTTCTTGTTCCAACTTATTGTGCTACGTCTACGACACGTCTAAGCCAGCAATTGTGACTTGTACTTTGGATACTTATTGAACTTTGCTATTCTGCATTCGTTATTTGCTACTCCTTGCTACATATTGTGCCTTCCCAGAGCTCCACATACACCTTCTGGACGACACTGGTTTTTGACCCTTGCAATCGCGGACTACAAGCCTTCCAGGTATCCTTTGCCTTGCTTGTCGGTAAGAACCTTGCAAGAGCTTGGTAAGACGCTTCCTTTGCTGCGTTGAGAGCACGTAGTCGGATTATTAGGGATAACCTTCACTGTGTATTCTTGTTTTGGTGCTTTTTGATGGCAGGAGATGATGCACCGAAGGCTCCCGCAGATTTTAGTGAATGTGTTAGTCGAGAAGAGCTAGAAGCTTCTCGTTACAAGATGGAAGAAACAATCAACAAGGCTGTCACTGACGCGCTCATCGCTATGAAGCTTGGCACCATGTTAGAGAGGGTGGACCGACGGGTGTCCGAGCTTGCTGACAGAGTTGCCGTAGTGGAGGCACGTCCACAACCATAGCCACAGCCACAGCCACAACAACCACCTCCACGTTTTCCAACAGATGACGCGGTGTTTGATGACAATGGTAATTATGATGAAGCAGCTACCAGAAACACACGACTACAACGTCGCCTTCGCCATAACAGGGTAGGTATGAGTACAAGAAGGGGAAGAATAGTGTGCCTGCTCCCTTCTGCTAAGATTAAGTTTACCATTCCATCTTTTTTGGGTCATTATGATGTTGAGGGTTACCTTGATTGGGAGATGACAGTAGAATAAAAATTTTCTGCCCACCTTGTACCAGAAGAACATCAAGTTAGACAAGCCACTAGTGAGTTTAAGGTCTTTGCTATTATTTGGTGGACCGGTCTAGTTGGCGATGGTAGAGCACCTACATCTTGGAATGAGCTTAAGGTGGCTATGAGTGATCGTTTTGTTCCTCCTTCATATCATAGAGATTTGCGTAAGAAATTGCAGCATTTAGAACAAGGAGAAACTTCTGTGCAGGGCCCGAGGATTCTATCTGTCATTTTTATTCAGGGTTGAGGCGTGATATTCAGGACATAGTTGATGGATCGTTTTTCTAAGATGGCACACTTTATACCATGTCATAAGAGTGATGATGCTATACATATTGCTGACCTCTTTTTCAAAGAGATTATTCGTTTGCATGGTATGCCGTCTACTATTGTTTCAGATCGCGATGCTAAATTCTTGAGTCATTTTTGGCGGACTCTGTGGCACAAGTTGGGTACCAAATTATTGTTTTCTACTACTTTTCATTCACAAACTGATGGACAAACGAAGGTCATGAACTGTACTTTGGGTACTATATTGAGAGCTATTTTGAAGAAAAATTTGAGGATGACCACGCACTTCCAACATTCAGTGCCACCGTTGCCATGGGCTTGGCCACGTGCAGAAGGATTGCCCTAGTCAGTGGGCGTACATTGCTACAGAAGATGGATACATAAGCACCTCCGACGTTGAAGATGATGACGCAAATGATATTGATGAGGATCGTGGCGTTGCATTTGGTAGTGAGGACACGACGGCCTTTAGAAACATCATTGTGCAGCGAGTACTCAGCGCACAAGTACAACAACCTGAGAAGATCCAACGCCATAACTTGTTCCAAATTTTTTTCGTCATCAACAACCGTCGCGCACGTGTCATCATTGATGGAGGTAGTTGCAATAATTTGGTGAGTTCTGATTTGGTCAAGAAGCTTGGATTGGCCACACGCCATCATCCCCATCCATATGGTATTCAGTGGTTTAGTGATGCGGGGAAAGCTAAGGTAACACAAACCTGTAGAGTTTCTTTTTCCATTGGTACCTATGCTGATTCTGTTGACTGTGATGTCGTACCTATGGATGCTTGTTCTCTTTTATTGGGACATCCTTGGGAATTTGATAATGATGCTATACACCATGGCAAAATTAATAAATACACTTTCACACATGAAGGGCAGAAAATTACTTTGCTACCTATGACACCTGCTGAAATTGTACAAGCTGATAAAGACTGAGCTGCTAGTTTGCATGATAAGGAATCTGAAAAGCAGTAAGTTGCTCAATCTATTTACCCACCTAAAAAGGATAAGTCTGCCCCAACTTCTGAGGTCGAGGGAATTAAATTAAAGGGGGGAGTTATGCTCACAATGAAATCTGAACTTGCTAAACTTTCTGATGATGATATGTGCTATGCTTTGGTATGCAAATGAGCTTTGTTTTCACTTGATAATATTGCTAGCTCTTTTCCTCCTGTTGTCACTAACATTTTGCAGGAGTATGAGGACGTTTTTCCAGCCGAGTTACCACCAGGCCTTCCACCTTTGAGAGGGATAGAGCATCAAATTGATTTGATTCCCAGAGCCACATTGCCGAACCGTGCTGCTTATCACACCAATCCTGAGAAGACTAAGGAGATTCAGCGACAAGTCCAAGAACTGTTGGACCGTGGGTATGTAGCTTTTAAAACCAAATTTGGGTTATATGAGTGGTTAGTTATGCCTTTTGGTTTAACCAATGCACCTAGTACTTTCATGCGATTGATGAATGAGGTTTTGCGGGCTTTTATTGGGCGATTTGTGGTGGTTTACTTTGATGATATATTAATTTTCAGCAAGTCTTTGGATGAACATATGGAACACTTACGTGCTGTTTTTGATGCTTTGAGAGATGCACGTTTGTTTGCTAATCTTGATAAGTGCATCTTTTGCACCGATAGAGTTTCTTTCCTTGGCTATGTTGTTACTCCACAGGGAATTGAGGTGGATGAGATGAAAATTGAGGCCATTGCGAGCTGGCCGTTGCCCCAAACCATCACACAGGTATGGAGTTTTCTTGGTCTTGCAGGTTTCTATCGCCGCTTCGTCAAAGATTTCAACACCATTGCTGCATCGTTGCACGAGTTGATGAAGAAAGGTGTGGTGTTTCATTGGGGAAAAGCACAAGAGGAGTCCTTTGCAACTTTGAAGTACAAGCTTACGCACGCGTCATTGCTGCAACTTCCAAACTTTGGTAAGACTTTTGAGTTAGAATGTGATGCTAGTGGAGTTGGCATTGGAGGTGTTTTGATTCAAGATGGTAAACCCGTTGCATATTTTAGTGAAAAGTTGCATGGTTCAGTTCTGAATTATTCTACGTATGATAAGGAATTGTATGCACTTGTACGTTCTTTAGAAATGTGGCGTCATTATTTGTGGCCGAGAGAATTTGTTGTTCATTCTGATCATGAATCGCTGAAGTATCTTCGCTCTCAAAATAATCTGAATCGTAGACATGCTAAGTGGATTGAATTTATTGAAACTTTCCCTTATGTTGTCAAACACAAGAAGGGGAAGGATAGTGTGATTGCTGATGCTTTGTCTAGACGATATACTTTGCTGTCCCAACTTGATTGTCGGATTTTAGGACTTGAATCGATAAAAGAACAATATGCGCTTGACCCTGATTTTAAAGATGTGTTGCTGAATTTTAGAGAGGGACGTGCATGGAACAAATTTGTGGTTAATGATGGGTTCTTGTTTAGAGCTAACCGCCTATGACAAGTACAACAACATGAGAAGATCCAATGCCATAACTTGTTCCAAATTTTTTTCGTCATCAACAACCGTCGCGCACGTGTCATCATTGATGGAGGTAGTTGCAATAATTTGGTGAGTTCTGATTTGGTCAAGAAGCTTGGATTGGCCACACGCCCTCATCCCCATCCATATGGTATTCAATGGTTTAGTGATGCGGGGAAAGCTAAGGTAACACAAACCTGTAGAGTTTCTTTTTCCATTGGTACCTATGCTGATTCTGTCGTACCTATGGATGCTTGTTCTCTTTTATTGGGACGTCCTTGGGAATTTAATAATGATGCTATACACCATGGCAAAAGTAATAAATACACTTTCACACATAAAGGACAGAAAATTACTTTGCTACCTATGACACCTGCTAAAATTGTACAAGCTGATAAAGACCGAGCTGCTAGTTTGCATGATAAGGAATCTGAAAATCAGCAAGTTGCTAAATCTATTTACCCACCTAAAAAGGATAAGTCTGCACCAACCTCTGAGGTCGAGGGAATTAAATTAAAGGGGGGAGTTATGCTCCTGTCTCTTATACACATCTAGATGTGTATAAGAGACAGGGA
>OAMR01000440.1:0-48752 GCA_900205405.1 Echinochloa crus-galli | reverse complement strand
CCACTCCAAGCTATAAATAGAGGTGTCCACTTTACTTGTAATACACACTCAAGCCAAGGAGCTCATTTTCCACTTCTTTCTAGTAGATTTAGGATAGTTAGTATGGGAGTTAGAGTTGAGTTGAGTTGTGCCTCGGAGGTTCCGGAGTCGTCTTTAGAAGCTCTGGTATAAACTCTTGTATCTTTTCCTTTCCTTTTGTAGACTTTGAGTTATCAATATAGAGTTATCTTTATCATCTTGTCTTGTGATTAATGATTATATTGTAATTAGGAACCATGGAGAGGACCAGAGGATAGTTGGAGAAGGGCTTCAAGGTGGAGAGGACCAGCAAGGGCATGCAAGTCAAGATAGAGGCCCAAATCAATTCGACTTTGAGTCCACCTCGGAGCCCAGGAGCAGTCAGCGCTAAATCGGACGCCCAGGTCGCATACGGGCTCAGATTTGGACGTTCTTTATATGCTTGGAAAGCTAAGAAAATTCATCCGGAGTCATCAGGAATTAATGAAACAAGTTGACGTCTAGAATCTGTTTCGGCGCTGATTCGTCGTATTTTGGTCTTTAGGTCGGGTATCGTGTTGAGCCCAATAGGGGCACGTCCAGGGGGGGTCGACCACGACCCTAGACTCTTTAAAACAGTAGCTGCCGCCCGAGTTAGGGTTTGGGTTTTGCTTAGATCAATTCTGTCAAGAACAGTGTCGCCGCTTGTCGGTTTGTGAGACCCCAACTTCGTGAGTTTAATCATACATCAGCAATTGTGTTGCAATCTTTCTCGTTCTTGCTTGTGTTCTTCGATTCACAGGCAATGATTAGCCTTCTGGGCGAGGTCAACCATGCAACGCCGGTTAATAACCTTAGGAGACGTGGTGCTGCGATTGCGGGGTTCGGAACGTGTGGTTCGAAAGCCGGATCGATTTGAGTCACGACTCCACCAAATCGAGAGTAATCAGAACCTTTCGGAAGATCGGGAAACCCTAGTTTCCATCAAAGATGTGTATAAGAGACAGGTAATATAGTATGTCTTGGGCGTCATGATTTCACAAATCTGCGGTGCGCAAGCTCCATGAGACATTATTAGTGTTAGTGCAGCCCCCTATTTGATCATGGTATTGCAGCCCAAAAGGAGAATTTAGATTAGCGCAAATATAAACTTTATGCACCAAATACTCTCCTTTGCAATTATACTTGCCAATATTACCGTGCTGAAAACCTGTCTCGCATGAAAATTCAGAATATGCAAAAAGCTTCTCCTCTAAACATTTTAGATCACAAAGAATATCAAATTCAATATATCCCAAAGTATTTAAAGAAGACATTAATTTCAATTCATCTTGTGCACAAGTAATAGGATAGAAAACTTTATCTTCAGTACATTTGTATGGTTCCAAACCAAAAGAATCACACTTATTCACTACTTGTGACATATGAGTAAAATAATCATCATCACACAAGTCCTCTTTATCACAAGGAATAACAAGTAATTCATCTTGTGACAAAGGTAAATCTATAACAGTTCTACTATTTGTTGCTCTTGATAAGCATGCAAAGTGGATAAGTTTTTAATATCATGGGTCACATCATTCTTGCAAGTATTTGTAGATAACAAAATCTCTTTTTCAGCACTTACGGCAAGCCAAAACAATGAAGCACTATTGTTGTATGATTTGCTAATTAGCATGGTTCGAATTTCAGAATTAAGCCCTTTCATGAACCTACTCATAACATCTTCCTTGCATTCATCTAATCCACCAAACATGACACAAATCCTAAAGCTATGATAGTATTCTTTGACAGTCCTACTACCTTGCTTCAATTTATCCAATTTTGTAAGTAAACAATCAGCATAATATTCAGGAACATATTCATCTCGAAAAAGCATTTTAAAATCTTTCCAAGTTTGTGGATGGAACTTTGTTGTGCCTACAAATATGTTTCCATGTAATTAAAGCATATTTTGTTAAAGCACTAGAAGCAGCAAAAATCATTTCATGTTCAGACAAGTCATAACTATCAAATTCTGCATTTACCTGAAGCTCCCAATCAATATAAGCTTCAGGATCAAACATACCAGCATATAACGGCAAATGTTGAATGACATCTTGAAGATGAGGGTCTAGTTCCAATTGCTCAAAAATTTCTGTATCACCTGTCATGATTAGTAGAAAACAAGAAACACAAAAATAAGATGTATCCTCCTATCAACTACTAGATGTGTTGGTTGTAATTCTCTCAAACTGAACTTTTTCAAAACAAGCTCTTATATGTTCTTACCAAGCAAAATAGGAGGTGACGGCAACCAACAAGACAACAACCTCGAAGATAGTGTATCGGTGCCGCAGCAACAAGACGTGTCAAGCTGTAGTCGTATATGTGGAGCTATAGGTGGGCTGAAAACAAGGAATAGCTAGCACCACGTTAGTTAAAATAAAGCAAGCTGAATAATAGTTCAACGGTGGTACCGTGCTGGTCCTAGCCTAGACCAAGCTAGAGACGCGAGCCTGGACACAAGGAAAGTCATAACGCACCACCGAAAATAATAGATACTCACAATGAACAGATCAACCCCTTTCTTTCTTTTTTTTCTTTTCTTTTTTTCTTCTTTTTTTTCTCTTTTTTCTTCTTTTCCTTTTCTTTTGGGGCACTAAAATCTTCTGATTGATGGTGTAATAACCAAAATAAATGGCAGCATACAACACCTATCAAAACAGATTTATAATTCTTATTTCAGCTAGCCAGATGCGCAGATCTCCAAGGCGATTGCCGAGTGCTCAGAAGGAATTTTCGACCAAGGTCAGATGCGTTGGAAAGAGCACGAGTTAAGCTTTCTAGATTATACTAAAACACCGAATTTGGAGATTGGACACGGAAACTAAAACACCGAATTTGGAGATTGGACACGGAAACTGTAGTAGTTTTTGTTTCGTGCTGGACAGGAACTCCGAAACAAAAAGTGACAAGAACTCGAAACTCTAAAGGACTAAACTAAGACCAGCAACTAGACGCAACCGAAGCAACCAAAAACTCAACAAGCCCTAACTAAGCAGTACTAGCAAAGGCTCAAAGAGTTTATAGGATTGTAGGTAAACCAATCTACTTTTTTTTTGCTTTTCTGGACTATAGGAAATTAAAATCAGCAAAGAATTGGATAACTCTCACCGATAAACATTGCTCTGATACCAACTGATGCGAACCTGCTAGGGTTTGCGCCTGATCTTTCGATGAGAGGGGGATAACCTCGATTTAGACTGGAGAGACGTTCACGGCCCGACTACAACTGTCCAAGGACGCTGCGCCTTAGCAACCGATACACCAACTCCAGCAGTCGCCGTGATCTTGTGGAGCACAATCAACCAAACCACTAGGGTAATTCCTGCAAGTAATCGAAGAACAAGTAATAGTATGATACAAGTACTGAATTTACTAGATGGTAATTGAAGTGTCTCAATCTCAAACTCAATCACCAACGAATTGGGGTTTCGACGACTCGAAGACGGGCGGCTGGACCAGCACGCGCGCTTACAAGCAAGTGCAATGGCTAAACTTTCATCTAAACAAAACCCAAGTGTTCTTGGCGGCGGCTAAGGGGTATAAGACAAGGGAGGAAGACCACAGGGGTGCTGGGGTCGTGCTCCAACCCTAGGACGCATCCATAATGGACTCTACATGATACACGACCCATTGGGTCAAAATAAGATGGCGCAGCATCATGGGCAGAAAACATCTCAGAGAAAATAGACGATTCTGGACGACTCCGAATAGATATGGATGTGTGATTGGATCCATTGGAAAGTAGACTTGATAAGCTTTCTGTGAAGTACTTGAACGCCCCAATCTGAGTTTGTATGCAACCGTGGTGTCCATCACAAGTTGATGTTTTTCTGCTGTCCGAATCCAGACTTTCCAAAACGTGTTGGATTTGGTCTCTTTCCTTCCTTGGGCCATTGTGATGAGGTAGCCTGATGGAAAATTTGGAAATACTTAGAATTGGTCCCCAATCAACTTCTTTGGTCCTCCATGCCTTCCATGTATGTTTAACACTCTTTTTGATCCAGCTATATATTTCTGAAAATGACATTGAACACACATCATGGCGTATGGTCATATATCCGAGCATGTGATGTCCTCATCATTTACCACTGGTCATCTCATCTTGGAGAAGTAGACAAAGACAAACTCCTGACCTTACGCCATACTTTCTTGTTCTTTCTTTTCTTCGAAGGCATGGTTGGTGGTTGGACAAGTGGAAGTTCGGGCTTGCCCCAAATTCTACTGTTGTCAGACTCTAGATAGGTTGCATAATGGTATTCATCTCTGTACTAAAATTTGAAGTACAAAACTTTTGTGCCCACTTAAAAACTGATCCTCCGTCTCCCGACGTCAATCCTTGCATTAGCATCCTTTAGGAAGGGACGCCCAAGGATGAGCTGGATGTCAATGATGCCCTTCATGTCGAGGACGATGAAGTCAGCAAGGATGAAAGAGTTCTTCACTTGTACCAAAAGATTTCGAATGATCCCCTCGGGGCATCGAATGGACGAGTCGGCTAGTTGCAGACGAAGTTTCGTCAGGGACAGACCGATGAACTATAGTTGCTCAAAGATTTCCTTTGGCATGATGTTCACGCTGTCCCCTAGATCATAGAGGGCTTCATCATAGATGCAATCGTAGATTGAACAACGAATCTTGGGCACCCCTGGATCCTCTTTGCTTGATGCCGGCAACCCTCCCCACGCATTTGTCTGGGGGTGAGGATCGTCCTGCATGGTTAGCACGTGGTGTCCTCCGAAACAAGTTTCCCCATTCGGTGGACATCATGTTGACATGTTCAACGGGAGCCTCGGGTTGCCCCGGGATCTTCCCATCACCAACCACAGGGACAGCAACTGCAATTTGAGCTAGTAGAGATTCGATAATTTTATTAAAGCTCAGTTGGCCGCAAGCTTTTTGTTTCAACTTTTATATTTATGCTCTCAAGAATTTTATCATTGGCTGCAAGATTTTTGTTTATAGATTCATTAATTTTTACCTGGCCAAGAACAAGATCTTTTATGGAGCGTTGGTTCGAATTGAAATTTGAATTGTATTTTGAGTTGTAACTATTACCTCCTCCTTGATAGGGTGGCCGTGATTGGCTCCACCATTGGCCACCCTGTGGACGGTACCCATTGTTGTTGATGAAGGCAGCGTCTTCGCGAGTCTCGGGGCAGTTGTCTCCCGAGTGTCCGCCATTTCCACACACTTCACATGCGGAAGGTGTGTTGATGGCTTGGGCGTAGTTGTTCAGTCATTTCTTGAATTCCGCCCTTTCTTCGAGTTTTCAGAGTAGGAGGTCCATCTTTGCAGTGAGCATATCCGTCTCTTTGACGGTGTGCATTCCGACCTTGGTCTTGGGTTGGAGTCATTCTTCGCTCCACCCTTGGTTGGAGACCATTTTCTCGACCAATGCATTTGCTCTGGCGATGGTGAGGTCGAGGAAGGATCCTCCAGCAGCAACGTCGATGTGGGCTCGAGATGTCGGAGTTAGCCCATTGTAGAAGCTTTGGAGCACGATCCACTCGTCCATCACGTGATGAGGATAGGCGAGTATGTACTCTTGGAGTCTCTCCCACCCTTCCGTGATGGATTACATCCTAGTGTGCTAGAAACTGGATATCTTCCCGCGTAGAGCATTTGTTTTGCACAACGGGAAGAACTTCACAAGGAACGCTGCGGAACATTTGTCCCATGTGTCGACGGCATGTTTGTTCTTGTAGAACCACTGTTTCGCCTTTCCCAGCAGGGAGAAGGGAAACAGACAGAGATAATGTCGGCAGCAACACGCCGTATGGTGACGGTCTTACATAGCTCTAGGAAACTCTGGAGATGGGCGTTGGCGTCTTCATTTGTCTTGCCACAAAATGGGCTAGCTTGCACCATGTTTATGAGGCTGGGCTTGAGCTCATAGTTTACGTCCCCAACGTCAATGTTGGGTCCAGTTGCCACATTGGCAGTAGAGGGGATGGAAAAGTCACGGAGAGTCTTCTTAGCCATGGATTCGGTTGTCGTGGATGGTGCTTGATGAACTGGCTCGCTTGTCGACAGAAAATCTGAGGAGGGGTGACGCGAGGTCAAACCCTTCTCACGAGCTTCTCTGGATTTTCAGCAAAGTTTGTCGTACCCTTCTCACGAGCTTCTCTTGATTTTCAGCAAAGTTTGTCGGCAAGGAGAAACCAGTCATACACTACCCTATTTTCATCCAACGAGGAGAAAACAAAAGCAACATTAGCCTGTATAAGCTATAGCTATGAGTTAAACATATTGCCAAGATCACGTGCTAGTAAATCTTTTATATCAATGCCACTCCCCGGCAACGATGCCAGAAATGCTCGTTAGCATTTCTTAGCACAATCACCAGGAATAGTTAAGTCCCTGGCGATGGCACTAGGAAATCTCATGTGGTATGTCTTAACGATTACAGAAGAATCCGCAAGCGCACGGATATACCGTCGTAGCATTTCACCTGGAGAGTATTTGTGCATCGTTATTTATACTTCACCAAAGGAGGGCATGATGTAAAAGAATTTACTTGGCAAATGACCGAGATGACATGAGTAAGGCACAAACTATAGCGAATGCAGGGGTAAGTTATGATAAAGATATGAATTGGGGTAATGCGACACACACACTCAGCCAGACTCAAGATAAGAATAAATAAATAAAACTAAGGTTAGTGGGAGCATAGGCATACAACAGGGTCCTAATAGCATCTATTCAGGCAAGCAAGGGTTATGCAACATACATATGGTTAGAGTTGCAAGTGCCAAGAAATTAGGGATATCAGGGAGAATGTCCCGCCCCGGAGTACATCCGGGCCATTACATCTTTTAGAACTCCTACACCGAACCCGAACGTCAGGGAGTACACTAACCACGAAGCAGCTTTGTAGTAGACGGACAGGGCTGTCACCTCCTGCTATCTACCCCAGCAACACCGTGGAACACGGTCATATCCGAAGGATCCCACGTACCTGAGCACCACGCTCGCGTACGAGGTCACTGCCCTAACGCCCCCGGGTCTCCCACATTTCGGATGGACGAGTAAGACGCAAAGGCAAGCCTGAAAGCACAATGAACCGATATCCTTACCCAGATCATCTGGTCTAATCATATATAAAGCATAACTAGTGTAGCACCAAGCCATGATATGATTCGCTATGATAACAACATAACAAGACACAACATGATATAGTACTAACATAACGGCCCAAGGATGACTTGCTTCGTTAAAAAAAAAGCACTAGCCTAGCTCCACTACCTAGGAATACAAGTCTTCAAGTGAGAGTGAGAGTGAGGCTTCAAGTGTTGGTGTGTGTTGAGAGAGAGAGAGAGGGTGAGGGCCTCCATATATAGTCTCCAAGGTCAGTTCCCGCCATCCAAGGATTAGGAAACATTATCCTCGAGGATCAGGTGACTTGGCAGCGACTCCTCCTCGAAATGCATCCGGATGGGATCAAGTCCAAGGTCGGCCGACCCCCAGGTGACGCCTCCCTTTCTCTGCCTTCCCCTATGTCTCTGTTGGGTGGGAGCAATCTTATCCATTGGGTGTTAGGTTGCGTAGAATGCCCGTTTGCTCTGATATGTGGACCCTTCTTGTAAGTAGGTTGCGGCGGATGATCTTCTGTGTATGTTTTGCCGTGTGTTCATCATGTTTTCATCGTATTTTAGACTTGTGTTCCTTCAAAGGATAGGGTTGCAATACATTTGTGGAACTATGTTAATCATATAAATATGTGAGTAAGAGATATAGTTTTTCGATGTTTGTGAGTATAGTTGGCGGTCAGATTTTGCATTTAAGGACCGTCAACAATGCCCCCAATCTAGCCTTTTGCTTGTCCCGAGCAAAACAAGGCTTTTTATTTTTGTTGATCAGGAGTTGCTTCAATGTTGCATTTCCCACATATACCTTAGGCACAAGCAAATGTTCTTACCATGATTTTGAATAAGTTGGCTTTTGTTCTTACCTCTTACTTTGCTTCTGTGGGGCTTATAGCTTCACCTTATCGTTGGTGGTTGAGAGTCAGAACGGTCTTGTAGAGTGCTCATTTTCTTACTCCTTTGCTCAACCTTCAATCCAGAAGTTTTTATAAAGTTTTTTTTCAAAAGGAAGGATTTCAAAGTTCCTCAAATAATCTCTCGGATCGCTCATTGTGTATGATTCCTCACCAAGGCTTTTTATTCTTGCCTTTCTTCCTCAACTTATCTCTAATGGTTTGATTTTTGTGGAGCTGTAGGTATGGAGGGTATGAAGGCAAACATATTTCTCGTATGTTGCAAAGTCAAAAATTGGATCCAAAGGAGAGACAAGTCATCCCCAACGTCAATGTTGGGTCCAGTTGCCACATTGGCAGTAGAGGGGATGGAAAAGTCACGGAGAGTCTTCTCAGCCATGGGTTCGGTTGTCGTTGATGGTGCTTGATGAACTGGCTCGCTTGTCGACAGAAAGATCTGAGGATGGGTGACACGAGGTCGAACCCTTCTTACGAGCTTCTCTGGATTTTCAGCAAAGTTTGTCGTACCCTTCTCACGAGCTTCTCTTGATTTTCAGCAAAGTTTGTCGGCAAGGAGAAACCAGTCATACACTACCCTATTTTCATCCAACGAGGAGAAAACAAAAGCAACATTAGCCTGTATAAGCTATAGCTATGAGTTAAACATATTGCCAAGATCATGTGCTAGTAAATCTTTTATATCAATGCCACTCCCCGGCAACGATGCCAGAAATGCTCGTTAGCATTTCTTAGCACAATCACCAGGAATAGTTAAGTCCCTGGCGATGGCACTAGGAAATCTCATGTGGTATGTCTTAACGATTACAGAAGAATCCGCAAGCGCACGGATATACCGTCGTAGCATTTCACCTGGAGAGTATTTGTGCATCGTTATTTATACTTCACCAAAGGAGGGCATGATCTAAAAGAGTTTACTTGGCAAATGACCGAGATGACATGAGTAAGGCACAAACTATAGCGAATGCAGGGGTAAGTTATGATAAAGATATGAATTGGGGTAATGCGACACACACACTCAGCCAGACTCAAGATAAGAATAAATAAATAAAACTAAGGTTAGTGGGAGCATAGGCATACAACAGGGTCATAATAGCATCTATTCAGGCAAGCAAGGGTTATGCAACATACATATGGTTAGATCTACATCACTATTGGGACAAAAATGTAGATTTGGTGTGTTCGTTTCGTTTGTGGCCCAAATTGTTGCATCATTTTTTTCGGGTCGCAATAGGTGCATTAAATGCAACAGAAGCATGGTTTTTGGCACAGTAACGAAACTGACCAAAATGAACCAAAGCCTCACTATAGGGTCCAAACAAGTGGACTGGGTGCATTCGTTTCATTTCTGGACAAAATCGGTGTATCGTTTCATTCCACATCATTTCGTTTCGAGTCTGAATAGGTGCATTAAAAGCAAACCCATCATGGTTTTTGGCACAGTAACGAAACTGACCAAAACGAACCAAAACATCACTATTGGGCCGAAAAAAGTGGATTTGGTGCGTTCGTTTCGTTTTTGGTCCGAATTGGTGCATCATTTCGTTTCGAGTCTGAATAGGTGCATTAAAAGCAAACCCATCATGGTTTTTGGCACAGTAACGAAACTGACCAAAACGAACCAAAACATCACTATTGGGCCAAAAAAGTGGATTTGGTGTGTTCGTTTCGTTTGTGGCCCCCAATTGGTGCATCATTATTTCGGGTCCGAATAGGTGCATTAAATGCAACCCCGGCATGGTTTTCAGCACGGTAAGGAAACTTGCTAAAACGAACCAATCAACACTATTGGGTCCAAAAAAGTCGATTGGGTGCGTTGGTTTCATTTTTTGTCCGAATCGGTGCATCATTTCGTTTCGAGTCTGAATAGGCGCATTAAATGCAACCCCGGCATGGTTTTCGGCACATGAACAAAACTGACCAAAACGAACCAAAACATCACTATTAGGACCAAAAAAGTGGATTTGGTGCGTTCATTTCGTTTCTGGCCCGAGTTGGTGCATCATTTTTTCGGGTCCGAATAGGTGCATTAAATGCAACCCAGCATGGTTTTCAGCACAGTAACGAAACTGGCCAAAACGAACCAATCAACACTATTGGATCCAAAAAAGTCGATTGGGTGCGTTAGTTTCTTGTTGTCTTGAATCCATAGATCATTTCGTTTCCGGCCTGAGTCGGTGCATTAAATGCAACCGAAGCATGGTTTTCGGCACAGTAACAAAACTAACCAAAACGAACCAAAACGTCACTATAGGGTCCAAACAAGTGGACTGGGTGCTTTCGTTTCGTTTCTGGACAAAATTGGTGTATCGTTTCGTTCATGGCCCGTATCGTTTCGTTAAATCCAACCCAGGCATGGTTTTCGGCACAGTAACGAAACTAACCAAAATGAACCAAAACATCATTATTGGGTCCAAAGAAGTGGATTTGGTGCATTCGTTTCGTTTTTGACCCAAATTGGTGGTGCATCATTTCTTTTCGAGTCTGAATAGGTCCATTAAATGCAACCCCGTCAAGGTTTTTGGCACATGAACGAAACTGACGAAAACAAACCAAAACATCACTATTAAGACCCAAAAAGTGGATTTGGTGTGTTCATTTCATTTCTGACCCGAGTTGGTGCATCATTTCATTTCGAGTCTAAATAGGTGCATTAAATGCAACCCCGGCATGTTTTTCGGCACAAGAACAAAACTGAACAAAACGAACCAAAACATCAGTATCGGGACCAAAAAAGTGGATTTGGTGTGTTCATTTCGGTTCATTTCGTTTCTGGCCCGAGTTGGTGCATCATTTTGTTTCGAGTCTGAATAGGTGCTGTCTCTTATACACATCTAGATGTGTATAAGAGACAGGATTTGGTGTGTTCATTTCGGTTCATTTCGTTTCTGGCCCGAGTTGGTGCATCATTTTTTCGGGCCCGAATAGGTGCATTAAATGCAACCGCGACATGGTTTTTGGCAAGTAACGAAACTGACCAAAACGAACCAAAACATCACTATTGGGCCAAAAAAGTGGATTTGGTGTGTTCGTTTTGTTTGTGGCCCCAATTGGTGCATCATTTTTTTCGGGTCCGAATAGGTGCATTAAATGCAACCGCGACATGGTTTTTGGCACAGTAACGAAACTGGCTAAAACGAACCAATCAACACTATTGTCTCCAAAAAAGTCGATTGGGTGCGTTGGTTTCATTTTTGGTCCGAATCGGTGCATCATTTCGTTTCGAGTCTGAACAGGTGCATTAAATGCAACCCCGGCATGGTTTTCGGCACATGAACAAAACTGACCAAAACGAACCAAAACATCACTATTAGGACCAAAAAAGTGGATTTGGTGCGTTGGTTTCATTTTATGGATCGAATCGGTGCATCATTTCGTTTCGAGTCTGAATAGGTGCATTAAATGCAAACCCGGCATGGTTTTCGGCACAGGAGACCAAAGCGAACCAAAACATCACTATTGGGCCGAAAAAAGTGGATTTGGTGCGTTCGTTTCGTTTTTGGTCCGAATTGGTGCATCATTTCGTTTCGAGTCTGAATAGGTGCATTAAATGCAACCCCGCCATGGTTTTTGGCACATGAACGAACCTGACCAAAGCGAACCAAAACATCACTATTGGGCCGAAAAAAGTGGATTTGGTGCGTTCGTTTCGTTTTTGGTCCGAATTGGTGCATCATTTCGTTTCGAGTCTGAATAGGTGCATTAAAAGCAAACCCATCATGGTTTTTGGCACAGTAACGAAACTGACCAAAACAAACCAAAACATCACTATTGGGTCCAAAAAAGTGGATTTGGTGTGTTCGTTTCGTTTCTAGCCCCAATTGGTGCATCATTTCTTCGGGCCCGAATAGGTGCATTAAATGCAACCCCGGCACGGTTTTCAGCACAGTAACGAAACTGGCTAAAATGAACCAATCAACACTATAGGGTCCAAAAAAAGTCGATTGGGTGCGTTGGTCTTATTTTTGGTCCGAATCGGTGCATCATTTCGTTTCGAGTCTGAATAGGTGCATTAAAAGCAAACCCATCATGGTTTTTGGCACAGTAACGAAACTGACCAAAACGAACCAAAACATCACTATTGGGCCGAAAAAAGTGGATTTGGTGCGTTCGTCTTGTTTTTTGCCCGAATTGGTGCATCATTTCGTTTCGAGTCTGAATAGGTGCATTAAATGCAACCCCGCCATGGTTTTTGGCACATGAACGAAACTGACCAAAGCGAACCAAAACATCACTATTGGGCCGAAAAAAGTGGATTTGGTGCGTTCGTTTCGTTTTTGGTCCGAATTGGTGCATCATTTCGTTTCGAGTCTGAATAGGTGCATTAAATGCAACCCCGGCACGGTTTTCAGCACAGTAACGAAACTGGCTAAAACGAACCAATCAACACTATTGACTCCAAAAAAGTCAATTGGGTGCATTGGTTTCATTTTTGGTCCGAATAGGTGCATCATTTCGTTTCGAGTCTGAATAGGTGCATTAAATGCAACCACGGCATGGTTTTCGACACAGGAACAAAACTGAACAAAACGAACCAAAACATCACTATCGGGACCAAAAAAGTGGATTTGGTGAGTTCGTTTCGTTTTTTGCCCGAATTGGTGCATCATTTCATTTCGAGTCTGAATAGGTGCATTAAATGCAACCCCGGCATGGTTTTCAACACAGGAACAAAACTGAACAAAACGAACCAAAACATCACTATTGGGACCAAAAAGTGGATTTGTTGTGTTCGTTTCGTTTTGGCCCCAATTGGTGCATCATTTTTTTGGGTCCGAATAGGTGCATTAAATGCAACCGCGACATGGTTTTTGGCAAGTAACGAAACTGACCAAAACGAACCAAAACATCACTATTGGGACCAAAAAAGTGGATTTGGTGTGTTCATTTCGTTTCTAGCCCAATTGGTGCATCATTATTTCGGGTCCGAATAGGTGCATTAAATGCAACCCCGGCATGGTTTTCAGCACGGTAAAGAAACTTGCTAAAATGAACCAATCAACACTATTGGGTCCAAAAAAGTCGATTGGGTGCGTTGGTTTCATTTTTGGTCCGAATCGGTGCATCATTTCGTTTCGAGTCTGAATAGGTGCATTAAATGCAACCCCGGCATGGTTTTCGGCACATTAACAAAACTGACAAAAACGAACCAAAAAATCACTATTAGGACCAAAAAAGTGGATTTGGTGCGTTCGTTTCGTTTCTGGCCCGAGTTGGTGCATCATTTTTTCGGGTCCGAATAGGTGCATTAAATGCAACCCAGCATGGTTTTCAGCACAGTAACGAAATTGGCCAAAACGAACCAATCAACACTATTGGATCCAAAAAAGTCGATTGGGTGCGTTAGTTTCTTGCTGTCTTGAATCCATAGATCATTTCGTTTCCGGCCTGAGTCGGTGCATTAAATGCAACCAAAGCAGGGTTTTCGGCACAGTAACAAAACTAACCAAAACGAACCAAAACGTCACTATAGGGTCCAAACAAGTGGACTGGGTGCGTTCGTTTTGTTTCTGGACAAAATTGGTGTATTGTTTCGTTCCTGGCCCGTATCGTTTCATTAAATCCAACCCCGGCATGGTTTTCGGCACAGTAACGAAACTAACCAAAATGAACCAAAACATCATTATTGGGTCCAAAGAAGTGGATTTGGTGCATTCGTTTCGTTTTTGACCCGAATTGGTGGTGCATCATTTCTTTTCGAGTCTGAATAGGTCCATTAAATGCAACCCCATCAAGGTTTTTGGCACGTGAAAGAAACTGACGAAAACAAACCAAAACATCACTATTAAGACCCAAAAAGTGGATTTGGTGCGTTCATTTCATTTCTGACCCGAGTTGGTGCATCATTTCATTTCGAGTCTAAATAGGTGCATTAAATGCAACCCCGGCTTTGGTCCGAATTGGTGCATCATTTCGTTTCGAGTCTGAATAGGTGCATTAAAAGCAAACCCATCATGGTTTTTGGCACAGTAACGAAACTGACCAAAACGAACCAAAACATCACTATTGGGCCGAAAAAAGTGGATTTGGTGCGTTCGTTTCGTTTTTGGTCCGAATTGGTGCATCATTTCGTTTCGAGTCTGAATAGGTGCATTAAAAGCAAACCCATCATGGTTTTTGGCACAGTAACGAAACTGACCAAAACGAACCAAAACATCACTATTGGGCCGAAAAAAGTGGATTTGGTGCGTTCGTTTCGTTTTTGGTCCGAATTGGTGCATCATTTCGTTTCGAGTCTGAATAGGTGCATTAAAAGCAAACCCATCATGGTTTTTGGCACAGTAACGAAACTGACCAAAACGAACCAAAACATCACTATTGGGCCGAAAAAAGTGGATTTGGTGCGTTCGTTTCGTTTTTGGTCCGAATTGGTGCATCATTTCGTTTCGAGTCTGAATAGGTGCATTAAAAGCAAACCCATCATGGTTTTTGGCACAGTAACGAAACTGACCAAAACGAACCAAAACATCACTATTGGGCCGAAAAAAGTGGATTTGGTGCGTTCGTTTCGTTTTTGGTCCGAATTGGTGCATCATTTCGTTTCGAGTCTGAATAGGTGCATTAAAAGCAAACCCATCATGGTTTTTGGCACAGTAACGAAACTGACCAAAACGAACCAAAACATCACTATTGGGCCGAAAAAAGTGGATTTGGTGCGTTCGTTTCGTTTTTGGTCCGAATTGGTGCATCATTTCGTTTCGAGTCTGAATAGGTGCATTAAAAGCAAACCCATCATGGTTTTTGGCACAGTAACGAAACTGACCAAAACGAACCAAAACATCACTATTGGGCCGAAAAAAGTGGATTTGGTGCGTTCGTTTCGTTTTTGGTCCGAATTGGTGCATCATTTCGTTTCGAGTCTGAATAGGTGCATTAAAAGCAAACCCATCATGGTTTTTGGCACAGTAACGAAACTGACCAAAACGAACCAAAACATCACTATTGGGCCGAAAAAAGTGGATTTGGTGCGTTCGTTTCGTTTTTGGTCCGAATTGGTGCATCATTTCGTTTCGAGTCTGAATAGGTGCATTAAAAGCAAACCCATCATGGTTTTTGGCACAGTAACGAAACTGACCAAAACGAACCAAAACATCACTATTGGGCCGAAAAAAGTGGATTTGGTGCGTTCGTTTCGTTTTTGGTCCGAATTGGTGCATCATTTCGTTTCGAGTCTGAATAGGTGCATTAAAAGCAAACCCATCATGGTTTTTGGCACAGTAACGAAACTGACCAAAACGAACCAAAACATCACTATTGGGCCGAAAAAAGTGGATTTGGTGCGTTCGTTTCGTTTTTGGTCCGAATTGGTGCATCATTTCGTTTCGAGTCTGAATAGGTGCATTAAAAGCAAACCCATCATGGTTTTTGGCACAGTAACGAAACTGACCAAAACGAACCAAAACATCACTATTGGGCCGAAAAAAGTGGATTTGGTGCGTTCGTTTCGTTTTTGGTCCGAATTGGTGCATCATTTCGTTTCGAGTCTGAATAGGTGCATTAAAAGCAAACCCATCATGGTTTTTGGCACAGTAACGAAACTGACCAAAACGAACCAAAACATCACTATCGGGACCAAAAAAGTGGATTTGGTGCGTTCGTTTCGTTTTTGGTCCGAATTGGTGCATCATTTCGTTTCGAGTCTGAATAGGTGCATTAAATGCAACCCCGTCATGGTTTTGGCACATGAACAAAACTAACCAAAACATCACTATTGGGACCAAAAAGTGGATTTGTTGTGTTCGTTTCGTTTTGGCCCCAATTGGTGCATCATTTTTTTCGGGTCCGAATAGGTGCATTAAATGCAACCGCGACATGGTTTTTGGCACAGTAACGAAACTGACCAAAACAAACCAAAACATCACTATTGGGTCCAAAAAAGTGGATTTGGTGTGTTCGTTTCGTTTCTAGCCCCAATTGGTGCATCATTTCTTCGGGCCCGAATAGGTGCATTAAATGCAACCCCGGCACGGTTTTCAGCACAGTAACGAAACTGGCTAAAATGAACCAATCAACACTATAGTCTCCAAAAAAGTCGATTGGGTGCGTTGGTTTCATTTTTGGTCCGAATCGGTGCATCATTTCGTTTCGAGTCTGAACAGGTGCATTAAATGCAACCCCGGCATGGTTTTTAGCACGAAACTGACCAAAACAAACCAAAACATCACTATTGGGTCCAAAAAGTGGCTTTGGTGTGTTCGTTTCGTTTTGGCCCCAATTGGTGCATCATTTTTTTCGGGTCCGAATAGGTGCATTAAATGCAACCCCGGCATGGTTTTTAGCACGAAACTGACCAAAACAAACCAAAACATCACTATTGGGTCCAAAAAGTGGCTTTGGTGTGTTCGTTTCGTTTTGGCCCCAATTGGTGCATCATTTTTTTCGGGTCCGAATAGGTGCATTAAATGCAACCCCGGCATGGTTTTTAGCACGAAACTGACCAAAACAAACCAAAACATCACTATTGGGTCCAAAAAGTGGCTTTGGTGTGTTCGTTTCGTTTTGGCCCCAATTGGTGCATCATTTTTTTCGGGTCCGAATAGGTGCATTAAATGCAACCCCGGCATGGTTTTTAGCACGAAACTGACCAAAACAAACCAAAACATCACTATTGGGTCCAAAAAGTGGCTTTGGTGTGTTCGTTTCGTTTTGGCCCCAATTGGTGCATCATTTTTTTCGGGTCCGAATAGGTGCATTAAATGCAACCCCGGCATGGTTTTTAGCACGAAACTGACCAAAACAAACCAAAACATCACTATTGGGTCCAAAAAGTGGCTTTGGTGTGTTCGTTTCGTTTTGGCCCCAATTGGTGCATCATTTTTTTCGGGTCCGAATAGGTGCATTAAATGCAACCCCGGCATGGTTTTTAGCACGAAACTGACCAAAACAAACCAAAACATCACTATTGGGTCCAAAAAGTGGCTTTGGTGTGTTCGTTTCGTTTTGGCCCCAATTGGTGCATCATTTTTTTCGGGTCCGAATAGGTGCATTAAATGCAACCCCGGCATGGTTTTTAGCACGAAACTGACCAAAACAAACCAAAACATCACTATTGGGTCCAAAAAGTGGCTTTGGTGTGTTCGTTTCGTTTTGGCCCCAATTGGTGCATCATTTTTTTCGGGTCCGAATAGGTGCATTAAATGCAACCCCGACATTGTTTTTGGCATAGTAACGAAACTAACCAAAACGAACCAAAACATCACTATTGGGTCCAAAAAAGTGGATTTGGTGCGTTGGTTTCATTTTATGGATCGAATCGGTGCATCATTTCGTTTCGAGTCTGAATAGGTGCATTAAATGCAAACCCGGCATGGTTTTCGGCACAGGAGCAAAACTGAACAAAACGATCCAAAACATCACTATCGGGACCAAAAAAGTGGATGGTGTGTGTTCGTTTCGTTTTTTGCCCGAATTGGTGCATCATTTTGTTTCGAGTCTAAATAGGTGCATTAAATGCAATCCCGTCATGGTTTTTGGCACATGCACGAAACTGACCAAAACGAACCAAAACATCACTATTGGGCCAAAAAAGTGGATTTGGTGTTGGATTTGGTGTGTTCGTTTCGTTTGTGGCCCCAATTGGGGCATCATTTTTTTCGGGTCGCAATAGGTGCATTAAATGCAACAGAAGCATGGTTTTCGGCACAGTAACGAAATTGAGCAAAACGAACCAAAACATCACTATTGGGTCGAAAAAAAGTGGATTTGGTGCGTTCGTTTCTTTTTTGTCCGAATTGATGGATCATTTCATTTCGAGTCTGAATAGGTGCATTAAAAGCAAAGCCATCATGGTTTTTGGCACATGAACGAAACTGACCAAAACAAACCAAAACATCACTATCGGGACAAAAAAAGTGGATTTGTTGCGTTCGTTTTGTTTTTAGCCCGAATTGGTGCATCGTTTCGTTTCGAGTCTAAATAGGTGCATTAAATGCAACCCCGTCATGGTTTTTGGCACATGAATGAAACTGACCAAAACAAACCAAAACATAACTATTGGGAACAAAAATTGGATTTGGTGTGTTCGTTACGTTTCTATCCCCAATTGGTGCATCATTTTTTCGGGTCCGAATAGGTGCATTAAATGCAACCCCGGCATGGTTTTTAGCACAGTAACGAAACTGGCTAAAACGAACCAATCAACACTATTGGGTCCAAAAAAGTTGATTGGGTGCGTTGGTTTCATTTTTTGTCCGAATCGGTGCATCATTTCGTTTCGAGTCTGAATAGGTGCATTAAATGCAACCCCAGCATGGTTTTCGGCACAGAAACAAAACTGAACAAAATGAACTAAAACATCACTATCGGGACCAAAAAAGTGGATTTGGTGTGTTCGTTTCATTTTTGGCCTGAATTGGTGCATTATTTTGTTTCGAGTCTGAATAGGTGCATTACATGCAACCCCATCATGGTTTTTGGCACACGAACGAAACTAACCAAAACGAACCAAAACATCACTATTGGGACAAAAAAGTGGATTTGGTGTGTTCGTTTCGTTTATGGCCCCAATTGGTGCATTATTTTTTGGGTCGGACTAGATGCATTAAATGCAAAAGGGGCATGGTTTTCGGCACAGAAACGAAACTGAGCAAAACGAACCAAAGCTTCACTATAGGGTCCAAACAAGTGGATTGGGTGCGTTCGTTTCATTTCTGGACACAATCGGTGTATCATTTCATTTCCGGACCATATCGTTTCATTAAATCCAACCCCGGCATGGTTTTTCGCACGGTAACGAAACTGACCAAAACGAACCAAAACATCACTATTGGGTCGAAAAAAGTGGATTTGGTGCGTTCGTTTCGTTTTTGGTCTGAATTGGTGCACCATTTCGTTTCGAGTCTGAATAGGGGCATTAAATGCAACCCCGGTATGGTTTTCGGCACAGTAACGAAATTGAGCAAAACGAACCAAAACATCAACCCCGACATGGTTTTTGGCATAGTACTGAAACTGACCAAAACAAACCAAAAGATCACTATTGGGTCCGAAAAAGTGGATTTGGTATTAAATGCAACCCCGGTATGGTTTTCGGCACAGTAACGAAATTGAGCAAAACGAACCAAAACATCAACCCCGACATGGTTTTTGGCATAGTACTGAAACTGACCAAAACAAACCAAAAGATCACTATTGGGTCCGAAAAAGTGGATTTGGTATTAAATGCAACCCCGGTATGGTTTTCGGCACAGTAACGAAATTGAGCAAAACGAACCAAAACATCAACCCCGACATGGTTTTTGGCATAGTACTGAAACTGACCAAAACAAACCAAAAGATCACTATTGGGTCCGAAAAAGTGGATTTGGTATTAAATGCAACCCCGGTATGGTTTTCGGCACAGTAACGAAATTGAGCAAAACGAACCAAAACATCAACCCCGACATGGTTTTTGGCATAGTACTGAAACTGACCAAAACAAACCAAAAGATCACTATTGGGTCCGAAAAAGTGGATTTGGTATTAAATGCAACCCCGGTATGGTTTTCGGCACAGTAACGAAATTGAGCAAAACGAACCAAAACATCAACCCCGACATGGTTTTTGGCATAGTACTGAAACTGACCAAAACAAACCAAAAGATCACTATTGGGTCCGAAAAAGTGGATTTGGTATTAAATGCAACCCCGGTATGGTTTTCGGCACAGTAACGAAATTGAGCAAAACGAACCAAAACATCAACCCCGACATGGTTTTTGGCATAGTACTGAAACTGACCAAAACAAACCAAAAGATCACTATTGGGTCCGAAAAAGTGGATTTGGTATTAAATGCAACCCCGGTATGGTTTTCGGCACAGTAACGAAATTGAGCAAAACGAACCAAAACATCAACCCCGACATGGTTTTTGGCATAGTACTGAAACTGACCAAAACAAACCAAAAGATCACTATTGGGTCCGAAAAAGTGGATTTGGTATTAAATGCAACCCCGGTATGGTTTTCGGCACAGTAACGAAATTGAGCAAAACGAACCAAAACATCAACCCCGACATGGTTTTTGGCATAGTACTGAAACTGACCAAAACAAACCAAAAGATCACTATTGGGTCCGAAAAAGTGGATTTGGTATTAAATGCAACCCCGGTATGGTTTTCGGCACAGTAACGAAATTGAGCAAAACGAACCAAAACATCAACCCCGACATGGTTTTTGGCATAGTACTGAAACTGACCAAAACAAACCAAAAGATCACTATTGGGTCCGAAAAAGTGGATTTGGTATTAAATGCAACCCCGGTATGGTTTTCGGCACAGTAACGAAATTGAGCAAAACGAACCAAAACATCAACCCCGACATGGTTTTTGGCATAGTACTGAAACTGACCAAAACAAACCAAAAGATCACTATTGGGTCCGAAAAAGTGGATTTGGTATTAAATGCAACCCCGGTATGGTTTTCGGCACAGTAACGAAATTGAGCAAAACGAACCAAAACATCAACCCCGACATGGTTTTTGGCATAGTACTGAAACTGACCAAAACAAACCAAAAGATCACTATTGGGTCCGAAAAAGTGGATTTGGTATTAAATGCAACCCCGGTATGGTTTTCGGCACAGTAACGAAATTGAGCAAAACGAACCAAAACATCAACCCCGACATGGTTTTTGGCATAGTACTGAAACTGACCAAAACAAACCAAAAGATCACTATTGGGTCCGAAAAAGTGGATTTGGTATTAAATGCAACCCCGGTATGGTTTTCGGCACAGTAACGAAATTGAGCAAAACGAACCAAAACATCAACCCCGACATGGTTTTTGGCATAGTACTGAAACTGACCAAAACAAACCAAAAGATCACTATTGGGTCCGAAAAAGTGGATTTGGTATTAAATGCAACCCCGGTATGGTTTTCGGCACAGTAACGAAATTGAGCAAAACGAACCAAAACATCAACCCCGACATGGTTTTTGGCATAGTACTGAAACTGACCAAAACAAACCAAAAGATCACTATTGGGTCCGAAAAAGTGGATTTGGTATTAAATGCAACCCCGGTATGGTTTTCGGCACAGTAACGAAATTGAGCAAAACGAACCAAAACATCAACCCCGACATGGTTTTTGGCATAGTACTGAAACTGACCAAAACAAACCAAAAGATCACTATTGGGTCCGAAAAAGTGGATTTGGTATTAAATGCAACCCCGGTATGGTTTTCGGCACAGTAACGAAATTGAGCAAAACGAACCAAAACATCAACCCCGACATGGTTTTTGGCATAGTACTGAAACTGACCAAAACAAACCAAAAGATCACTATTGGGTCCGAAAAAGTGGATTTGGTATTAAATGCAACCCCGGTATGGTTTTCGGCACAGTAACGAAATTGAGCAAAACGAACCAAAACATCAACCCCGACATGGTTTTTGGCATAGTACTGAAACTGACCAAAACAAACCAAAAGATCACTATTGGGTCCGAAAAAGTGGATTTGGTATTAAATGCAACCCCGGTATGGTTTTCGGCACAGTAACGAAATTGAGCAAAACGAACCAAAACATCAACCCCGACATGGTTTTTGGCATAGTACTGAAACTGACCAAAACAAACCAAAAGATCACTATTGGGTCCGAAAAAGTGGATTTGGTATTAAATGCAACCCCGGTATGGTTTTCGGCACAGTAACGAAATTGAGCAAAACGAACCAAAACATCAACCCCGACATGGTTTTTGGCATAGTACTGAAACTGACCAAAACAAACCAAAAGATCACTATTGGGTCCGAAAAAGTGGATTTGGTATTAAATGCAACCCCGGTATGGTTTTCGGCACAGTAACGAAATTGAGCAAAACGAACCAAAACATCAACCCCGACATGGTTTTTGGCATAGTACTGAAACTGACCAAAACAAACCAAAAGATCACTATTGGGTCCGAAAAAGTGGATTTGGTATTAAATGCAACCCCGGTATGGTTTTCGGCACAGTAACGAAATTGAGCAAAACGAACCAAAACATCAACCCCGACATGGTTTTTGGCATAGTACTGAAACTGACCAAAACGAACCAAAACATCACTATTGGGTCGAAAAAAGTGGATTTGGTGCGTTCGTTTCGTTTTTGGTCTGAATTGGTGCATCATTTCGTTTCGAGTCTAAACAGGTGCATTTAATGCAACCCCGTCATGGGTTTTGGTACATGAACGAAACAGACCAAAACGAACCAAAACATCACTATTAGGACCAAAAAAGTGGATTTGGTGCGTTCGTTTCGTTTCTGGCCCGTGTTGGTGCACCATTTTTTTGGGTCCGAATAGATGCATTAAATGCAACCCCGGCATGGTTTTTGGCACTGTAACAAAACTTACCAAAATGAACCAAAACATCATTATTGGGTTCAAAAAAGTGGATTTGGTGCGTTGGTTTCATTTTATGGCCCGAATCGGTTCAACATTTCGTTTCGAGCCTGAATAGGTGCATTAAATGCAACTCCGGCATGGTTTTCGGCACAGGAACAAAGCTGAACAAAATTAACCAAAGCATCACTATCGGGACCAAAAGAGTGGATTTGGTGCGTTCATTTTGTTTTTGGCCTGAATTGGTGCATCATTTCATTACGAGTCTGAATAGGTGCATTAAATGCAATCCCATCATGGTTTTTGGCACATGAACGAAACTGACCAAAACGAACCAAAACATCACTATTGGGACAAAAAAGTGGATTTGGTGTGTTCGTTTCATTTCTGGCCCGAGTTGGTGCATCATTTCGTTTTGAGTTTGAATAGGTGCATTAAATGCAGTCCCGTCATGGTTTTTGGCACATGAACGAAACTGACCAAAACGAACCAAAACATCACTATTGGGACAAAAAAGTGGATTTGGTGTGTTCGTTTCGTTTGTGGCCCCAATTGGTGCATCATTTTTTTCGGGTCGCAACAGTTGCATTCAATGCAACAGAAGCATGGTTTTTGGCACAGTAACGAAACTGACCAAAATGAACCAAAGCTTCACTATTGGGTCGAAAAAAGTGGATTTGGTGCATCATTTCGTTTCGAGTCTGAATAGGTGCATTAAATGCAACCCCGTCATGGTTTTGACACATCAACAAAACTAAACAAAACGAACCAAAACATCACTATTGCGACCAAAAAGTGAATTTGGTGTGTTCGTTTCGTTTTGGCCCCAATTGGTGCATCCTTTTTTTCGGGTCCGAATAGGTGCATTAAATGCAACCCCGACATTGTTTTTGGCATAGTACTGAAACTGACCAAAACAAACCAAAACATCACTATTGGGTCCAAAAAAGTGGATTTGGTGTGTTCGTTTCGTTTATGGCCCCAATTGGTGCATCCTTTTTTTCGGCTCCGAATAGGTGCATTAAATGCAACCCCGTCATGGTTTTGGCACATGAACAAAACTCGAGTCTGAATAGGTGCATTAAAAGCAAACCCATCATGGTTTTTGGCCCATGAACGAAACTGACCAAAACGAACCAAAACATCACTATTAAGACCCAAAAAGTGGATTTGGTGTGTTCGTTTCGTTTATGGCCCCAATTGGTGCATCCTTTTTTTCGGCTCCGAATAGGTGCATTAAATGCAACCCCGTCATGGTTTTGGCACATGAACAAAACTCGAGTCTGAATAGGTGCATTAAAAGCAAACCCATCATGGTTTTTGGCCCATGAACGAAACTGACCAAAACGAACCAAAACATCACTATTAAGACCCAAAAAGTGGATTTGGTGTGTTCGTTTCGTTTATGGCCCCAATTGGTGCATCCTTTTTTTCGGCTCCGAATAGGTGCATTAAATGCAACCCCGTCATGGTTTTGGCACATGAACAAAACTCGAGTCTGAATAGGTGCATTAAAAGCAAACCCATCATGGTTTTTGGCCCATGAACGAAACTGACCAAAACGAACCAAAACATCACTATTAAGACCCAAAAAGTGGATTTGGTGTGTTCGTTTCGTTTATGGCCCCAATTGGTGCATCCTTTTTTTCGGCTCCGAATAGGTGCATTAAATGCAACCCCGTCATGGTTTTGGCACATGAACAAAACTCGAGTCTGAATAGGTGCATTAAAAGCAAACCCATCATGGTTTTTGGCCCATGAACGAAACTGACCAAAACGAACCAAAACATCACTATTAAGACCCAAAAAGTGGATTTGGTGTGTTCGTTTCGTTTATGGCCCCAATTGGTGCATCCTTTTTTTCGGCTCCGAATAGGTGCATTAAATGCAACCCCGTCATGGTTTTGGCACATGAACAAAACTCGAGTCTGAATAGGTGCATTAAAAGCAAACCCATCATGGTTTTTGGCCCATGAACGAAACTGACCAAAACGAACCAAAACATCACTATTAAGACCCAAAAAGTGGATTTGGTGTGTTCGTTTCGTTTATGGCCCCAATTGGTGCATCCTTTTTTTCGGCTCCGAATAGGTGCATTAAATGCAACCCCGTCATGGTTTTGGCACATGAACAAAACTCGAGTCTGAATAGGTGCATTAAAAGCAAACCCATCATGGTTTTTGGCCCATGAACGAAACTGACCAAAACGAACCAAAACATCACTATTAAGACCCAAAAAGTGGATTTGGTGTGTTCGTTTCGTTTATGGCCCCAATTGGTGCATCCTTTTTTTCGGCTCCGAATAGGTGCATTAAATGCAACCCCGTCATGGTTTTGGCACATGAACAAAACTCGAGTCTGAATAGGTGCATTAAAAGCAAACCCATCATGGTTTTTGGCCCATGAACGAAACTGACCAAAACGAACCAAAACATCACTATTAAGACCCAAAAAGTGGATTTGGTGTGTTCGTTTCGTTTATGGCCCCAATTGGTGCATCCTTTTTTTCGGCTCCGAATAGGTGCATTAAATGCAACCCCGTCATGGTTTTGGCACATGAACAAAACTCGAGTCTGAATAGGTGCATTAAAAGCAAACCCATCATGGTTTTTGGCCCATGAACGAAACTGACCAAAACGAACCAAAACATCACTATTAAGACCCAAAAAGTGGATTTGGTGTGTTCGTTTCGTTTATGGCCCCAATTGGTGCATCCTTTTTTTCGGCTCCGAATAGGTGCATTAAATGCAACCCCGTCATGGTTTTGGCACATGAACAAAACTCGAGTCTGAATAGGTGCATTAAAAGCAAACCCATCATGGTTTTTGGCCCATGAACGAAACTGACCAAAACGAACCAAAACATCACTATTAAGACCCAAAAAGTGGATTTGGTGTGTTCGTTTCGTTTATGGCCCCAATTGGTGCATCCTTTTTTTCGGCTCCGAATAGGTGCATTAAATGCAACCCCGTCATGGTTTTGGCACATGAACAAAACTCGAGTCTGAATAGGTGCATTAAAAGCAAACCCATCATGGTTTTTGGCCCATGAACGAAACTGACCAAAACGAACCAAAACATCACTATTAAGACCCAAAAAGTGGATTTGGTGTGTTCGTTTCGTTTATGGCCCCAATTGGTGCATCCTTTTTTTCGGCTCCGAATAGGTGCATTAAATGCAACCCCGTCATGGTTTTGGCACATGAACAAAACTCGAGTCTGAATAGGTGCATTAAAAGCAAACCCATCATGGTTTTTGGCCCATGAACGAAACTGACCAAAACGAACCAAAACATCACTATTAAGACCCAAAAAGTGGATTTGGTGTGTTCGTTTCGTTTATGGCCCCAATTGGTGCATCCTTTTTTTCGGCTCCGAATAGGTGCATTAAATGCAACCCCGTCATGGTTTTGGCACATGAACAAAACTCGAGTCTGAATAGGTGCATTAAAAGCAAACCCATCATGGTTTTTGGCCCATGAACGAAACTGACCAAAACGAACCAAAACATCACTATTAAGACCCAAAAAGTGGATTTGGTGTGTTCGTTTCGTTTATGGCCCCAATTGGTGCATCCTTTTTTTCGGCTCCGAATAGGTGCATTAAATGCAACCCCGTCATGGTTTTGGCACATGAACAAAACTCGAGTCTGAATAGGTGCATTAAAAGCAAACCCATCATGGTTTTTGGCCCATGAACGAAACTGACCAAAACGAACCAAAACATCACTATTAAGACCCAAAAAGTGGATTTGGTGTGTTCGTTTCGTTTATGGCCCCAATTGGTGCATCCTTTTTTTCGGCTCCGAATAGGTGCATTAAATGCAACCCCGTCATGGTTTTGGCACATGAACAAAACTCGAGTCTGAATAGGTGCATTAAAAGCAAACCCATCATGGTTTTTGGCCCATGAACGAAACTGACCAAAACGAACCAAAACATCACTATTAAGACCCAAAAAGTGGATTTGGTGTGTTCGTTTCGTTTATGGCCCCAATTGGTGCATCCTTTTTTTCGGCTCCGAATAGGTGCATTAAATGCAACCCCGTCATGGTTTTGGCACATGAACAAAACTCGAGTCTGAATAGGTGCATTAAAAGCAAACCCATCATGGTTTTTGGCCCATGAACGAAACTGACCAAAACGAACCAAAACATCACTATTAAGACCCAAAAAGTGGATTTGGTGTGTTCGTTTCGTTTATGGCCCCAATTGGTGCATCCTTTTTTTCGGCTCCGAATAGGTGCATTAAATGCAATCCCGTCATGGTTTTTGGCACATGAACGAAACTGACCAAAACGAACCAAAACATCACTATTGGGACAAAAAAAGTGGATTTGGTGTGTTCGTTTCGTTTGTGGGCCCAATTGGTGCATCATTTTTTTTGGGTTGCAATAGGTGCATTAAATGCAACAGAAGCATGGTTTTCGGTACAATAACAAAACTAACCAAAACGTCACTATATGGTCCAAACAAGTGGACTGGGTGCGTTCGTTTCGTTTCTGGACAAAATCATTGTATCGTTTCGTTCCTGGCCCGTATCGTTTCATTAAATCCAACCACGGCATGGTTTTCGGCACAGTACCGAAACTGACCAAAATGAACCAAAACATCATTATTGGGTCCAAAGAAGTGGATTTGGTGCGTTCGTTACGTTTTTGACCCAAATTGGTGCATCATTTCTTTTCGAGTCTGAATAGGTCCATTAAATGCAACCCCGTCATGGTTTTTGGCACATGAACGAAACTGACGAAAACAAACCAAAACATCACTATTAAGACCCAAAAAGTGGATTTGGTGCGTTCATTTCATTTCTGACCCGAGTTGGTGCATCATTTCGTTTCGAGTCTGAATAGGTGCATTAAATGCAACCCCGGTATGGTTTTCGGCACAAGAACAAAACTGAACAAAACGAACCAAAACATCAGTATCGGGACCAAAAAAGTGGATTTGGTGTGTTTGTTTCGTTTGTGGCCCCAATTGGTGCATCATTTTTTCGGGTCCGAATAGGTGCATTAAATGCAACCCCGCCATGGTTTTTGGCACATGAACGAAACTGACCAAAGCGAACCAAAACATCACTATTGGGACAAAAAAGTGGATTTGGTGTGTTCGTTTCGTTTGTGGCCCCAATTGGTGCATCATTTTTTCGGGTCCGAATAGGTGCATTAAATGCAACCCCGCCATGGTTTTTGGCACATGAACGAACCTGACCAAAGCGAACCAAAACATCACTATTGGGACAAAAAAGTGGATTTGGTGTGTTCATTTCGTTTGTGGCCCCAATTGGTGCATCATTTTTTTCGGGTTTTTCGGGTCGCAATAGGTGCATTAAATGCAACAGAAGCATGGTTTTCGGCACAGTAACGAAACTGACCAAAACGAATCAAAGCTTCACTATAGGGTCCAAACAAGTGGACTGGGTGCGTTCGTTTAATTTCTGGACAAAATCGGTGTATCGTTTCATTCCCGGCCCATATCGTTTCATTAAATCCAACCCCGGCATGGTTTTTCTCTGAATAGGTGCATTAAAAGCAACAGAAGCATGGTTTTCGGCACAGTAACGAAACTGACCAAAATGAACCAAAGCTTCACTATAGGGTCCAAACAAATGGACTGGGTGCGTTCGTTTCATTTCTGGCCCGTATCGTTTCATTAAATCCAACCCCAGGATAGGTGCATTAAATGCAACCCCGCCATGGTTTTTGGCACATGAACGAAACTGACCAAAACGAACCAAAACATCACTATTGGGACCAAAAAAGTGGATTTGGTGTGTTCGTTTCGTTTTTAGCCCGAATTGGTGCATCATTTCATTTCGAGTCCAAATAGGTGCATTAAATGCAACCCCGTCATGGTTTTTGGCACATGAATGAAACTGACCAAAGCGAACCAAAACATCACTATTGGGACAAAAAAGTGGATTTGGTGTGTTCGTTTCGTTTGTGGCCCCAATTGGTGCATCATTTTTTCGGGTCCGAATAGGTAGGTGCATTAAATGCAACCCCGCCATGGTTTTTGGCACATGAACGAAACTGACCAAAGCGAACCAAAACATCACTATTGGGACAAAAAAGTGGATTTGGTGTGTTCGTTTCGTTTGTGGCCCCAATTGGTGCATCATTTTTTCGGGTCCGAATAGGTAGGTGCATTAAATGCAACCCCGCCATGGTTTTTGGCACATGAACGAAACTGACCAAAACGAACCAAAACATCACTATTGGGACAAAAAAAAGTGGATTTGGTGTGTTCGTTTCGTTTTTAGCCCCAATTGGTGCATCATTTTTTCGGGTCCGAATAGGTGCATTAAATGCAACCCCACCATGGTTTTTGGCACATGAACGAAACTGACCAAAGCGAACCAAAACATCACTATTGGGACAAAAAAGTGGATTTGGTGTGTTCGTTTCGTTTGTGGCCCCAATTGGTGCATCATTTTTTCGGGTCCGAATAGGTGCATTAAATGCAACCCCACCATGGTTTTTGGCACATGAACGAAACTGACCAAAGCGAACCAAAACATCACTATTGGGACAAAAAAGTGGATTTGGTGTGTTCGTTTAGTTTCTAGCACCAATTGGTGCATCATTTTTTCGGGTCCGAATAGGTGCATTAAATGCAACCCCACCATGGTTTTTGGCACATGAACGAAACTGACCAAAGCGAACCAAAACATCACTATTGGGACAAAAAAGTGGATTTGGTGTGTTCGTTTCGTTTGTGGCCCCAATTGGTGCATCATTTTTTCGGGTCCGAATAGGTGCATTAAATGCAACCCCACCATGGTTTTTGGCACATGAACGAAACTGACCAAAGCGAACCAAAACATCACTATTGGGACAAAAAAGTGGATTTGGTGTGTTCGTTTCGTTTGTGGCCCCAATTGGTGCATCATTTTTTCGGGTCCGAATAGGTGCATTAAATGCAACCCCACCATGGTTTTTGGCACATGAACGAAACTGACCAAAGCGAACCAAAACATCACTATTGGGACAAAAAAGTGGATTTGGTGTGTTCGTTTCGTTTGTGGCCCCAATTGGTGCATCATTTTTTCGGGTCCGAATAGGTGCATTAAATGCAACCCCACCATGGTTTTTGGCACATGAACGAAACTGACCAAAGCGAACCAAAACATCACTATTGGGACAAAAAAGTGGATTTGGTGTGTTCGTTTCGTTTGTGGCCCCAATTGGTGCATCATTTTTTCGGGTCCGAATAGGTGCATTAAATGCAACCCCACCATGGTTTTTGGCACATGAACGAAACTGACCAAAGCGAACCAAAACATCACTATTGGGACAAAAAAGTGGATTTGGTGTGTTCGTTTCGTTTGTGGCCCCAATTGGTGCATCATTTTTTCGGGTCCGAATAGGTGCATTAAATGCAACCCCACCATGGTTTTTGGCACATGAACGAAACTGACCAAAGCGAACCAAAACATCACTATTGGGACAAAAAAGTGGATTTGGTGTGTTCGTTTCGTTTGTGGCCCCAATTGGTGCATCATTTTTTCGGGTCCGAATAGGTGCATTAAATGCAACCCCACCATGGTTTTTGGCACATGAACGAAACTGACCAAAGCGAACCAAAACATCACTATTGGGACAAAAAAGTGGATTTGGTGTGTTCGTTTCGTTTGTGGCCCCAATTGGTGCATCATTTTTTCGGGTCCGAATAGGTGCATTAAATGCAACCCCACCATGGTTTTTGGCACATGAACGAAACTGACCAAAGCGAACCAAAACATCACTATTGGGACAAAAAAGTGGATTTGGTGTGTTCGTTTCGTTTGTGGCCCCAATTGGTGCATCATTTTTTCGGGTCCGAATAGGTGCATTAAATGCAACCCCACCATGGTTTTTGGCACATGAACGAAACTGACCAAAGCGAACCAAAACATCACTATTGGGACAAAAAAGTGGATTTGGTGTGTTCGTTTAGTTTCTAGCACCAATTAGTGCATCATTTTTTCGGGTCCGAATAGGTGCATTAAATGCAACCCCACCATGGTTTTTGGCACATGAACGAAACTGACCAAAGCGAACCAAAACATCACTATTGGGACAAAAAAGTGGATTTGGTGTGTTCGTTTAGTTTCTAGCACCAATTGGTGCATCATTTTTTCGGGTCCGAATAGGTGCATTAAATGCAACCCCACCATGGTTTTTGGCACATGAACGAAACTGACCAAAGCGAACCAAAACATCACTATTGGGACAAAAAAGTGGATTTGGTGTGTTCGTTTCGTTTGTGGCCCCAATTGGTGCATCATTTTTTCGGGTCCGAATAGGTGCATTAAATGCAACCCCACCATGGTTTTTGGCACATGAACGAAACTGACCAAAGCGAACCAAAACATCACTATTGGGACAAAAAAGTGGATTTGGTGTGTTCGTTTCGTTTGTGGCCCCAATTGGTGCATCATTTTTTCGGGTCCGAATAGGTGCATTAAATGCAACCCCACCATGGTTTTTGGCACATGAACGAAACTGACCAAAGCGAACCAAAACATCACTATTGGGACAAAAAAGTGGATTTGGTGTGTTCGTTTCGTTTGTGGCCCCAATTGGTGCATCATTTTTTCGGGTCCGAATAGGTGCATTAAATGCAACCCCACCATGGTTTTTGGCACATGAACGAAACTGACTAACCAAAACGTCACTATATGGTCCAAACAAGTGGACTGGGTGCGTTCGTTTCGTTTCTGGACAAAATCGGTGTGTCGTTTCATTCCTGGCCCGTATCGTTTCATTAAATCCAACCCCGGCATGGTTTTCGGCACAGTACCGAAACAGACCAAAATTTACCAAAACATCATTATTGGGTCCAAAGAAGTGGATTTGGTGCGTTCGTTTCGTTTTTGGTCCGAATTGGTGCATCATTTCGTTTCGAGTCTGAATAGGTGCATTAAAAGCAAACCCATCATGGTTTTTGGCACAGTAACGAAACTGACCAAAACGAACCAAAACATCACTATCGGGACCAAAAAAGTGGATTTGGTGCATTCGTTTCGTTTTTGGTCCGAATTGGTGCATCATTTCGTTTCGAGTCTGAATAGGTGCATTAAAAGCAAACCCATCATGGTTTTTGGCACAGTAACGAAACTGACCAAAACGAACCAAAACATCACTATCGGGACCAAAAAAGTGGATTTGGTGCATTCGTTTCGTTTTTGGTCCGAATTGGTGCATCATTTCTTTTCGAGTCTGAATAGGTCCATTAAATGCAACCCCGTCATGGTTTTGGCACATGAACGAAACTGACGAAAACAAACCAAAACATCACTATTAAGACCCAAAAAGTGGATTTGGTGCGTTCATTTCATTTTTGGTCCAAATTGGTGCATCATTTCGTTTCGAGTCTGAATAGGTGCATTAAAAGCAAACCCATCATGGTTTTTGGCACAGTAACGAAACTGACCAAAACGAACCAAAAAATCACTATTGGGCCGAAAAAAGTGGATTTGGTGCGTTCGTTTCGTTTTTGGTCCGAATTGGTGCATCATTTCGTTTCGAGTCTGAATAGGTGCATTAAAAGCAAACCCATCATGGTTTTTGGCACAGTAACGAAACTGACCAAAACGAACCAAAACATCACTATCGGGACCAAAAAAGTGGATTTGGTGCATTCGTTTCGTTTTTGGTCCGAATTGGTGCATCATTTCGTTTCGAGTCTGAATAGGTGCATTAAAAGCAAACCCATCATGGTTTTTGGCACAGTAACGAAACTGACCAAAACGAACCAAAACATCACTATCGGGACCAAAAAAGTGGATTTGGTGCATTCGTTTCGTTTTTGGTCCGAATTGGTGCATCATTTCGTTTCGAGTCTGAATAGGTGCATTAAAAGCAAACCCATCATGGTTTTTGGCACAGTAACGAAACTGACCAAAACGAACCAAAACATCACTATCGGGACCAAAAAAGTGGATTTGGTGCATTCGTTTCGTTTTTGGTCCGAATTGGTGCATCATTTCGTTTCGAGTCTGAATAGGTGCATTAAAAGCAAACCCATCATGGTTTTTGGCACAGTAACGAAACTGACCAAAACGAACCAAAACATCACTATCGGGACCAAAAAAGTGGATTTGGTGCATTCGTTTCGTTTTTGGTCCGAATTGGTGCATCATTTCGTTTCGAGTCTGAATAGGTGCATTAAAAGCAAACCCATCATGGTTTTTGGCACAGTAACGAAACTGACCAAAACGAACCAAAACATCACTATCGGGACCAAAAAAGTGGATTTGGTGCATTCGTTTCGTTTTTGGTCCGAATTGGTGCATCATTTCGTTTCGAGTCTGAATAGGTGCATTAAAAGCAAACCCATCATGGTTTTTGGCACAGTAACGAAACTGACCAAAACGAACCAAAACATCACTATCGGGACCAAAAAAGTGGATTTGGTGCATTCGTTTCGTTTTTGGTCCGAATTGGTGCATCATTTCGTTTCGAGTCTGAATAGGTGCATTAAAAGCAAACCCATCATGGTTTTTGGCACAGTAACGAAACTGACCAAAACGAACCAAAACATCACTATCGGGACCAAAAAAGTGGATTTGGTGCATTCGTTTCGTTTTTGGTCCGAATTGGTGCATCATTTCGTTTCGAGTCTGAATAGGTGCATTAAAAGCAAACCCATCATGGTTTTTGGCACAGTAACGAAACTGACCAAAACGAACCAAAACATCACTATCGGGACCAAAAAAGTGGATTTGGTGCATTCGTTTCGTTTTTGGTCCGAATTGGTGCATCATTTCGTTTCGAGTCTGAATAGGTGCATTAAAAGCAAACCCATCATGGTTTTTGGCACAGTAACGAAACTGACCAAAACGAACCAAAACATCACTATCGGGACCAAAAAAGTGGATTTGGTGCATTCGTTTCGTTTTTGGTCCGAATTGGTGCATCATTTCGTTTCGAGTCTGAATAGGTGCATTAAAAGCAAACCCATCATGGTTTTTGGCACAGTAACGAAACTGACCAAAACGAACCAAAACATCACTATCGGGACCAAAAAAGTGGATTTGGTGCATTCGTTTCGTTTTTGGTCCGAATTGGTGCATCATTTCGTTTCGAGTCTGAATAGGTGCATTAAAAGCAAACCCATCATGGTTTTTGGCACAGTAACGAAACTGACCAAAACGAACCAAAACATCACTATCGGGACCAAAAAAGTGGATTTGGTGCATTCGTTTCGTTTTTGGTCCGAATTGGTGCATCATTTCGTTTCGAGTCTGAATAGGTGCATTAAAAGCAAACCCATCATGGTTTTTGGCACAGTAACGAAACTGACCAAAACGAACCAAAACATCACTATCGGGACCAAAAAAGTGGATTTGGTGCATTCGTTTCGTTTTTGGTCCGAATTGGTGCATCATTTCGTTTCGAGTCTGAATAGGTGCATTAAAAGCAAACCCATCATGGTTTTTGGCACAGTAACGAAACTGACCAAAACGAACCAAAACATCACTATCGGGACCAAAAAAGTGGATTTGGTGCATTCGTTTCGTTTTTGGTCCGAATTGGTGCATCATTTCGTTTCGAGTCTGAATAGGTGCATTAAAAGCAAACCCATCATGGTTTTTGGCACAGTAACGAAACTGACCAAAACGAACCAAAACATCACTATCGGGACCAAAAAAGTGGATTTGGTGCATTCGTTTCGTTTTTGGTCCGAATTGGTGCATCATTTCGTTTCGAGTCTGAATAGGTGCATTAAAAGCAAACCCATCATGGTTTTTGGCACAGTAACGAAACTGACCAAAACGAACCAAAACATCACTATCGGGACCAAAAAAGTGGATTTGGTGCATTCGTTTCGTTTTTGGTCCGAATTGGTGCATCATTTCGTTTCGAGTCTGAATAGGTGCATTAAAAGCAAACCCATCATGGTTTTTGGCACAGTAACGAAACTGACCAAAACGAACCAAAACATCACTATCGGGACCAAAAAAGTGGATTTGGTGCATTCGTTTCGTTTTTGGTCCGAATTGGTGCATCATTTCGTTTCGAGTCTGAATAGGTGCATTAAAAGCAAACCCATCATGGTTTTTGGCACAGTAACGAAACTGACCAAAACGAACCAAAACATCACTATCGGGACCAAAAAAGTGGATTTGGTGCATTCGTTTCGTTTTTGGTCCGAATTGGTGCATCATTTCGTTTCGAGTCTGAATAGGTGCATTAAAAGCAAACCCATCATGGTTTTTGGCACAGTAACGAAACTGACCAAAACGAACCAAAACATCACTATCGGGACCAAAAAAGTGGATTTGGTGCATTCGTTTCGTTTTTGGTCCGAATTGGTGCATCATTTCGTTTCGAGTCTGAATAGGTGCATTAAAAGCAAACCCATCATGGTTTTTGGCACAGTAACGAAACTGACCAAAACGAACCAAAACATCACTATCGGGACCAAAAAAGTGGATTTGGTGCATTCGTTTCGTTTTTGGTCCGAATTGGTGCATCATTTCGTTTCGAGTCTGAATAGGTGCATTAAAAGCAAACCCATCATGGTTTTTGGCACAGTAACGAAACTGACCAAAACGAACCAAAACATCACTATCGGGACCAAAAAAGTGGATTTGGTGCATTCGTTTCGTTTTTGGTCCGAATTGGTGCATCATTTCGTTTCGAGTCTGAATAGGTGCATTAAAAGCAAACCCATCATGGTTTTTGGCACAGTAACGAAACTGACCAAAACGAACCAAAACATCACTATCGGGACCAAAAAAGTGGATTTGGTGCATTCGTTTCGTTTTTGGTCCGAATTGGTGCATCATTTCGTTTCGAGTCTGAATAGGTGCATTAAAAGCAAACCCATCATGGTTTTTGGCACAGTAACGAAACTGACCAAAACGAACCAAAACATCACTATCGGGACCAAAAAAGTGGATTTGGTGCATTCGTTTCGTTTTTGGTCCGAATTGGTGCATCATTTCGTTTCGAGTCTGAATAGGTGCATTAAAAGCAAACCCATCATGGTTTTTGGCACAGTAACGAAACTGACCAAAACGAACCAAAACATCACTATCGGGACCAAAAAAGTGGATTTGGTGCATTCGTTTCGTTTTTGGTCCGAATTGGTGCATCATTTCGTTTCGAGTCTGAATAGGTGCATTAAAAGCAAACCCATCATGGTTTTTGGCACAGTAACGAAACTGACCAAAACGAACCAAAACATCACTATCGGGACCAAAAAAGTGGATTTGGTGCATTCGTTTCGTTTTTGGTCCGAATTGGTGCATCATTTCGTTTCGAGTCTGAATAGGTGCATTAAAAGCAAACCCATCATGGTTTTTGGCACAGTAACGAAACTGACCAAAACGAACCAAAACATCACTATCGGGACCAAAAAAGTGGATTTGGTGCATTCGTTTCGTTTTTGGTCCGAATTGGTGCATCATTTCGTTTCGAGTCTGAATAGGTGCATTAAAAGCAAACCCATCATGGTTTTTGGCACAGTAACGAAACTGACCAAAACGAACCAAAACATCACTATCGGGACCAAAAAAGTGGATTTGGTGCATTCGTTTCGTTTTTGGTCCGAATTGGTGCATCATTTCGTTTCGAGTCTGAATAGGTGCATTAAAAGCAAACCCATCATGGTTTTTGGCACAGTAACGAAACTGACCAAAACGAACCAAAACATCACTATCGGGACCAAAAAAGTGGATTTGGTGCATTCGTTTCGTTTTTGGTCCGAATTGGTGCATCATTTCGTTTCGAGTCTGAATAGGTGCATTAAAAGCAAACCCATCATGGTTTTTGGCACAGTAACGAAACTGACCAAAACGAACCAAAACATCACTATCGGGACCAAAAAAGTGGATTTGGTGCATTCGTTTCGTTTTTGGTCCGAATTGGTGCATCATTTCGTTTCGAGTCTGAATAGGTGCATTAAAAGCAAACCCATCATGGTTTTTGGCACAGTAACGAAACTGACCAAAACGAACCAAAACATCACTATCGGGACCAAAAAAGTGGATTTGGTGCATTCGTTTCGTTTTTGGTCCGAATTGGTGCATCATTTCGTTTCGAGTCTGAATAGGTGCATTAAAAGCAAACCCATCATGGTTTTTGGCACAGTAACGAAACTGACCAAAACGAACCAAAACATCACTATCGGGACCAAAAAAGTGGATTTGGTGCATTCGTTTCGTTTTTGGTCCGAATTGGTGCATCATTTCGTTTCGAGTCTGAATAGGTGCATTAAAAGCAAACCCATCATGGTTTTTGGCACAGTAACGAAACTGACCAAAACGAACCAAAACATCACTATCGGGACCAAAAAAGTGGATTTGGTGCATTCGTTTCGTTTTTGGTCCGAATTGGTGCATCATTTCGTTTCGAGTCTGAATAGGTGCATTAAAAGCAAACCCATCATGGTTTTTGGCACAGTAACGAAACTGACCAAAACGAACCAAAACATCACTATCGGGACCAAAAAAGTGGATTTGGTGCATTCGTTTCGTTTTTGGTCCGAATTGGTGCATCATTTCGTTTCGAGTCTGAATAGGTGCATTAAAAGCAAACCCATCATGGTTTTTGGCACAGTAACGAAACTGACCAAAACGAACCAAAACATCACTATCGGGACCAAAAAAGTGGATTTGGTGCATTCGTTTCGTTTTTGGTCCGAATTGGTGCATCATTTCGTTTCGAGTCTGAATAGGTGCATTAAAAGCAAACCCATCATGGTTTTTGGCACAGTAACGAAACTGACCAAAACGAACCAAAACATCACTATCGGGACCAAAAAAGTGGATTTGGTGCATTCGTTTCGTTTTTGGTCCGAATTGGTGCATCATTTCGTTTCGAGTCTGAATAGGTGCATTAAAAGCAAACCCATCATGGTTTTTGGCACAGTAACGAAACTGACCAAAACGAACCAAAACATCACTATCGGGACCAAAAAAGTGGATTTGGTGCATTCGTTTCGTTTTTGGTCCGAATTGGTGCATCATTTCGTTTCGAGTCTGAATAGGTGCATTAAAAGCAAACCCATCATGGTTTTTGGCACAGTAACGAAACTGACCAAAACGAACCAAAACATCACTATCGGGACCAAAAAAGTGGATTTGGTGCATTCGTTTCGTTTTTGGTCCGAATTGGTGCATCATTTCGTTTCGAGTCTGAATAGGTGCATTAAAAGCAAACCCATCATGGTTTTTGGCACAGTAACGAAACTGACCAAAACGAACCAAAACATCACTATCGGGACCAAAAAAGTGGATTTGGTGCATTCGTTTCGTTTTTGGTCCGAATTGGTGCATCATTTCGTTTCGAGTCTGAATAGGTGCATTAAAAGCAAACCCATCATGGTTTTTGGCACAGTAACGAAACTGACCAAAACGAACCAAAACATCACTATCGGGACCAAAAAAGTGGATTTGGTGCATTCGTTTCGTTTTTGGTCCGAATTGGTGCATCATTTCGTTTCGAGTCTGAATAGGTGCATTAAAAGCAAACCCATCATGGTTTTTGGCACAGTAACGAAACTGACCAAAACGAACCAAAACATCACTATCGGGACCAAAAAAGTGGATTTGGTGCATTCGTTTCGTTTTTGGTCCGAATTGGTGCATCATTTCGTTTCGAGTCTGAATAGGTGCATTAAAAGCAAACCCATCATGGTTTTTGGCACAGTAACGAAACTGACCAAAACGAACCAAAACATCACTATCGGGACCAAAAAAGTGGATTTGGTGCATTCGTTTCGTTTTTGGTCCGAATTGGTGCATCATTTCGTTTCGAGTCTGAATAGGTGCATTAAAAGCAAACCCATCATGGTTTTTGGCACAGTAACGAAACTGACCAAAACGAACCAAAACATCACTATCGGGACCAAAAAAGTGGATTTGGTGCATTCGTTTCGTTTTTGGTCCGAATTGGTGCATCATTTCGTTTCGAGTCTGAATAGGTGCATTAAAAGCAAACCCATCATGGTTTTTGGCACAGTAACGAAACTGACCAAAACGAACCAAAACATCACTATCGGGACCAAAAAAGTGGATTTGGTGCATTCGTTTCGTTTTTGGTCCGAATTGGTGCATCATTTCGTTTCGAGTCTGAATAGGTGCATTAAAAGCAAACCCATCATGGTTTTTGGCACAGTAACGAAACTGACCAAAACGAACCAAAACATCACTATCGGGACCAAAAAAGTGGATTTGGTGCATTCGTTTCGTTTTTGGTCCGAATTGGTGCATCATTTCGTTTCGAGTCTGAATAGGTGCATTAAAAGCAAACCCATCATGGTTTTTGGCACAGTAACGAAACTGACCAAAACGAACCAAAACATCACTATCGGGACCAAAAAAGTGGATTTGGTGCATTCGTTTCGTTTTTGGTCCGAATTGGTGCATCATTTCGTTTCGAGTCTGAATAGGTGCATTAAAAGCAAACCCATCATGGTTTTTGGCACAGTAACGAAACTGACCAAAACGAACCAAAACATCACTATCGGGACCAAAAAAGTGGATTTGGTGCATTCGTTTCGTTTTTGGTCCGAATTGGTGCATCATTTCGTTTCGAGTCTGAATAGGTGCATTAAAAGCAAACCCATCATGGTTTTTGGCACAGTAACGAAACTGACCAAAACGAACCAAAACATCACTATCGGGACCAAAAAAGTGGATTTGGTGCATTCGTTTCGTTTTTGGTCCGAATTGGTGCATCATTTCGTTTCGAGTCTGAATAGGTGCATTAAAAGCAAACCCATCATGGTTTTTGGCACAGTAACGAAACTGACCAAAACGAACCAAAACATCACTATCGGGACCAAAAAAGTGGATTTGGTGCATTCGTTTCGTTTTTGGTCCGAATTGGTGCATCATTTCGTTTCGAGTCTGAATAGGTGCATTAAAAGCAAACCCATCATGGTTTTTGGCACAGTAACGAAACTGACCAAAACGAACCAAAACATCACTATCGGGACCAAAAAAGTGGATTTGGTGCATTCGTTTCGTTTTTGGTCCGAATTGGTGCATCATTTCGTTTCGAGTCTGAATAGGTGCATTAAAAGCAAACCCATCATGGTTTTTGGCACAGTAACGAAACTGACCAAAACGAACCAAAACATCACTATCGGGACCAAAAAAGTGGATTTGGTGCATTCGTTTCGTTTTTGGTCCGAATTGGTGCATCATTTCGTTTCGAGTCTGAATAGGTGCATTAAAAGCAAACCCATCATGGTTTTTGGCACAGTAACGAAACTGACCAAAACGAACCAAAACATCACTATCGGGACCAAAAAAGTGGATTTGGTGCATTCGTTTCGTTTTTGGTCCGAATTGGTGCATCATTTCGTTTCGAGTCTGAATAGGTGCATTAAAAGCAAACCCATCATGGTTTTTGGCACAGTAACGAAACTGACCAAAACGAACCAAAACATCACTATCGGGACCAAAAAAGTGGATTTGGTGCATTCGTTTCGTTTTTGGTCCGAATTGGTGCATCATTTCGTTTCGAGTCTGAATAGGTGCATTAAAAGCAAACCCATCATGGTTTTTGGCACAGTAACGAAACTGACCAAAACGAACCAAAACATCACTATCGGGACCAAAAAAGTGGATTTGGTGCATTCGTTTCGTTTTTGGTCCGAATTGGTGCATCATTTCGTTTCGAGTCTGAATAGGTGCATTAAAAGCAAACCCATCATGGTTTTTGGCACAGTAACGAAACTGACCAAAACGAACCAAAACATCACTATCGGGACCAAAAAAGTGGATTTGGTGCATTCGTTTCGTTTTTGGTCCGAATTGGTGCATCATTTCGTTTCGAGTCTGAATAGGTGCATTAAAAGCAAACCCATCATGGTTTTTGGCACAGTAACGAAACTGACCAAAACGAACCAAAACATCACTATCGGGACCAAAAAAGTGGATTTGGTGCATTCGTTTCGTTTTTGGTCCGAATTGGTGCATCATTTCGTTTCGAGTCTGAATAGGTGCATTAAAAGCAAACCCATCATGGTTTTTGGCACAGTAACGAAACTGACCAAAACGAACCAAAACATCACTATCGGGACCAAAAAAGTGGATTTGGTGCATTCGTTTCGTTTTTGGTCCGAATTGGTGCATCATTTCGTTTCGAGTCTGAATAGGTGCATTAAAAGCAAACCCATCATGGTTTTTGGCACAGTAACGAAACTGACCAAAACGAACCAAAACATCACTATCGGGACCAAAAAAGTGGATTTGGTGCATTCGTTTCGTTTTTGGTCCGAATTGGTGCATCATTTCGTTTCGAGTCTGAATAGGTGCATTAAAAGCAAACCCATCATGGTTTTTGGCACAGTAACGAAACTGACCAAAACGAACCAAAACATCACTATCGGGACCAAAAAAGTGGATTTGGTGCATTCGTTTCGTTTTTGGTCCGAATTGGTGCATCATTTCGTTTCGAGTCTGAATAGGTGCATTAAAAGCAAACCCATCATGGTTTTTGGCACAGTAACGAAACTGACCAAAACGAACCAAAACATCACTATCGGGACCAAAAAAGTGGATTTGGTGCATTCGTTTCGTTTTTGGTCCGAATTGGTGCATCATTTCGTTTCGAGTCTGAATAGGTGCATTAAAAGCAAACCCATCATGGTTTTTGGCACAGTAACGAAACTGACCAAAACGAACCAAAACATCACTATCGGGACCAAAAAAGTGGATTTGGTGCATTCGTTTCGTTTTTGGTCCGAATTGGTGCATCATTTCGTTTCGAGTCTGAATAGGTGCATTAAAAGCAAACCCATCATGGTTTTTGGCACAGTAACGAAACTGACCAAAACGAACCAAAACATCACTATCGGGACCAAAAAAGTGGATTTGGTGCATTCGTTTCGTTTTTGGTCCGAATTGGTGCATCATTTCGTTTCGAGTCTGAATAGGTGCATTAAAAGCAAACCCATCATGGTTTTTGGCACAGTAACGAAACTGACCAAAACGAACCAAAACATCACTATCGGGACCAAAAAAGTGGATTTGGTGCATTCGTTTCGTTTTTGGTCCGAATTGGTGCATCATTTCGTTTCGAGTCTGAATAGGTGCATTAAAAGCAAACCCATCATGGTTTTTGGCACAGTAACGAAACTGACCAAAACGAACCAAAACATCACTATCGGGACCAAAAAAGTGGATTTGGTGCATTCGTTTCGTTTTTGGTCCGAATTGGTGCATCATTTCGTTTCGAGTCTGAATAGGTGCATTAAAAGCAAACCCATCATGGTTTTTGGCACAGTAACGAAACTGACCAAAACGAACCAAAACATCACTATCGGGACCAAAAAAGTGGATTTGGTGCATTCGTTTCGTTTTTGGTCCGAATTGGTGCATCATTTCGTTTCGAGTCTGAATAGGTGCATTAAAAGCAAACCCATCATGGTTTTTGGCACAGTAACGAAACTGACCAAAACGAACCAAAACATCACTATCGGGACCAAAAAAGTGGATTTGGTGCATTCGTTTCGTTTTTGGTCCGAATTGGTGCATCATTTCGTTTCGAGTCTGAATAGGTGCATTAAAAGCAAACCCATCATGGTTTTTGGCACAGTAACGAAACTGACCAAAACGAACCAAAACATCACTATCGGGACCAAAAAAGTGGATTTGGTGCATTCGTTTCGTTTTTGGTCCGAATTGGTGCATCATTTCGTTTCGAGTCTGAATAGGTGCATTAAAAGCAAACCCATCATGGTTTTTGGCACAGTAACGAAACTGACCAAAACGAACCAAAACATCACTATCGGGACCAAAAAAGTGGATTTGGTGCATTCGTTTCGTTTTTGGTCCGAATTGGTGCATCATTTCGTTTCGAGTCTGAATAGGTGCATTAAAAGCAAACCCATCATGGTTTTTGGCACAGTAACGAAACTGACCAAAACGAACCAAAACATCACTATCGGGACCAAAAAAGTGGATTTGGTGCATTCGTTTCGTTTTTGGTCCGAATTGGTGCATCATTTCGTTTCGAGTCTGAATAGGTGCATTAAAAGCAAACCCATCATGGTTTTTGGCACAGTAACGAAACTGACCAAAACGAACCAAAACATCACTATCGGGACCAAAAAAGTGGATTTGGTGCATTCGTTTCGTTTTTGGTCCGAATTGGTGCATCATTTCGTTTCGAGTCTGAATAGGTGCATTAAAAGCAAACCCATCATGGTTTTTGGCACAGTAACGAAACTGACCAAAACGAACCAAAACATCACTATCGGGACCAAAAAAGTGGATTTGGTGCATTCGTTTCGTTTTTGGTCCGAATTGGTGCATCATTTCGTTTCGAGTCTGAATAGGTGCATTAAAAGCAAACCCATCATGGTTTTTGGCACAGTAACGAAACTGACCAAAACGAACCAAAACATCACTATCGGGACCAAAAAAGTGGATTTGGTGCATTCGTTTCGTTTTTGGTCCGAATTGGTGCATCATTTCGTTTCGAGTCTGAATAGGTGCATTAAAAGCAAACCCATCATGGTTTTTGGCACAGTAACGAAACTGACCAAAACGAACCAAAACATCACTATCGGGACCAAAAAAGTGGATTTGGTGCATTCGTTTCGTTTTTGGTCCGAATTGGTGCATCATTTCGTTTCGAGTCTGAATAGGTGCATTAAAAGCAAACCCATCATGGTTTTTGGCACAGTAACGAAACTGACCAAAACGAACCAAAACATCACTATCGGGACCAAAAAAGTGGATTTGGTGCATTCGTTTCGTTTTTGGTCCGAATTGGTGCATCATTTCGTTTCGAGTCTGAATAGGTGCATTAAAAGCAAACCCATCATGGTTTTTGGCACAGTAACGAAACTGACCAAAACGAACCAAAACATCACTATCGGGACCAAAAAAGTGGATTTGGTGCATTCGTTTCGTTTTTGGTCCGAATTGGTGCATCATTTCGTTTCGAGTCTGAATAGGTGCATTAAAAGCAAACCCATCATGGTTTTTGGCACAGTAACGAAACTGACCAAAACGAACCAAAACATCACTATCGGGACCAAAAAAGTGGATTTGGTGCATTCGTTTCGTTTTTGGTCCGAATTGGTGCATCATTTCGTTTCGAGTCTGAATAGGTGCATTAAAAGCAAACCCATCATGGTTTTTGGCACAGTAACGAAACTGACCAAAACGAACCAAAACATCACTATCGGGACCAAAAAAGTGGATTTGGTGCATTCGTTTCGTTTTTGGTCCGAATTGGTGCATCATTTCGTTTCGAGTCTGAATAGGTGCATTAAAAGCAAACCCATCATGGTTTTTGGCACAGTAACGAAACTGACCAAAACGAACCAAAACATCACTATCGGGACCAAAAAAGTGGATTTGGTGCATTCGTTTCGTTTTTGGTCCGAATTGGTGCATCATTTCGTTTCGAGTCTGAATAGGTGCATTAAAAGCAAACCCATCATGGTTTTTGGCACAGTAACGAAACTGACCAAAACGAACCAAAACATCACTATCGGGACCAAAAAAGTGGATTTGGTGCATTCGTTTCGTTTTTGGTCCGAATTGGTGCATCATTTCGTTTCGAGTCTGAATAGGTGCATTAAAAGCAAACCCATCATGGTTTTTGGCACAGTAACGAAACTGACCAAAACGAACCAAAACATCACTATCGGGACCAAAAAAGTGGATTTGGTGCATTCGTTTCGTTTTTGGTCCGAATTGGTGCATCATTTCGTTTCGAGTCTGAATAGGTGCATTAAAAGCAAACCCATCATGGTTTTTGGCACAGTAACGAAACTGACCAAAACGAACCAAAACATCACTATCGGGACCAAAAAAGTGGATTTGGTGCATTCGTTTCGTTTTTGGTCCGAATTGGTGCATCATTTCGTTTCGAGTCTGAATAGGTGCATTAAAAGCAAACCCATCATGGTTTTTGGCACAGTAACGAAACTGACCAAAACGAACCAAAACATCACTATCGGGACCAAAAAAGTGGATTTGGTGCATTCGTTTCGTTTTTGGTCCGAATTGGTGCATCATTTCGTTTCGAGTCTGAATAGGTGCATTAAAAGCAAACCCATCATGGTTTTTGGCACAGTAACGAAACTGACCAAAACGAACCAAAACATCACTATCGGGACCAAAAAAGTGGATTTGGTGCATTCGTTTCGTTTTTGGTCCGAATTGGTGCATCATTTCGTTTCGAGTCTGAATAGGTGCATTAAAAGCAAACCCATCATGGTTTTTGGCACAGTAACGAAACTGACCAAAACGAACCAAAACATCACTATCGGGACCAAAAAAGTGGATTTGGTGCATTCGTTTCGTTTTTGGTCCGAATTGGTGCATCATTTCGTTTCGAGTCTGAATAGGTGCATTAAAAGCAAACCCATCATGGTTTTTGGCACAGTAACGAAACTGACCAAAACGAACCAAAACATCACTATCGGGACCAAAAAAGTGGATTTGGTGCATTCGTTTCGTTTTTGGTCCGAATTGGTGCATCATTTCGTTTCGAGTCTGAATAGGTGCATTAAAAGCAAACCCATCATGGTTTTTGGCACAGTAACGAAACTGACCAAAACGAACCAAAACATCACTATCGGGACCAAAAAAGTGGATTTGGTGCATTCGTTTCGTTTTTGGTCCGAATTGGTGCATCATTTCGTTTCGAGTCTGAATAGGTGCATTAAAAGCAAACCCATCATGGTTTTTGGCACAGTAACGAAACTGACCAAAACGAACCAAAACATCACTATCGGGACCAAAAAAGTGGATTTGGTGCATTCGTTTCGTTTTTGGTCCGAATTGGTGCATCATTTCGTTTCGAGTCTGAATAGGTGCATTAAAAGCAAACCCATCATGGTTTTTGGCACAGTAACGAAACTGACCAAAACGAACCAAAACATCACTATCGGGACCAAAAAAGTGGATTTGGTGCATTCGTTTCGTTTTTGGTCCGAATTGGTGCATCATTTCGTTTCGAGTCTGAATAGGTGCATTAAAAGCAAACCCATCATGGTTTTTGGCACAGTAACGAAACTGACCAAAACGAACCAAAACATCACTATCGGGACCAAAAAAGTGGATTTGGTGCATTCGTTTCGTTTTTGGTCCGAATTGGTGCATCATTTCGTTTCGAGTCTGAATAGGTGCATTAAAAGCAAACCCATCATGGTTTTTGGCACAGTAACGAAACTGACCAAAACGAACCAAAACATCACTATCGGGACCAAAAAAGTGGATTTGGTGCATTCGTTTCGTTTTTGGTCCGAATTGGTGCATCATTTCGTTTCGAGTCTGAATAGGTGCATTAAAAGCAAACCCATCATGGTTTTTGGCACAGTAACGAAACTGACCAAAACGAACCAAAACATCACTATCGGGACCAAAAAAGTGGATTTGGTGCATTCGTTTCGTTTTTGGTCCGAATTGGTGCATCATTTCGTTTCGAGTCTGAATAGGTGCATTAAAAGCAAACCCATCATGGTTTTTGGCACAGTAACGAAACTGACCAAAACGAACCAAAACATCACTATCGGGACCAAAAAAGTGGATTTGGTGCATTCGTTTCGTTTTTGGTCCGAATTGGTGCATCATTTCGTTTCGAGTCTGAATAGGTGCATTAAAAGCAAACCCATCATGGTTTTTGGCACAGTAACGAAACTGACCAAAACGAACCAAAACATCACTATCGGGACCAAAAAAGTGGATTTGGTGCATTCGTTTCGTTTTTGGTCCGAATTGGTGCATCATTTCGTTTCGAGTCTGAATAGGTGCATTAAAAGCAAACCCATCATGGTTTTTGGCACAGTAACGAAACTGACCAAAACGAACCAAAACATCACTATCGGGACCAAAAAAGTGGATTTGGTGCATTCGTTTCGTTTTTGGTCCGAATTGGTGCATCATTTCGTTTCGAGTCTGAATAGGTGCATTAAAAGCAAACCCATCATGGTTTTTGGCACAGTAACGAAACTGACCAAAACGAACCAAAACATCACTATCGGGACCAAAAAAGTGGATTTGGTGCATTCGTTTCGTTTTTGGTCCGAATTGGTGCATCATTTCGTTTCGAGTCTGAATAGGTGCATTAAAAGCAAACCCATCATGGTTTTTGGCACAGTAACGAAACTGACCAAAACGAACCAAAACATCACTATCGGGACCAAAAAAGTGGATTTGGTGCATTCGTTTCGTTTTTGGTCCGAATTGGTGCATCATTTCGTTTCGAGTCTGAATAGGTGCATTAAAAGCAAACCCATCATGGTTTTTGGCACAGTAACGAAACTGACCAAAACGAACCAAAACATCACTATCGGGACCAAAAAAGTGGATTTGGTGCATTCGTTTCGTTTTTGGTCCGAATTGGTGCATCATTTCGTTTCGAGTCTGAATAGGTGCATTAAAAGCAAACCCATCATGGTTTTTGGCACAGTAACGAAACTGACCAAAACGAACCAAAACATCACTATCGGGACCAAAAAAGTGGATTTGGTGCATTCGTTTCGTTTTTGGTCCGAATTGGTGCATCATTTCGTTTCGAGTCTGAATAGGTGCATTAAAAGCAAACCCATCATGGTTTTTGGCACAGTAACGAAACTGACCAAAACGAACCAAAACATCACTATCGGGACCAAAAAAGTGGATTTGGTGCATTCGTTTCGTTTTTGGTCCGAATTGGTGCATCATTTCGTTTCGAGTCTGAATAGGTGCATTAAAAGCAAACCCATCATGGTTTTTGGCACAGTAACGAAACTGACCAAAACGAACCAAAACATCACTATCGGGACCAAAAAAGTGGATTTGGTGCATTCGTTTCGTTTTTGGTCCGAATTGGTGCATCATTTCGTTTCGAGTCTGAATAGGTGCATTAAAAGCAAACCCATCATGGTTTTTGGCACAGTAACGAAACTGACCAAAACGAACCAAAACATCACTATCGGGACCAAAAAAGTGGATTTGGTGCATTCGTTTCGTTTTTGGTCCGAATTGGTGCATCATTTCGTTTCGAGTCTGAATAGGTGCATTAAAAGCAAACCCATCATGGTTTTTGGCACAGTAACGAAACTGACCAAAACGAACCAAAACATCACTATCGGGACCAAAAAAGTGGATTTGGTGCATTCGTTTCGTTTTTGGTCCGAATTGGTGCATCATTTCGTTTCGAGTCTGAATAGGTGCATTAAAAGCAAACCCATCATGGTTTTTGGCACAGTAACGAAACTGACCAAAACGAACCAAAACATCACTATCGGGACCAAAAAAGTGGATTTGGTGCATTCGTTTCGTTTTTGGTCCGAATTGGTGCATCATTTCGTTTCGAGTCTGAATAGGTGCATTAAAAGCAAACCCATCATGGTTTTTGGCACAGTAACGAAACTGACCAAAACGAACCAAAACATCACTATCGGGACCAAAAAAGTGGATTTGGTGCATTCGTTTCGTTTTTGGTCCGAATTGGTGCATCATTTCGTTTCGAGTCTGAATAGGTGCATTAAAAGCAAACCCATCATGGTTTTTGGCACAGTAACGAAACTGACCAAAACGAACCAAAACATCACTATCGGGACCAAAAAAGTGGATTTGGTGCATTCGTTTCGTTTTTGGTCCGAATTGGTGCATCATTTCGTTTCGAGTCTGAATAGGTGCATTAAAAGCAAACCCATCATGGTTTTTGGCACAGTAACGAAACTGACCAAAACGAACCAAAACATCACTATCGGGACCAAAAAAGTGGATTTGGTGCATTCGTTTCGTTTTTGGTCCGAATTGGTGCATCATTTCGTTTCGAGTCTGAATAGGTGCATTAAAAGCAAACCCATCATGGTTTTTGGCACAGTAACGAAACTGACCAAAACGAACCAAAACATCACTATCGGGACCAAAAAAGTGGATTTGGTGCGTTCGTTTCGTTTTTGGTCCGAATTGGTGCATCATTTCGTTTCGAGTCTGAATAGGTGCATTAAAAGCAAACCCATCATGGTTTTTGGCACAGTAACGAAACTGACCAAAACGAACCAAAACATCACTATTGGGCCGAAAAAAGTGGATTTGGTGCGTTCGTTTCGTTTTTGGTCCGAATTGGTGCATCATTTCGTTTCGAGTCTGAATAGGTGCATTAAATGCAACCCCGCCATGGTTTTTGGCACATGAACGAAACTGACCAAAGCGAACCAAAACATCACTATTGGGACCAAAAAACTGGATTTGGTGCGTTCGTTTTGATTTTTGTCTGAATTTTTGCATCATTTCGTTTCGAGTCTGAATAGGTTCATTAAAAGCAAACCCATCCTGGTTTTTGGCACTTGAACGAAACTGACCAAAACGAACCAAAACATCACTATCGGGACAAAAAAAGTGGATTTGGTGCGTTCGTTTTGTTTTTGGCTCGAATTGCTGCATCATTTCCTTTCGAGTCTGAATAGGTGCATTAAATGCAACCCCGTCATGGTTTTTGGCACATGAACGAATC
>OAMR01000800.1:503145-523371 GCA_900205405.1 Echinochloa crus-galli | reverse complement strand
ATCTTGTCAATCGGATAAAATGTCAACCACTTCACGATCACCCCACTTGGTGCTCCTACGGCCTGTCTCTTATACACATCTCCCAACTGTGGAATCCTACGGACCGGAACTAACGTGATGGGCTACGAAGACCGAAAGGGCTGTCACCACCTCCCGGCTACCACCTCCGTTGCGACGGGAATAAACTAAGGCCACCGACTAGTCTAGGAACCACTCCTACACTAGGCAACGACTACTTACTCTGCTAGGAAGAGCAAGCAACCTTGTCAATACTCTTGGTGACAATTCACCTCCAGTATCAAGCAAGATCGAAGAACCAGCCAAGACAAAGACTTAAACAAGACTACAAGCACTAGAACTATAACTGACTATAGTCTAAACAAGATATATTTGCAACTAGGATAAAGTAGAAGCAAGATATAAATGACAAAGGCAAAGTGATAAAGATAACTATATTGATATTCAATGTCTTGCAAAAGGAAAAGGTAAAAGATACAAGAGCTTATACCATAGCTTCTGAAGACGACTCCGGAACCTCCTAGGCAAAGCTCGACTCAACTCTAACTCTCAACTAAACTATCCTAACTCTACTAGAATGAAAGTGGAAATGAGCTCCAAGGCTTGGTGTGTGTTTACAAGTGAAGTGTGACCCTCTATTTAAGGTGTCCAAGGTCGGTTTGGCAGTTGGGTAACCGCCAAGGCACCTAGGGTCGGTCCAGGGTCGGTTCGGCCGAAGGCCCTTGGATGCACTTCCTTGCTCTGGATGCCTGGGATTGCATCTGGGGGTCGGTTGGCTGCTGGGGGCGGTTCGGCCGAACGGGCCTGAAAGCGCGGGCCTGCCCCCTGCACCGCCTCTGCTCTGTGAACCCCCTGGGACGGCCTCTGGTGATGTGCTTCATGATGTGTAGGCCCAGGTTGACGTGGCGGTGCTCCGGGATGAGTTGGCGGTCGTCCACATGTCATATGTTGTTTCGCTTGGTCATCGTTGTCGTGGATAGCTCCCGGTTGCTTGTACGGCTAAGGGGGATAACCGGCCGAACGGAGTCGTTTGGCCGATTTGGTCATTTTCGGCCCCAATAGCACGTATTTGTCGTAGTTGTACCTGCACAAGTGACACTCACCAAAACTCGTGGAACTTTATTAGAAATAAAACCTAAGTACATGGAATGTTGCATATAACCTCATTTATTCCCGAGTATTGGTGGTCGGATTTGGGTTGTAACGACCGCCAATAGTAGGGTGGTTGCCAAGAATGTTGGGTATCACACTAGAGACACATTGATCAAGAGAAATGTGTGGGTGCCCAAAGTTCCCAAATCTATTTGGGTACCTAAAACAAAAGTTTGATTTGTTTTTGTAGGCATACTCCTCCGGTGGAACCAAGTGGGTGCTTGATAGTGGATGCACAAATCATATGACCGGAGAGAAGAGTATGTTCACTTCATTTGAGGCAAACGAAAATTCAAGTGACAACATTGTATTTGCCGATAATAGCCAAGGAAAGGTAAAAGGTTTAGGTAAAATTGCAATATCTACCGATCACTCAATTTCCAATGTTTTCTTGGTGGAATCGTTGAACTACAACTTGCTATCCGTTTCACAACTTTGTGAGATGGGTTACAATTGTTTGTTCATCGATAAGGGTGTGACCGTGTTTAGAAGAAGTGATGACTCCGTTGCTTTCAAAGGTGTACTCAAGGGAAAGCTTTATCTTGTGGATTTCACATCAGAGAAAGCTCAACTTGATGCATGCTTGTTAGCAAAGTCTAGCTTGGGTTGGCTTTGGCATCGCCGACTAGCTCATGTTGGGATGAGAAATCTTGACAAACTTCTTAAGGGCGATCACATTCTTGGACTAACAAATGTTTCTTTTGAGAAAGATCGTCTTTGTAGTGCATGTCAAGCCGGAAAGCAAGTTGGTGTGCCACATGCACCCAAGAGCATCGTCACTACCAAGACACCACTTGTGCTTCTACACATGGATATATTTGGGCTCGTGGCCTACATTAGCATTGGTGGTAACAAATATGGTTTTGTCATTGTTGATGATTATTCTCGTTTCACTCTGGTGTTCTTTTTGCATGATAAGGGTCAAGTGCATGAGATATTCAAGAATTTTGCAAGAAAGGCCCAAAATGAGTTCAATTGGAAGATCAAGAAAGTGAGAAGTGACAATGGCACCGAGTTCAAGAACACCAACATGGAACAATTCCTTGGAGAGGAAGAATTGGGCATCAATTCTCCATGCCATACACTCCTCAACAAAATGGTATTGTGGAGAGGAAGAATAGGACACTCATTGAGATGGCAAGGGCGATGCTAGATGAGTACAAGACTTCGGACCAATTTTGGGCCGAGGCCATCAACACCGCATGCCATGCCATCAACCGTCTCTACCTCCACAAGCTCTTGAGGAAAACGGCATATGAGCTTCTCATAGGTAAAAAGCCTAATGTGTCTTACTTTAGAGTTTTTGGAAGTAAGTGCTTCATTCTAAACAAGAAGCCCAAAAGCTCTAAGTTTGCAACAAAATGTGATGAAGGTTTTCTTCTTGGTTATGCATCAAATGCCCATGGCTACCATGTTTTCAACAAGACCTCCGGTTGTGTTTAAATAGCGTGTGACGTGGACTTTGATGAAACTAACGGCTCTCAAGTAGAGCAAGTTGATCCAAATGATGTAGATGAAGAACCTCCACAACAAGCAATCGAGAAGTTAGCCATTGGAGAATTAAGACCTCAAGATCCAAGTGAGCAAAACAAGCCAAATGAAGATCAATCATCACCAACACAAGTTGAACCATCTACACCAACCATCGATCACGATCAAGCACAAGATGTTGTCAACTCAAGTCAAGATGATCATGATGATGATGGTCCAATCCAAGCTCAATCAAGTGTACCACATCCAAGATTCCACCATACTATCCAAAGAGATCATCCCGTGGACAACATTCTTGGAAGCATCCAAAGAGGGGTAACTACTCATTCTAGATTAGCAAGTTTTTGTGAACATTACTCTTTTGTTTCCTCTTTGGAACCTCTCAAGGTAGAAGAAGAACTTGATGACCCGGATTGGGTAATGGCCATGCAAGAGGAGCTCAACAATTTCAAGAGAAATGAAGTTTGGTCATTGGTGGAAAGGCCCAAGCAAAATGTGATTGGAACCAAGTGGGTCTTTTGGAACAAGCAAGATGAACATGGTGTAGTGACAAGAAACAAGGCAAGGTTGGTTGCTCAAGGCTTCACTCGAATAGAAGGTTTGGATTTTGGTGAGACATATTCTCCCGTAGCTAGGCTTGAGCCAATTCGTATTTTACTTGCCTATGCTACTCACCATGATTTCAAGCTACATTAAATGGATGTGAAGAGTGCATTTCTCAATGGCCCAATTTCCGAATTGGTATACGTTGAGCAACCACCGGGCTTTGAAGATCCCAAGTATCCTCACCATGTATACAAGATCCATAAGGCACTCTATGGGCTCAAGCAAGCCCCTAGAGCATGGTATGAATGCCTTAAGGACTTCCTCTTAAGGAAAGGTTTTGAAATAGGCAAAGCCGATCCTACTCTCTTTACTCGCAAATAAGATAAAGATATTTTTGTGTGCTAAATATATGTCGATGACATTATATTTGATTCTACTAACAATGTTCGGTGTGAAGAATTTAGTAGGATTATGACAAAGAGATTTGAGATGTCCATGATGGGTGAGTTGAAGTTCTTCCTTGAATTTCAAATCAAGCAACTCAAAGATGGCACCTTCATTAGCCAAACCAAGTATACTACCGATATGCTCAAAAACTTTGACATGGAGAATGCCAAACCCATCAAGACTCCTATGCCAACCAATGGACATCTCGATCTAAATGAAGATGGGAAGGCCGTGGATCAAAAGGGATATCGCTCCATGATTGGCTCTCTACTTTACCTATGTGCATCTAGGCCCGATATCATGCTTAGTGTGTGCATGTGTGCAAGGTTTCAAGCTAACCCGAAAGAGTGTCATTTGATGGCCGTTAAGAGAACTTTTAGATATTTAGTGCACACTCCTAATCTTGGCTTATGGTATCCCAAAGGCTCAACATTTAGTCCTCGCCATCACTTCTTACGGGATCATGAGGCAAAGGGAGATATTGCTTTACGTCATGTGAGCACTGAAAGGCAACTTGCCGATATCTTCACTAAGCCACTAGATGAGTCAAGATTTTGTGCTTTGAGGAGTGAACTAAATATTTTGGATTCTCGTAACGTTGCTTGAACTCTTGCACACAAAATTGGTTGATGACTAGTTAGGAAAAATATTTTCTTTGTGTGCGTTCATGAAAATTATTTGGTTCTTGTGATCGTTGGATCATGTTTTGGCTATTGTGATCAAAGTTATGATTGTTGTTTGTTGGCTGATCACATGTGTCAAAATGTCTCTTATATGTCCATCTATCTCTATCTCAATCTTTAGAAAAATCTTGGTCAAAACTCCACATCTTTCTCTGCTGTCAGTCTGCTGGAAATTCTGTGGCCGGACACTCCAAAACTGCTCTGGAACAAAATTCTTCCGGGGAGGCTTTCGGGAAAATGGGTTCTCGGAACATCCGCTGCCACCCTGGAGTATCCGACTCATATCTGACTGGAGTCAATATGTTGACCATTATCCTCCTTTTGTTGACCAACCAAAGACCTTATCTCTTCTCTGTTGACCAGTTCCAAGGCTTGACCTACGGTTGACCAACCTTATCCCCTCACCCGAGTACCACTTCGCGTCTGGCCCCGCTCTTTTCTCTTGGTCGCTTTCACCTGAGGGTGGGCGTCGCCGCGTCTCTCTGTCGTCTCCGGCGACGGGAGGGGATCCCCGCTCCCGAAGGCCTCTCCGCCGGCGAACCTGCTCAAGAGCTTCGGGTCGGCCTCCTCCACCGCGTGGGACTTCTCTTCTCCACTGCATTCGCCCGCGCGTGTGGATCCTCTCACTCCCCATGGTACGAACCCTAACCGCCATGGTTCCTTCTCGATCTACTTTTCTAGGCGGTTCTAGCGGTTTTCCCTGGGTAGAATGCCTCTCTAGGTGCTGGTGAACATCTCCTAGTGATCTTGTTGCAATCCCTTGGCTAGATTTCGAGATCCATGTCTTATCCTCTCGTTCTAGATCTAGTTTTGATAGTTCCTGTTAGTCAAAGTTAAAATCCATCCTATCCATGTTGCTGTCTGCATCTCTCGTGTCCTAGAAAAACCTATGACGTAGTCAATGATGCTGTACTCTTTTTCTCTCATGCCAGGCAACCAAGGACGTGTTTTTTGATGAGACATCAAGTGAGTCTTATAGGGCTGTCAGCGATGATGATCAACCCCTTGCTACTCGGGTCAGAGGTCTTCGTGCAAATCCGCCCCGAGCTGCTCGTGATGGTGGGACTAGAGGTGCTGGCAGGGGCGCCACTGCTTCTAGTGCCACTGCTCGCACTGTCAGGGCTGCTGTTGTTAAGAAGAAAGCACCCAAGCAAGTTCCAGGCTCAGCATCTGAGAAGCGCAAGGCAGCAGTGCAGATGTCAGAGGCAGATTTGAGGGGGCAGGGCAGAGGCAGAGGGGCTGCAGGGATTCAGATCAGAGAAGGGACTTCATCTGGTCAGGCACAGAGGGCTGGCAAGGCTGCTGCAGGCAGGCCTGTGAAGCATCCTTTGGATGTGGGTGACACCGTGCTCTGCCCACACCATCCAAAGAGGCTGCTCACTGATGATTTTCAGGGGGAGGGGATAGATTACAGAAAAGGCACCCATGATCTGTGGAGGAAAAGATACTCAAATCCCTATGATCGGCCCAAGGACAGCTCGGTCCATTATGTTCGGTTTTGGAATCGCTTCCAAGCCGATTACTACAAGTGTGCTGTCATGACTAAGGATGAGAAGACCGTGAGGATGCAATGGGTTGACTGGAAGCACATGCGAAACCAAGACAATGCAACTTTCAACCTCATAGCCTCCAATCGTGAAAAGAAAAATCTTTATCAGATTATGCAGTTCACCCATGATTGGAATGAGGAGATCATATGCCAGTTCTTTGCCACTCTTTGGGTTGATGATACAGTAGAGCCTCAAGTCATGCATTGGATGACCCAAGGAGTAAAATTATCTGTCACCTATGATCAGTTTGCTGAAATCCTAGGGTTAAATGGTAGTGACAAAGAGAAGCATCATATACATGAGGATGTTGTTTCTAGTGAGGGGGACATAGCCTTCATGTACAACGAGAGGTATGGGATATTCATTTATGGGCAGCAAAGTGGAATGAGACCCTACTTTAGGTATCTTCACAATCTCTTTCGCAAGACCATGGTGCCCAAGGTTGGTGCTGCATCCGATGTACTTAACACAAATAGAAATCTGCTAGTTTGGATGTCACCTAGCCAAGATGAAGAGTTCAGCGTGTTTGATTTTATTTGGAATGAGATCATCATCACTTCCACTCTTCCTTCCAAGAGTTGTGTTTATGGTCCCTACCTCATGGCTATGATTGAGAGTGTCACCGAGATGACTTTCCCTTGTGACATCAAGCATAAACCATACCGTCCTCATGTGACAGATTGGGCAGCTAAGGCAAAGAACAAGAAGTCCAAATCTAGACAGCCATCTTCCACCTCTCGTGATTAGCCCTCCTCCTCCAGAGGTCCTGATGTCTCCTCTTTCAAAGGCAAGAAGAACACCAGCACCTTCTCCTTCCTTGGTCGGGTTGTTTGCAGTTTATTCCAAGTCTGCACATACCATGCTGTTGAGCTACACCGGCAGGGTGTACGTCAAGCAGCAATAGAAGCAAGGCAGAAGGAGATCATGCATAAGATGCAAATGCCTTACTCCCCTCCTCGTGAAGCACCACCTCCTATGCCTCACTTTGACAATCTATGGGCTGAAGAAGAAGATGATGAGGCTGCTGCTACAGGCGAGAGTGAGGATGACCTGCTAGCAGACTTGGGAGGACATGCTGCTGCTGCTGAGGGTGAGTCTGAGGGGACAACTAGAGATGATGAGGATGAAGACAGCGACACCTCCTTCTAGGTCCGCTGTTGTTGCTCCCTTTTTGGTGCTTGATGCCAAAGGGGGAGTATAATTGTGTAGGGGGTGCTGGCTGCTGTTGAATGCTGCTGTCGTGCTGCTTTGAATGCTGCTGTCATACTGCTGTTTTGTCACACCCGGATTTACACAACAAACCCGAGATGCGGCCATATGTGTTCCCAGGAAGTCATTACACATATAGCAAACAAATATGATAATAGAACACAATGCTCGAATAATATAAAAGGTTTTACATCAGAGTTTGTGATTCAAACTTAAAAAAAATTACAGCGGAAGACTCTAAACAGAACTATCTCTACTCCTGACGAAACGAGGCCGAAGTCCACAACCCCACAGGGACACTGACTGGTTGAGCACAGCTAGTAGAAAGGCAGATCTTCAGGAAATTCGACGGCAGCAGTACCTCCTAATCCTTCTGTTACTCATCCGGGATTTTGCCCAAAAATAATAACAACAGCAAGTGTAAGTAACAAAGTTACTTAGCAAATACAGCACAGTTAATGAAGGCTAAAAAGTAAGGTTTGACACGGCTGAACTGCATTAGCAAATTTTAGTTGGCTGATTTTAGACTGTTTCGAGGGTACCATCGAAGGATGTTCTCGAGGGTAGCGTCGAAAGTGATTCCGAGAGTCTCTGCGAGGGTATTCGAGGGAGTCTCGAAGGTATTCGAGGGTACCTCGAAAGTACAACATTTATGTGAATCCCGGTTGAATTTCCCCAATTAATAAAGTAGAAGTAGTCCCTGAGAATTGCATCTCTAATCTGCACTACATCTGGTACACAGATCCTCTTCTCATACCACAATGTTCCTCGCTCATCCACCCGAAAACCAGGGGCTTTCCCTAATGCTACAAGTTCCACAATCCCCTTGATCTTTTCATCTGAGAGCTGTCCTTTTCTGATTTCCTGTTCCAAGGTCGGTTCTATTGCCAACTCGGTGATGCTGGTCACAAATCCCCTGTACTTGCCTTCTACAAAGTGCTGCTGCTGCTGTTCCTAATACTGCTGGTACCCGGACCCCTCGAACTCGAGCGCGAACGGCTCACCAACTGGACTCTCGAAGAAACACACAAGCAACCGAACAAGCCAGTACATGCAAACAATATTAATCTATTAGAACAGTACACCAAACAATAAAGAACAGAAGAAAGAAAGCTTCGAAACAAATCTACGCTTCGCTACGAGCACAAGAACGCGAAAATCACTCTAATCGGATTTAAAACCGAGAAGCTATGGCGTCTCTACGGTTCGAGACTAAACTGCGAAAGTTTCGAGGGTCAACACAAAATTTTATTTGAAGATTCGAGGGTTTTTCTGTTAAAAGACAAAACTGGGCCTCGGGCGCAACTTTAAAAACTTGCAGGGGTTAAAACAAAAGAAAAAGGATTCATTCGAAAATACTTTTGAACTAGGTTGGACTGCGGGTTGATGGGCCTCGGGCGCAACTTTAAAAACTTGCAGGGGTTAAAACAAAAGAAAAAGGACTCATTTGAAAATACTTTTGAAACCAAGTGGGACTGCGGTTTGATTTCGAAAACGAGAAGGCTTCTTTTGCAAAACAGTCAGCTTCGAAGGCACCCTCCGGTTCGAGCAGGGCCTCGAACTGACGCGGCGGCGTTGGATCTAGATCTAATGGCTCAAAACAAAACGGCTTTTCGAGGGGTATGCTGGCTTCGAGGCTTGACGCTAGCGACGCTCGAACACAGCGGCGGAGAAATTACTGGGACGACGGCGGATCAAAATTGGCGTAGAATATGGCAAGAATCGGAGCAAGAACGCTATGGAGAGCTTCGGGTTTTCAAGGCGAACCTCCTGGAGTGCTTTCCGACGAGTGCGAAGCTCCGACGGCGAAGATCGAGGGTGGGTCTCGAGCGAGGCGGAACTTCTTCCGACGAGAACGGTTTCGAGCGAGGCGGAACTTTTCGGCGAGAACGGCGGCTAGGGTTGTGGCTCGATTGGAAAGATTGAAGGGAATATCAAGGCGGTGACTATAAATAGAGCAAAGTCCGATCTCGAGTCCAAGTCTTAGCGTGCGCGTCAAGGAAGGATTCGGCGACGGCGGTAGCGTCGGAGTTGGTCTCGAGACAGAGTCCTAGTCGAAGTCGACGGTCCCGAAAGGGGAGACCAATTCCCGGCGTTTGAGGGGGCAAGGGAAATAGAAGGCAAAGCCTAAAAGCGAAATTTGAATTGGATTTTAAAATCCGATTTGAACTTCAAACAAACGAAACTCAATGCAGCCAGCATGAATGCATCAAAAGTGTTTCTAGCCTTATCTTTGATTTTATTTCTCATAAATAATTGTTTTCACTAGATAAATATGAGCATAAATTAAATAAAAGCGATTTAATTACTTAATTTCAAAATGGGCATTTTTAGGGTGTTACAAACCTACCCCCCTTAAGATGAATCTCGCCCTCGAGATTCGGAAGCGGACGGGAATAACTGTGGATACTCTGCTCTGAGGTCTTCCTCTCTTTCCCAAGTCGCTTCATCCACTGAATGACGGCTCCACTGGACCTTGCACATCTTGATTACTTTATTTCTGGTGACTCTTTCTGACTCCTCCAAAATTCTGACAGGATGCTCAGTATAGGTAAGATCTTCTTCTACATTCAGCTCATCAATCGGAATTTGTTCCTCAGGTACTCGCAAACACTTTTTCAATTGAGATACATGGAACACATCATGTACTCCTGCTAACTTCTCTGGTAGCTCTAACTGATATGCCACCTCACCTTTCCGGCCAAGTACCTCGAACGGTCCAATATATCGAGGTGCTAACTTGCCCTTCATGTTGAACCTCCTCACGCCTCTCATTGGTGACACCTTGAGATACACGAAGTCTCCCACCTCGAAATTGAGGTCCCTTCGTCGGTTATCTGCATAACTCTTCTGTCTGGATTGTGCCACTTTCAATTCTGTCTGATTATCTGCACCTGTTGCTCTGCCTCTCTTAGTATCTCAGGTCCAAATACCTGACTTTCTCCCGTCTGATTCCAGAATAGTGGTGTCCTACACTTTCTGCCATACAAAGCCTCGAATGGTGCCATCTGCAAACTCTTCTGATAGCTGTTGTTGTACGAGAATTCCGCATATGGTAAACTCTTGTCCCAACTGGCACCATACTGTAGAGCACATGCTCTCAGCATATCCTCCAATATCTGATTTGTCCGTTCTGTCTGGCCATCTGTCTGCGGATGGTAAGCTGAACTGAACTGTAGCTTAGTGTCCATAGACTCATGCAATTGTCGCCAAAAATGTGATGTGAACTGGGTACCTCGATCTGACACTATTCTTTTCGGTACCCCATGCAAACACACAATCCTCTCCATATATAACTCCGCTAGTCTTGCTCCCGAGTAGGTGGTCTTCACTGGTAGGAAATGCGCCACCTTGGTCAGACGATCCACGATTACACAGATTGAGTCAAATCCTCTCGGAGTGCGAGGTAAGCCAGTGATGAAATCCATACCGACTTCTTCCCACTTCCATTCAGGTACCTTCAGGGGCTGGAGCAAACCTGCTGGCCTCTGATGTTCAGCCTTGACTCTCTAACATGTGTCACATAGAGCTACGTATGTGGCCACATCTCTCTTCAATCCGTACCACCAAAATCTCTCTTTGATATCTTGGTACATCTTGGTACTACCCGGGTGTATCGAATACGCCGATTCATGGGCTTCCCTGAGAATTGCATCCCTGATGATCTGCACTACATCTGGTACACAGATCCTCTTCTCATACCACAATGTTCCTTGGTCATCCACTCGAAAACCAGGAGCTTTTCCTAATGCTACAAGTTCCACAATCACCTTGATCTTTTCATCTGAGAGCTGTCCTTTTCTGATATCTTGTTCCAAGGTCGGTTCTACGGCCATCTCGGTGATGCTGGTCACAAATCCCAGGCTCATCCTTTCGAATTCCGAACTGAGTTCCTCCGATAGGCAATGTCTCGTGATCTTATGCATGTAACTCCTTCTACTCAGAGCATCTGCCACCAAGTTGGCCTTCCCTGGATGATAATGTATCTCCAAGTCGTAGTCCTTGATCAACTCTAACCAACGACGTTGCCTCATATTCAGATCTGACTGAGTAAACACATACTTGAGACTCTTGTGGTCAGTGTAAATATCACACTTATGACCAATCAAGTAATGCCTCCAAATCTTCAAAGCATGTACTACAGCTGCTAACTCCAGATCATGTGTTGGGTAATTCTGCTCATGTTTCCTCAACTGCCTCGATGCATAAGCTACTACTCTGCCTTCCTGCATGAGTACACATCCCAATCCCAGACGAGATGCATCGCAGTAGATAGAGAAGCTCTTGGTTATATCTGGCAACACTAGTACAGGTGCCGTTGTCAACCTCTTCTTCAATTCCTCAAAGCTGGAAAAGACATGACTGTGAACTCATATAGACCATATCGGGTTGTGAAGGCTGTTTTGGGGATGTCAGTCACTCGTATCCTCATCTGATGGTAACCGGATCGGAGATCGATCTTAGAGAACACACATGCTCCTTTCAACTGGTCGAAGAGATCATCAATCCTTGGCAGCGGGTACTTGTTCTTGATGGTCACTTCATTCAAAGCTCGATAATCCACACACAATCTCTGGGTTCCATCTTTCTTATCCACAAACAGAACTGGTGCTCCCCAAGGGGACGAACTAGGACGAATATACCCTTTTGCTAACAATGCCCTTAATTCCTCCTTAAGTTTCTCTAGTTCTTTTACTCCCATTCTATATGGCCTCTTAGCTATAGGTGCAGTTCCAGGCTTAAGATCAATGACAAATTCAACTTCGCGGTCTGGGGGCATACCTGGTAACTCATCTGGAAATACGTCCGGGAATTCGCACACCACTCTGATGTCTTCCAGTGCTACACCTTCGGCTTGGTAGATCTGATTGTGTCCCAAGGGACTAGCTGCTTGGTACTCCACCTTCTCACCAGTCTTTGCTGTCAGCTGCACTGTTCTTTTGGAGCATTGAATCACCCCATCATATCTGGCTAACCAGCTCATACCCAGAATCAAGTCAAACCCAAGAGTTTCTAGGACTATTGGATTCACCACAAAGTCTACCCCCCTTATTGTGATGGTGATACAGGGGCAACGTAGAGTGGCACGCTGTTCTCCCCCAGGTGAACTAACTACCATGGGGTTCCCTATAGGTTGCAACATCATCATATTCTTTTTCACGAAAACAGCAGATATGAAGGCATGCGAAGCTCCAGTATCAAATAAAACAGTTGCGAGGGTCGAGTTGACAGGGAACGTACCCACAACGACATCTGTGGCTCCTTCGAGGGTCTCAGCTCCCATGTGGTTGACCTTGCCCCTCGCTGGATTCTGCGGTTGTCCAACCCTCGAATTACTGTTCTGTTCGACGGTGTTCTGGACCTGTCGAGGGCAGGCGCTGGCGTAATGCCCCAGATCACCACATTTGAAACACCTTGGTGCTGTAGGTGTATTGCCGGCCGGATTGGGGCGTTGAACAGAACCATTCTGTGGCTGGTTCGAGGGTCGCTGCTGAGGTGGTGCTGGTAGGTACGAGGGGCGCTGCTGATACTGGGGTCGTAGCTGATACTGGTTGCGGTTCATCAAACCGGACTGTCCTTGGAAACGCTGCGGAGTTACCATCTGCTGGTTTCCTTGCTGAGGATTGAAACGGGGTCGAACATAGCTTCCTGACGGTGTGCCTTGCAGCTTTCTCTTCCTTTCCTCCATCTCGCGGCGCTTGTGCTCCAACAGTAGTGCGCTATCCACCAACTCTTGAAAAGTGGCGAACTTGGAACACAGGAGCTGGTACTGGAGTGTATCATGCAGGCCATCTCGGAATCGAGTCTGCTTCTTCCTATCCGTATTCACGTCCTCAGGAGCATAACAGGCCAACTCAATGAACTTGTCACGGTAAGCGGTGACGCTCATACCTTCCTGCTTCAATGCCAGGAACTCATTCTTCTTCAGGGTCATCAGCGCTTCCGGCACGTGGTGAGAACGGAAACTGTCGCGGAACTCCTGCCAAGTGATCTGATCACAATTGGGATGAGCATACTGGTACGCATCCCACCAATCCAAAGCTGCTCCCTGGAGCTGTCCACTTCCATACAACACCTTCTCTCGGTCGTTGCACTGAGCGATGTCCAGCTGTCGTTCCACTGCCTTGAGCCAGTCCAGCTGTCCACCTCCATATAGCACCTTCTCCCGGTCGTTGCACTGTGCGATGTCCAGCTGTCGTTCCACTGCCTTGAGCCAGTCCTCTGCTTGCATTGGGTCGCTAGACTTGTTGAAGGTAGGAGGGCGTCCCTTCAAAAACTCGCCCCTTTTATCTCGGGGTTGTACGTAGTGCTGTTGGGGCGGGTTTTGCTGATTCTGCTGCATCAGTGCTATGGTTTGCGCCATCTGCTGAGTCAGCTGAAGTTGCATCTGCATCATCTGCTCCATGGTGAGTGGCGGTGGTGGAGGTGGTGGGTTCTGGTTCTGGTTGCTTCCACTGCCTCCGGGGTTGCTTCTGGTGTTAACCATCTATCATAGCAAAACATCTCCCATCAGTATTCTTGTCCGTCTGTAAAAGATATCCCATGCTTGCAGATGGTGTATGGGAAGATAGCAATTCTTGGAAAGATATGATTCAGAGGTATAGAGAGTAAGACAGAGGAAGTGCAAAGGGGATAGATAACCCAAACTATTTATTCACTATTATTCCTTAAACCTTAGTCCTATATCTAGATGGAGATAGACCTGCGTCTATGACCATCACAATCATTACAAAGATCCTAATCAAACATAAGCATAATAACAACAAAATCAAGCACCCAAAGACAGGATTCACAGAAGACTCGACAACACTGGTTTTGAAAATCGTAACTAAATGATCTGAAACAAAATCATGGTGGTCTCCAAGTGATTTTTCAACCGTTCTAACTAGGCTGCGTTCCTACAGTCAGCACGGCTCTGATACCAATCTGTCACACCCGGATTTACACAACAAACCCGATGCTTCTATATGTGTGCCCAGGAAGTCCACATAACACATATAGTTAACAAATATGATAAACAGAGTACATATGCTCGAAAAAAATGGTTTTACATCAGAGTTTGACTAAAACAACTAAACAAAACAGCGGAAGACTCTTTATTAACTCTCTCTCTAAACGAAGACGAAGACGAAGCCGAAATCCATAATCCACAGGGACACCGACTGGTTGAGCACAGCTAGTACAACGGCAGATCCTTAGGAAATTCAACAGCAGCAGTACCATCTAATCCATCTGTTACCCATCCGGGATTTTGTTGAATGGCAAGTGTAAGTAAATGTCTTACTTAGCAAATACAACACGGGTAATGAAGGCTTAAAAGAAAGGCTTGACACGGCTGTACTGCATTAGCAATTTTAGTGGATTCATTTTAACATAAACCAAGATTACTACAATTAAGTGAACCCGAGTTGTAAACCCATTTAATAAAGTAGAAGTGAATATCAAATAATAATAAATATCATCTTCTAATCAAAAAGGATCCAGGCCGCTCTTGACCCTGAGCAAGGCTATCATGATAGATTATACACTCTGCAGAGGTTTCGCCCTTTACCCACCAGTCGCGTAAAAGTTCAAAAGAACTTTGCACCCAACCACGCACATCAACACTTCCGAGGTGTGACTGCATAGGGACGCTACGAGGCTTTTCACAAGACACCCTAACAAAACAGTAGCCGTTATGGTACAACCTAGGCAGCATGACCCAAGGCACCGAGATTGACTGACGCCCATGTCGCAACACGAGGGGGTCAATGGCGTCCAAGCGCAGTAAAGAATAACAACAACAAAAGAAATAGCGCAACGTGTGGAACCCCCGCTACCTTGATTACCTTGGGTTATTGCATTTGGGTAGAAATTGCTAGGCGCAGCTACTGTCACAATTATTTTCTAATCATGACTTAATGGTTCACTTCAATGTTAATGGTAAATTTGCTTTTTAGCAACTTGGATCAGGGAGCTAGGGCGTATGCTTCGAGCCTGGCCCTAGTGTCTCTCCGTAAGGACTGGTTCTTAAAGCGGCAACCCAGGAGCCTGTCGTCACCGCCGGAAACTATAATGGCTCTGGTCTTGGACAAGTAACTTGTACGGCTTTAATTTAACAGTGGTTACCGAGGGGCCACCGGCGTTATGGGAAGCATGGGTGAGAGTATGGTTTGATCCACCGAGGACGGAGTATCCGTTGGCTATGTCCCGTGAGGCACAGTCCCGTGTGGGAACTTCCGTATGGCGGGGTTCTACACGTTGCGCTATTTAATTCTGCTTTTGCATTACTTTTCTGCGATTGGACGCCATTGACCCCCTCGTGCTGCGGCACGGGCGTAAGTCAGTCTCGGTGCCTCGGGTCATGCTGCCTAGGTTGTACCATAACGGCTACTGTTTTGTTAAAGTGTCTTGTGAAAAGCCTCGTAGCGTCCCTATGCGGTCACACCTCGGAAGTGTGATTTGTGAGGTCTGATCCACCTCCGCGTGGTTGGGTGCAAAGTTCTTTGAACTTTTACGCGACTGGTGGGAAAAGGGCGAAACCTCTGCAGAGTGTATAATCTATCATGATAGCCTTGCTCAGGGTCACGAGCGGCCTGGATCCTTTTTGATTAGAAGATGCTGTTTATTATTTCTGTCTAATGTCTACTTCTACTTTGTTAACTGGGAAAATTCAACCGGGATTCACTTAAATGTTATACCTCGAGTTATTCCGACTACCTTCGAGACTCCCTCAAATACTCTCGCAGAGACCCTCGGAATCACTTTCGACGTACCCTCGAGAACATCCTTCGATGGTACCCTCGAAACAGTCTAAAATCAGCCAACTAAAATTTGCTAATGCAGTTCAGCCGTGTCAAACCTACTTTTTAGCCTTCATTAACTGTGCTGTATTTGCTAAGTAACTTTGTTACTTACACTTGCTGTTGTTATTATTTTTGGGCAAAATCCCGGATGGGTAACAGAAGGATTAGAAGGTACTGCTGCCGTCGAATTTCCTGAAGATCTGCCTTTCTACTAGCTGTGCTCAACCAGTCAGTGTCCCTGTGGAGTTGTGGACTTCGGCCTCGTTTCGTCAGGAGTAGAGATAGTTCTGTTTAGAGTCTTCCGCTGTAATTTTCTTTAAGTTTGAATCAAACTCTGATGTAAAACCCTTTTATATTATCGAGCATTGTGTTCTATTATCAAATTTGTTTGCTATATGTGTAATGACTTCCTGGGAACACATATGGCCGCATCTGATTTTATTTCTCATAAATAATTGTTTTCACTAGATAAATATGAGCATAAATTAAATAAAAGTGATTTAATTACTAAATTTCAAAATGGGCATTTTTAGGGTGTTACATGTTTTTTGGGGCTGCTGATAATTCTTTTGAGCTGCTACCGCTGCTGTCATGGTGCTGTTGCTGCTGATTTGCTGCTGATGCTACTGCTGCTGAGGTGCCATTGCTGCTGGTGCTGCTGCTGATGGTGTGCTATTCTTTTGGTTCCAGGCCGGAGTATCTGGGTCTGTGTTGGATACTCCGGGCCTGATGATTGGTGGCTGAAACTTCTTTAGTTATCTTAGGTTTAATTCCTTTCATGTAATGGTGTGCCAAGTGACACATTTGAACTTTTAGGGTTAAATTGCTAGTGTGATGCGAACTTTATGTTATCTATTCGATGTCATGCTTATTATGGTCTTGTGATGGTGTATTGTTGGTTTCCACTTTGATGATTGTGTAAGCATGTCATGAGCATCACGGTTACTTTTTTATCTCACACTTTGCACCCCACGAATGCATTGATATAGGGGGAGCCCTTGTAAATGTGTGTCATATATTTAGGGGGAGCCACCTATATAGATGGATTCAAAATGATTATGAACTTTATTGTGAGCTTTGATTATATTGTCATCAATCACCAAAAAGGGGGAGATTGAAAGTGCATCTAGGCTCTCCTTAGTGGATTTTGGTTGAATGATGACAAATGTAATCAAAGAGATAATGGTTTGATTGAGTTCATGGACAGGTCATAATGTAATAAAATTCATATTTGGAATGTGATGATATATCCCTATGGATCATGGTGGACGGCATGGAGAATGAACGATTTAAATTACTTTCTATTTTGAATTTGAGTTAGGGATGTCGTACTATCAAGGGGGATGCATGTCGATCATGTCATGGATGTTTTAATGCTCAAAGAGATCCAACCAAGTACCTATGAGAGACACAAGTGCACTCACGAACACACTATATTCCTGCTGTTTTTCTGGAGCAAGAATATCCGGGTCAGGGCCAGAACAATTTTGTTCCGAGTACCCCTTCGGGTTTGAGGGTTCTCGGAGTATCCAGGGTCGTCCCAGAGTATCCTGGTACAGAATCGGGGTCAGTTTCATGTTCATTTCTGGGGCCAGATATTCCGGCAAGGGGTCGGAGTATGCAGACTGCACAACGGCTAGTTTTGGGGGCCCGAGTATAAGTACCCCTTCGCCCCCTCCTCACTTGGCTGCCGACCACACACACAAAGAACACTCTCTTGAGCCTCCCTTTCACTCCCTCAACTCCCTAGAGCTAATCCTTGTGAGATTTGAGAAGGGGATTCAGTGAGTTAGTGGATTTGAGTGTGGGTGAGCATCAACTCCAACTCTTGAGCATTTGAAGCATCCTAGGCCATCGACTCGCGTTTGTTACTCTTGGAGCTTTTGCTCCTAGCCGGCTAGGCGTCTCCGGTGAGCGCTCAACTCGTGTGATCTTGCCCCGGAAAGTTTGTAAAGCCATCCCCTCGGGGAAATCATAGTAAGTAACCCTAGCTTGGCTTTTGGGCCCTAGGGGAAGGGTAGAGTTGTGGCTCAACTCGGTCTCTTTGGAGGCACGTCAACGGAGACGTAGCTTCTTTTGGGAAGTGAACTTCGGGATTTCCATATCTTTGACCTACCGAATGATTCCACACATTCCATCTTTATTGGTAGGCCGATCATGAAAATCCTAGAAAATGCACCACATCAGCTAGTAGAGCTTAGGATCGGAGGAGAACTTGTCCCACTCTCTTATTCCTATTCTTTGAACACACCTATAGAGGCAGACCCCGATCCTGACCCTAAAGAGGAGGTCATGTCAACATCCTTGATAGACTTAGAGCAACCTTTCCTAGAAGAAGATGCCTAATTCCTTATGGAGGAAGAAGAAATTCATCCTGAAATATAGCCTAAGCCTCTTCCCTCCGGACTGAAGGATGCCTTCTTCTTTAAGGACAAATAAACTCCAGTGACCATCAGTGACAAACCCCCTGGAACCTAACAGACTTTCACTTTCCTGGAGGAAGATCGATCAGTCTATGGATATTCGGTCCAAGACTTAAAAGGGATTACTCCTAACCTTCATACTCATCATATCCCTATCTCATCTTATCTTGGGGTTGTAAGGCAATTGTCACGGAGATTCGTCTTTGATCGGGGAAAGACTAGATTCAAAGCCAGAAGCCATCATATTCCCCTGTCATACTCCCTAATACGACCCTGTGCGTACACCTCCCATGAGTAAAGGGGATTCGTAGTTCCTTGGCCACACCACACTTTACAGGTGTCTCATCGAAAATTTCTATCTAATAGCCCGGTCGTTGACCAATCTCTTAGCCAAAGAAACCCCTCTCATCTCTGATCAAGAGTGTCATGCTTCCTTTCAAACCCTTAAGAAAGGACTCAGCTTCGCTCCCATCATCCAGCCTCCCGACTGGAGCATCCCGCTAGAAATCATGTGTGATGCGAGCGATTTTGCCGTAGGAGATGTTGTGGGCCAAACCAAGGACAAGAAGCATTATGCTCACAAGCCCCAGCTCAACTACGCAACCACGGAAAAGAAACTCTTAGCAATTGTGTTTGTTATAGACAAATTCCGGTCCTACCTAGTTGTGTCAAAGGTCATAGTCTATCCATACCATGCTGCTTTGAGGTATCTTTTGACCAAAAAGGATGCGAACCCAAGACTTATCCACTGGGTTTGTCTTGGATATGAGTCCCGTTTGATCTTCCCACCGATGATTTCTTACGGGATGATACGCTCCTCAAGGTCACAACACTAGAGTCGTGGTACGCCAACATAGTCAACTTCATGGTGTGGGCTATGTTCCATCAGGTTAAAATAGGAAAAGATTGGTTTAAGAGAGTAGTCATCACCTATGGGACAACCCATATCTCTTCTGGATACAAGATGGACTCAGACGATGCATACCTGCACCTTAGGCACATAAAACCTAGGAGAGATATCATGCAGCACCTTATGAAGGTCATTATGGAGCGTTCAGAACAAAGGTCTGGCAATATGGAGATGCTAAGAAATTTAGCAAGAGATGCCCACACTGCTAGAAATATGGGAATATAAGAGACGCAAAGCCGCTCACTAGTAATCTTCAAGTAGAAATCTTTGATGTATGGGGAATAGACCCCATGGGTCCTTTCCCTAACTCATAGAACTACGAGTTTATTCTAGTAGCCATAGATCCCGTCTCAAATTGGGTAGAAGCCATACCCTATCGAGCCGCAACCATTATTATCACACCAAATTTTCGAATTTTGGGATGTGAATTTTTAACATAATTAATACAATAATTTTCTCAATTTTCTAAAATTTTTCAAGCTTTATTTAATTTACAGGGAATTTGTAATTGAAAAAAAAAATATAAAAATATTTGTGAAATATAAATAAAATGTTGTGTGTGTTGCATTCATGCTGCTGCATGTGTTTTGGTTCAAACGAAATTTAAATCAGATTTAAATTCGAGTTTGAATCACCTTTGTTTCAGTGCTAGAAAAGTTCTTTAGGCCTGAGTCCGCTTTTGCCCCCTTAGCTATTTCCCTGGCCTGGTTTTGCTCCTTCAATTCTTTTCTCGGCCCAGCCTTCCCCTCCTTTCTTCTTTTCCCGCGCCAGCCCGGCCAGCCGAGCCCACCACCCCGACCCGCTAGCATCGGCCCAGTGCCAGCGCGAACCAGCCTCGGCCGATCGCGCGCTCGCACGGCCCACCACCAGCCGCCCCGGCCCGTTCTCTCCCCCGGCCCAACAAGCCGCTCGGCCCAGCGCTCACCCCGGCCCGCCCCACGCTGCCTCCAGCCGCTGACACGCGGGACCCGCGTGTCAGGGCCGTCCCCTACCCCCGACCGAGCCGGACTC
>OAMR01000800.1:457120-502590 GCA_900205405.1 Echinochloa crus-galli | reverse complement strand
TAATTGTTTATTTCTGAAATTTATTCATTATTGATTTGATTAAAGACTAATTACATGTGCTTTCTTAAATAAAATCTAATTAAGTTTAACACATCGGTTTTTCTTGTTAAATATTAATTTGATTAATATTATTCAATGAGTTTATACATAAAAATTTAAGTAGGTTATACCTCGGTCCTTATAAGTTAATATTAATATGATTAATATTTATTCACCGTGTTTTGTAAATAAAAGTTGACTAAGGTTAACTCGATTTTCATAAATAATATTAACATGATTAATATTTATTTCATAATCTTTCTAACTAAAAGTTTAAATAGGTTCTATCTCGATTCTTCATAAACTCATGTTAAATTGATTAATGTTTATGACCACTAGTTTTCTAATTAAAATCAAACTAGAGTTAAACCTCGAGTTTTCATAAATAATCTGTTAATACTGGTTAATACCAACATAAACCTGTTTCTATCATTATATTGATTAGTTAAATCACGACTCATAAGATTATTCGATTAGATGTTCTCATGGTTTATTTTTAGTTAATACTTTAATTAGAATAATATGTACTTGAATATCTACAATTAAAATATGACTAAGTTTACCTCGTCTTTTCTAAAGGTTAAAATATAATTTATATTCATTATTTACACCCAGTTTTATTTAAATTAAAATAAATGAAGCTTATAGCCCTTCATTTAATATAAATCCTCCGATAGTTGTATCTTTTCAATCGATGCTCCGTTGTCAGCGATTCTTGCGCTCGCGTGACCACCGAACCAAGCCCTATCCTCTAGTGCGTTCTTTTAAAGCTTTTCCTTTGATTGGTGTACTGTTCTTAGTGTATATTGTTTGCTTGTATGATTGTGCCGATGATTGCCGCGAGTAGAGAAACGTCATCGAGCGAAGGAACACAATTCAAGTGCTGCCAAGTTTGAAGATCAAGACCCGAAGACTAAGTGAATACACTGGATTTGAGGCAAGTATAGCACGGACAATCCTTGCTACCTAAACACACCATTACACTATTTACTGCATCCGCATGTGTCTAAATTATTCCCCTTTTAAGGTTGTACCTAGCTTGATTGTCCTATACCTTGATTACCTTGGGTTATTGCATTTGGGTAGAACCTTGCTAGGCGCAGCTACTGTCACCATTGTTTAACTGTTAATCTTGACTTAATGGTTCACTTCAATGTTAATGGTAAAACTTGCTTTTTAGCAACATGGATCAGGGAGCTAGGGCGTACGTTTCGTGCTTGGCCCTAGTGTCTCTCCGTAAGGACCGGTTCTTAAAGCGGCCACCCAGGAGCCAGTCGCCACCGCCGGAACTATAATGGCTCTGGTCTTGGACAAGTAACATGTACGGCTCTAATTTAACAGTAGTTACCGATGGGCCGACGGCATTATGGGAAGCATGGGTGAGAGTATGGTTTGATCCACCGAGGACGGAGCATATGTACTCTGTTTTACCATATTTGTAAGCTGTATGTGTTCTGTGGACATCCTAGGCACACATATGGCAGCATTCGGGTTTCTTTGTAAATCCGGGTGTGACACTTGTGAAAAGCTTCGTAGCGTCCCTATGCCTCACACCTCAGTAGTGTTGATGTGTGTGGTTGGGTGCAAAGTTCTTTTGAACTTTTACGCGACCGGTGGGTAAAGGGCGAAACCTCTGCAGAGTGTATAATCTATCATGATAGCCTTGCTCAGGGTCACGAGCGGCCTGGATCCTTTTTTATTAGAAGATGCTATTATTTATTACTGTTTAATGTCTACTACATTACTAATTGGGGAATTCAACTGGGATTCATATACTTGTAGTGACTTTGGTTTATGCTAAAATGAATCAACTAAAAGTGCTAATGCAGTACAGCCGTGTCAAGCCTTTCTTTTAAGCCTTCATATCCCCGTGTTGTACTTGCTAAGTAAGACAATTACTTACACTTGCCAATATTCAACAAAATCCCGGATGGGTAACAGATGGAGTGAAAGAGACAACTACTGAGATTTCCTGAGGATCGTCTGAATTCTGAGCTATGGTCAACCAGTCGGTGTCCCTGTGGACTTGAGGCTCTACTTGTGAAGATAGTTAATAAATAGTCTTCCGTTGTGTTTTAGGTAAACTCTGATGCAAAACTAGTTTATTCGAGCATATGTACTCTGTTTTACCACATTTGTAAGCTGTATGTGTTTTGTGGACTTCCTGGGCACACATACAGTAGCATTCGGGTTTCTGTGTAAATCCGGGTGTGACAACCACTAGGCACGCTAAGCAAATGACCCATGCAAACATCTTTCCTCGCTTTGGCATCCCTGGGCTAGTCGTAGAGACTCCTATCCATTGACTCCACCTCCTGGAAATATCTAAGTTTGGGGAGCCGCATATGATAGCCATACCTTCTCACCCCAAACTAGTGAACTTTATGCAAAAAAAGATCGGCAATGAGATGGGTAGGCACTAGAGAGATAGACTCCGTAAAAGCACTCTAGGCATATTAAACCACTTTTGTTTGGGCAAACTAGGACAATTCGGCCAAACCATGTTGGTTCGACCGAAGGGCCCCTCTTTTGCCCCATGTGCATCCATTTGGACCCTAGATCCTATGTCTATCCCATCTTGTCTCGGAGTCGCTAGGAAAATGTTGGGAAAGTTGCTTGTCGATCTCAAGTCAGAGACCATCCTCCATCACTTTTCCGAGCACGACCAAGTGTTTACATTTCCTAGCCGCCATGACTACCCAATCCTTGTCCAAAGACCTTTCCTCACCCAAGGGTTCCCTTTCCATGAGTATGACAAGACCACCAACGGAGAAAGCCATGGAGGAGGGAGAAGAGAAGCCCACGGTTGAAGAGCCTGGAAGAAGAACTGGCACAAACATGCCAAAAATTGAACAACCTGGTTGAGAAGGTCGCCGAAGGCGAGCCTTGGAAGATGGACAAATATGACAAGATCAATGTCCTCTACCAAGCAGTAACAGCCAAATTCAAGAGGCTCAGCAAAGCCACAGGGCATCTTAACCTTTAAGATCCACCTATAGAGTAGATGTCATGTGGTTGTATCTTTTAGAGCACCATTAGTTTAAATTTATTTCCCAATTCAATTTCCCTTTGCTTAAATCATTGTTTAGGAGGTGCTCTCTTTATTTCCCTTCCAATGTTTGTTTTGCCAAAGTTTAGCTTGGTGAATAAAATAAAATAAAAACTTAGTTTGAATTGTCCAAAATAATGCTCTGACTGGTGCAGTTGAGCCAGTCAGAGAATGCCCAAGTTAACAAATGATACATGAGTACAGGGATGACACCGTGGAGAAACAGGACAAGAATGCGCAAGATGACCCGTTCAGCTGAACCTTTTGGTTCGGGCGAACTGGTTGGCTTAGCCAAACCAGCCTGACTCAACCACTTCACACACGCACGCTGGTTTGCACTTCTTACTCCTATTCAATTATGGTTCCTCTCTATGACCACGTTTCAATATGTGAACCTTGCACAAATCATCTAAATGAAACGCTCTCGGTTTTCTTTCGTGCCATGAATTGTGCCTGTTGTTCATTTCAAACTAAGTATCCACTCTAAGTTGTTGACGAATGTGATATGTCTTGATAAAACAAACCTCTTGCTCATTCAAGTGTTCAGGGAAATTTATTTTGAAAAATATAAAATCATACCCTATCCTTCCATTTTTTCCACATACCTCTACATCCACTTGACATATATGCGGAGAGATCACTTACATAAAGCTTGTCATGACTAGTATAATGTCTTGTCGAATACTGAGTCTCTGGAGATAGTCATGTTGCCTAGATCGGTTGCAAGAATATTTATCATCAGAGCCAAATTAGAAGTCCTCATGCCTTGGTGATTCCCTGAAAAAAAATGACGAGAAAAATAAAGTACTCATGAAAGTCCAAGTATGCAAAAAAAGAAAAAGAAAAAAAAACTTCCCAAAAGGGAAAGGAAAAAAAAGAGAGAGAGAAAAAGAAAGGGGTCATGAGGCTGAGGACCAACAATGAGCTCTTCATTCCAAACTTGCAATCTGATCAAGATGACCGACATAATCTCTAGGAACCAATCTTCGACTTGACAGAAATATGCGTCTTGACAAGATCACCACCTGAGAGGCCAAAGAAGACATACAAAAGAGAGTGAGTGAATAGAAAGAGTGACTCCAGAGAGCATGAGAGTATCAGAGATGAAAGGACAAGGGTCATTTGTTTGTGAAAATTAGAAAACCTTAATGGAGGATGACCAAGATGGATTTTGTTGTAAGAGCCGTTCCGTTCATCAACCGCCCATGATCCAGGGAGTAGCCACTTCAAATCCACAGGAATGGAGAAAGGTTTGAGGTAATCAATATGCATTCATTCATTTCATGAAAGAACCCTTACGGGCCGTCCCCTACCCCCGACCGAGCCGGACTCAAGCCAGAGTCCGACCCGGGGTCCACTGGCGCGGACGCCGAGGTCCACCGGGACTCCCCTCGGTCGCCTCTATGTAAGCGGCCGACCCCGCCGCCTCCCAACCACCGCAACCGCCGCCGCCCTCTGCTCCCTGCATAGCGCCACCGCCCTCTCCTCTGTGCCGAGTGCCGCCGCCGCCATTGCCGGCAATACTCCGCGCGCGCCGCACGCCGGGGGAAGCCATCACCTCCATAAGCTTCCCCTCGACGAGGCGGAGCTCCGCCGCCGCTTCAAGACATCGTCCCGTCGCCGGAGCATCTTCCCCCACGTGAAGCAGGGATGAAGGGAGACGAGCCATTTAATTGCGAAAACCAGAAAACCCCGAATGCAGGATGAGCAAGAGGACCTTGTTGTAAGAGTCGTTCCATTCATCAACCGCCCAAGATCCGGGAAGTAGCCACTACAAATTCACAGGTATGAGAAAAGTTTGAAGTATTCAATATGCAAGTATTCATGATATGAAAGAACCCTTACTTTGGTCTTGCTCTTATTTCAATTTCTTTACTCGGGACGAGCAAAGATCTAAGTTTGGGGGAGCTTGTTGGCGGTCGTTACGACCCGATTTCCGACCTCAAACAGAGTATAAAATGAACAGAATGGAATCACACACCATAGCTATAGGGCTTATTGCTAACCATTTCCATGAGTTTTGATGTTTATTCGATTCCAGGAGGCACATGACCAAAGTTGAGGCAAAAAGCATATGAAAAGATTGGTTCGGCCAAATCCCGAGATTCAACCGAACTCTATCTATGAACTCAGTGGACCAGAAGTTAGGAGAGGCTCAAGTCCATCTCGACCGAAGCCCACCAGTCCATCAGAAGGCCTCCAACTCAGCATAGTTGAGGAACCGACCTGCCAACCGACCCAGGAAGTGATCCAGCACGTGGAAGGAGAGAAGGCGGTGCAGAGGGCGGTTCGGCCGAACCCCCCCAGTTCGCCCGAATCAAGCCCACCGCCTCACAACTGACCCTGGGAAGTAATCTTGATCGTAGGAGGTAGAGACGGTGCAAAATGGGTGGTTCGGGCGAACTGGGCAGTTCGGCCGAACAGACCCACTTTGGTCGAACGCGCCAAGTTCGCCCGAAGAGCCCGGGATCGCCCCTGTGCTTTCTTGGCCACTGCTCCACTTCAAACCGACCCTCCTTGCTATAAATAGGACCCTCCAGCCCCTGCAACAACACAAACACAAGAGATTAGGCGTTGCGAAGTTCCGCCACTTGTATCAGTAGAAATAGGGAGAGAGGAGAGGTGAGCGTCCTGGAGAGGAGCCGGAGTGTCGGCCCCTCTTCCCGCTGTACCTCTACGGATGCGGCTCTGCTTCGAGTGACATCCGGGTCGTGTCTGGTAACTCTTGTATCTCTTTTTGATTAATTGAGCATTCAGTTCTTACTTTTATATGCTTGTTGGTTCTTCGTTCAATGCTTAGTTGATTGGTATAATTGGATACTGGTTGCTTAGCTTGGGTGCTTATCTTTCTGCAGTAGATAAGTATTAGTCGACTAGTGTAGGCACGGTGCCTAGACTTGAGACTGACTTAGATTACCCCCGCTGCAGCGGAGGTGGTAGCCGTGAGGTAGTGACAGCCCTTTCGGTCTTCGTAGTCCATCATGTTAGTCCCGGCCTGTAGGATCCCCCAGTGTGGAGTTGGTGGCACCCCTTCTCATCCCTTTCTGCGTGTCATAGGTTCCGCTGTCCCGAAGCAAGTATCTATCTGTATCCCCTAGTCTGCTCGATCAATCAGTAGAGTACCTCTATCAGACTCGTACCCTCTCTACCCTCCTATCGTTCCTCTTCTCTCTTTGTTGTTGTCACCCATTCCTTCCACTCCATTCCAACTATCCAGGACAACTTAGTTCAGTATTAGTTCACTTCTCGTTTCCCGTGGAAATCGATACCTTGGAATACTCCCGGGTGAAAGCTACATCGGTATCCGTCCGCTTGCGGATTTATCTGTAGGCAGTAAGGAGTGCCAACACTATGCTCATTGTAAGGGGTTGAATGACTGGATACCATTGTTGTTGAGGCGGTTGAGTCCCCCCTATAAAAGGAGGTCTCCCCCCTCCTTTTTAGGGGATCGCATTTTGGAAAGAAAGCGTGATATGTGATCATACTGCTGGTTTGAGTTCACTCTATAAAAATGCAAACCAATAAGTGTCTCCGCCGCGGGCCAAATCCCGGACGATTCCGTCCCCCTCCCACGCTGGTAAGTACCTCCGCGACTTCAGCCAGACCTCCTCCTTGTCATGCACTAGTTCCCCGTTGTCCTAGACCACCACATCGCTGGTAAGTAGGAGCGCCAGAGATCCCGCCGTGCGCCATGGACAGAGGAAGAAGAAAGCCCACCTCTTTTGCATTTAAGTCTCTAGAGTTCCCTGTTATGCTTAGATCGATTCCCTGTGTCTTGTGCAACTTACAGAAAACCCCCTGCAAGATTTCCCCCTTCACACATAAACCCACCCCTCTCCTAGATCCAATCTGGATCGTCGGATCCAGATCCGATGGCCCGCATCCGCCCGCGCCTGAGTCAAACAGGGTCTTACAGGTCAGCGCCTGCACGTTTGCAAAATGACCCCTCCACTTTCTCAGGTCAGTGCCTGCACGTTTGCAAAATAACCCCTCCACTTTCTCAAAATCAATCCGTCGTCCGCGCAAGTTCAAAAGTAATTACAAATGTGCCCACGGTTTGCAAATAAACCACTAAAGCTTCCTGTTTTTGCACCCCGAAACCTAGCCTCGCCTTTTTACATGTAAATCCTCCTGTTTTAATACATAATTAGGTTTAGGTCCCTGGTTTTTTTCAAATAAGCTCCTAGAAACTTTTAAACCTCGCCAGCAAGTCCCTAAACCTTAGAAAAGCCATATCTTTTTCGTTTTAGCTCCGATTAGAGTGATTTTCGTGCTCACGTGTTTGTAGCGAAGCGTAGAATAGTTTCATAACTTCTTTTTTGCTCTGTTTCTACTGTATGGTGTATTGTTCTTAGTTATTATTGTTTGTTTGCTTGTTTAGCTACTTGTGTGCTCGATGATTGCTGCGACTAGAAGGAACACGTTTCGAGTACTATCGAGGAGAAGAGCTTGAAGATCAAGAGATGAAGACCATGAGTGATTATACTAGATTTAAGGCAAGTTATAGCACGGACAATCCTTGCTACCTACCCACTTTGTAATAAATTATTTCATCCATGCATGTGTCTAAATTGCTGTACCTTTAAGGTTATACCAAGTTTTGATTATCATGTCCTTGATTTACCTCGGATTTATGCATATGGGTAGAAACTTTGCTATGCGCAGCTACTATCACCAATGTTTAATTGTTAATCTTGACTTCATGGTTCACTTCAATATGATGATAAAACTTGCTTTTTAGCGACATGGTTTAGGGAGCTAGAGCATGTACTTCGTGCTTTGTTCTAGTGTCTCTCCGTAAGGTCCGGTTCTTAAAGAGGCAACCCAGGAGCCTGTCGGCACCGCTAGAACTATTATGGCTCTGGTCTTGGAAAAGTAGCATGTACGGCTCTAGCTTGACAGTAGTTACCGACGGGCCAACGGCGCTATGAGAACCACTCGTGAGTGTATGGTTTGATCTACCGAGGACGGGAGATTCGTCGGCTATGTCCCCGTGAGACACAGTCCCATGCTGGGAGTCCCTGCGATGGGGAACTCCACACGTTGCGCATTGTTGAGTGCGATGCCCGCGCTCTGGACGCCATTGACCCCCTTATGGTGTGACTCCATAGGCGTACGTCGATCTCGATGCCTTGGGCCATACTACCTGTGTTGTACCATAGCGGCTACTGTTTTGTTAGGGTATCTTGTGAAAAGCCTTGTAGCATCCCTATGCAGTCACACCTCGGAAGTGTAGATGTGCGTGGTTGGGTGCAAAGTTCCTTTGAACTTTTGCGCGACTGGTGGGTAAAAGGCGAAACCTCTGCACAGTGTAAATCTATCATGATAGCCTTGCTCAGGGTCACGAGCGGTCTCGATCCTTTTTTATTAGAAGATGATGTTTATTTATGCTTAATGTCACTTACACTTCATTAACTGGGTTGCAACTGGGTTTCATTCACTTGTAGTAACTTGGATGATGTTAAAACGAACCAACTAAAAGTGCTAATGCAATTCAGTCGTGTCTAGCCTTATTTTGAGCCTTCATACACCTGTGCTATACTTGATAAGTAAGAGATTTACTTACGCTTGTCATTGTTTAACAAAATCCCGGATAGGTAACAGATGGAGTAAAAGAGTCTGCAGCTATTGAGTCTCCCGAGGATCTTCCGTACTTCTGAGTTGTGGTCAACCAGTCAGTGTCCCTGTGGACTTGAGGCTCTACCTGTCAAGAGCGTTAGACTTCCACTGTGTTTTAGGTAAACTCTGATGTAAAACTATTTTATTCGAGCATATATACTCTGTTTATCATATTTGTTAGTTGTATGTGTTCTTTGGACTTCCTGGGCACACATAGAGCAGCATTCGGGTTTCTGTGTAAATTCGGGTGTGACAGATTGGTATCAGAGCCGTGCTGACTGTAGGATCGCAGCATAGATAGAACGGTTGATAAAACCTAGGAGACCACCATGATTCTGTGATATGGATCATTTAGTTACGCTTTTCAAAACCCAGTGCCGTCAAGTCTTGTGTGAATCTTGTCCATAGGTGCTTGAATTGGTTGTCGTTATGCCTATGCGTGATTTGGATCTTTATAATGATTGTGTAGTTGAACTCTCTCTATTTTCCTCACATATCTTTGTTCTTCCTTCTGTCTATTCACGTAAAACAAATGAAAAACATTAAGGAGGAAACAAGAAGCCAATCCCCGCAATGAAGAAACGAAGCCAAAGAAGATCTGATGTAGAGACGTCACAGCTGCATCAACAAACAAGACGAAGAATATGGATCCAACTCCCTTCTAGAATCTTGTTGTTCGATTCTCCTCCTTGATCTCTAGCCTCTGCGAATCTCGGGACGAGATTCTGTTTAAGGGGGGTAGTTTGTCACACCCCAAAATTTTTGGATTTTGGGATGTGAATTTTTAACGTAATTAATACAATATTTTTCTCAATTTTCTAAAATTTTTCAAGCTTTATAAAATTTACAGGGAATTTCATATAGGAAAACTTTGTTTTCTAAATTAAATTAAATAAACATTGGTTTAATGTTATGTGTGATGCATTCATGCTGGCTGCATTAAGTTTTGTTTGTATGTGGTTCAAACTAGGATTTAAATCCAATCTAAATTCGAGTTTGAACCACTTTCGCTTGAGCCTTAGAAAAGTTGTTTTGGGAAAAGTTTGCTTTTGCCCCTTGATCTTTCTCCTCGGCTTGGTTTTCCTCCCTCCCCTTTTTTCCCGAACCAGCCCAAACCCTCCGAATCGGCCCAGCCACGCCAGCCCGCTCTCCCTCCTCGCCCGGCCCAACCGCACGCGCATCCGTGGGCCAAAACATGTTGGACTTGGTCTATTTCCATCTTTGGGCCCAAAGTGACGTGGTGGCTTGGTGGAGGACGTGAGGAACACTTAGACTTGGTCCCGAATCGACTTCTTTGGTCCTCCATGCCTTCCATGTGTGTCTACCACTCTTTTTAATCCATGTATGTATTTCTGAAAATGACAATGAACACACATCATGGCGCAGCATCAATTCATCGAATGTAGCAACAATAATCATGATATAGGATTGATTCACCTTGTGTTTACAAATCATTAATGTGGTCATATCTAAGCTGGTGATGTCCCCATCAATGAGTTCGAATCAGAACAGGCAACGGCAAAAATTGGCCGAAGCTACAACTCTAACTTTTTCTTCAACTTCAATTCTGAGTGCCATCAACACGCTTGAAAACTGCAGCAGCAAGATCGAAGCCTTAACCAAGCATACCATCTTTTGTCGATGAACATCAAAATTGATGGAATTATCCGATGTGCACACCGAAGGCTACCAACAAGGCTTTAACATCTTCGCTTGCTGCACACGGGAAGATGTATGCGAGTACTACTACGCCTACATCCGACTACATCAACTCGTCGTACAACTACTACGACTACTCATCTCGACTAGAAAACTAGTTGAGATCGGCTACCGCATCAACAACAACTAGTCAGAACTGACTTCGACTAGTCGACTTCAACAACAACCGTCATGGCTCCATTGTCGACCGCCACGGCTTCGTCGACACTTGTCTGCGTATCAAGCTAAGTCATATTTAATAATTATTTTCTTTACAATAATTTCTTCAGCTTGTTCTACACATGCCTAGCCATGTGCCGACTAGCTTTTTTGGGTACGTCCCTCAACAGCAAAAATTCTCGAGGGCTACACCATTGCCGACTATGGAGCGTGCCACATTAGCCCACGTATTTGGTAAATCATGTTATGTATGGCACTTAGCCCGCGGACTTGGTCCATCGAATTATGTAGGGCTCTCGGAGGCTATAGCTATGAATTCAAGAATCATTGCCGATGGGTACAAACCATCGCGCAACCTCTCCAACAGGAGAAAAGTCCTCAGTGACTACTTCTTTGTTATTTCTCTCCACTCTTAAACGACCAACGCTGCTCAGTAGCATGCACCTTAATTCGTGAAACTCATCGCATTAGTGTGATACTTCGGCTCCTTTGCAACACCTACGCACCTACTTGTGCAAGAGACCTAGTTATGGGCTATGGTTAAGCGAGACCAAGTGCTTAAACGTAACAGGGAGCTACTCGAGTGGTTACGAGTCTAACAAGAGCAATGAGCAGAAAGCTTAAACATGCATTATAATATGTTATTATTCTCTTTTGTTATTATTTTGATCGGATACTACTCATCCTATGTATTTAAATTGCAGGGTGGCTAGCTAAGTACTCACATCAGTCAGGACCTGGCACCACCTCTGCTCTTCATGGTAACACAAAGCCTCTCGAGTACTTACTCTAGTCGGTGCTCACATGATGCGGCTCCATAATACTAGTCAAGTACTCCAACTAGTCGCTTGAAGCTCGGGGGTTACACAGCGCAAGCAAAGACATGAACACGAGTACTACAACTAGTCTATACTCAAATGGCATGCCACTACAATGGCATGCCAAGTACTTTAACTAGTCAGTACTTGCATATTACGGCGACTTGAAGACTAACCGAGTACTGGCACCAGTCGGTACTTGGATATCTACATGGAAGCTACTTTGAAGAATATGTTCTTGACCCTCGGATCGAATGGAGAACCGTTTGCTTCGAGGCTCAGGGGCTATACGCAGGGGGTACATATTTTTTGTACCCATTGTTGATCATTTCAAGATAGAGATTCAAAGATTTTTCAAGACTCGACCTAATTATTCTAATCATCTTGAGGCTTGGTGGATAAGCATATATGCTTGACCTTTGGTGTCCATATCTATTCAAGGCATTTACAAAGCTCTCCATAGCCTTTCAGTAACCACAAGCACTCGGTTTTGCCTCCTTACTAATGGTGGCGTACGCGAGCCTTGAGCTCAAGTAGTTTGGCACGTTCTTCTTCTGCGATCTCTAGGATCATGGCCCATTCCATTGCATAGTATGGTTAAAATTTTGTTAGTTTAGCTGACTCACAGCAGCTTTTACTCGGCCCACCAGGACATGCCACGTGAACTAGAATACGTTGATCACAAGATCAGGCCACGTGGACCAGCAAGATTGTGAGATGTGGGCCAACTAGAAAGATCCACGTGTCCAACCATAATGTGCCATGTGGACCAACCAAAATCCACCATGTAGACCAACCAAAATGCACCATGTAGTCCAACAAGAACGTGTTATGTGGCCAGCTTGGGTGCCACATGGGCTGTCAGTAGCATGCCATGTCGGAGCCGTAACAAGCCATTTGCCACCTCACATGCCAGCATGGACCATGCCATGTTGACAAATACATGTCACATGCCAACATGGATCATGCCACGTGGTCCAATTTTTTGCGACAAAAATCAAGCGTCAAACCATTTTGTCATTGATCGAAAGTGTGTTCTATGCTGAAATATGTTATCTCGTCACTACGAAACTAACTTGACACTCAGCTTTTTACTAATGACCTTTCGTCATAAATTTGTCATAGAAACTGTTTTATAACAAATTTGTCCTCTACTATGACGAAAACTATACGTCATAGACATTAACATTTCTAGTAGGTGGGGTCCTGATGGGTTCTACGTTGTCAAGGCCCTAAACCGCAATGGGACATAAGGTGAGAATCATGCACAGAGCCTGAGCTGGCAGGTGCTTTTTGTTCTTGAAGAATTAGCATCTGGCATAGTGTTGGACGAGCTCCTTAGCGTCGGACGGGGCCGTAGGCCAGTAGAATCCAGATCGATAGTCCTTGCCGAACAAGGTGACTGCTGCCGCATGATTGATGCAGGTACCAGAGTGAATTTCGTGTAGGAAGCCAAGGCCTTCGCTTCTTAGGATGCACTTCATCAGGATGCCTGTGCAGGCGGCCTTTCTATAGAGTTTGTTGACCATGACAACATAATTAGCTGAACGTCGGGCCAGCATTTCGATTTCTACCTTGTCTTGTGGCGACTTGATTTCCATGGTGAATGCTACGAATGGGGAGTGACAGTCTTCTTCAACCATAAGGACTTCACAGCCCTCTAGGTCTACCGACTGTGCAACTGGGTCGGGCACATGGCTACCGTCTTCTAACATTTTGATGGATGGCTTGCGTATGTCTTGGACAAAAATGCCGACAGGAACCATGGATCCTAGTTTTGAAAGAATGTCAACAACAACAATGTCGCCCATAACCACGTGGTGGAACTCCAGACCATAAAAGCGTGATTCCTATTTGCGTACTTCCACGCAGTATGCCTCCATTGTTTCTTTGCTGCAGTCCCAATTCTTGTTGACTCCATAATCAGTTTGGAATCTCTGAAGCAGACGAGGTGCCCAATGCTGAGTATTACAGTGATCCATTGGCCGTGGATGGTAGCTTTGTAATGTATATGTAGAACATATTTGTGGTGCTTGCCTTGAGGGGATATGAAGAGGACTCCTACTCCGGCGCCTTTGTTGACACTTTATGCAATCGCTATCAGGATTTGTGATCGTGTTAACGGTGCAAGGAGTGTTTGGTTGGTTTTTTCTTATAGCTTAATAAAATATATGAATATTATGCAAGTGCACAGAACCACCATTGTATCATTTCACCCCGGAGTATTCCAGAGTATCATAATTTGTACTTTACACGGGGAACCACTATGACAAGATAACTAGTAAACAAGTATTCGAATGATATCACAGAGGAATACACTACCGTCAAGACGGGGGGTAATGGTAATGATAGGAGTGAGACCGTGACACTCAGGTTAAGGATAACTTTGATAAAGTAAGATAATAGGTCAAGCTAGTTGGGAGAACAACGAGACAAGATAAGATTCTTAGGTAATTTATCTATTCGGCACACTCGAGGAAAAAGATACAACGGCTATAAAACAACATTTATTGATCAAGTTTAACTCTAATGTTTCAACATCAGGATAAGAGAGCGACAATCACAATTAGGGATGAGAAGCGTGTCTCAAACTCCCTGGGGTAGCCCTATGATACCAAGACTAATAGAGCAAAAGCCACGACTAATATACTCAAACATGATATATCGTAACTAGAATAAAATAAATAGTTAATATAAATGACTCAAAAGATAAGATAAAAATAATATAGAGGTTCCTAGATGCACTGGCCCTAACGAGGTTCCTGCACTGGCCCTAACGAGGTTCCTTGATACCTGCACTAAAGTACTAGGTGTATTGGCCGTAATATGACACAATCTAAGTTTCACCCGTCCACCCTATGTTGGTAGCGCCAGCCTGTTCACTTGTGTCATTCATAATAAGTTAGCAGATTTGAGTTAAAATCCTTCCCTATTTTAAGTTAAACATCTTTGATTTCAATTTGAAACAGTTAGATTCAAAGTTAAAAAGCTCATGAACCGAAGTATAGATAGTTTCTATGTTACAGTGCTCTTAAAAAAGCAAGCCAGGATACATGGACAGGGAAAAGAACCGGGTTGGCTAGAAAGCTAAGCTAAGTCCCAACCATGGTTCAAAACATGGTTTTGACACTCTCTTTAGAATTTCCGAGGGTAGTCACCGACAAGACGTATCGCGTACGAAGAAAAACAAGCCAGAAACTTTGAAGCTTTTACTATATGTCAAAAAAAACTTAAAAATTACCCGTTCAACTGAGCTAAAAAATTAGTGAAAGGTGTTTCAATCTATTAAAATATTTCCAAATTTGAAGCATGCAATTAAAATATTTGAAAACTATACAGATAACAAGAACAAGCCAGAAACTTTGGAAGCTTTTACTATATGTCAAAAAAAACTTAAATTACCCGTTCAACTGAGCTAAAAAATTAGTGAAAGGTGTTTCAATCTATTAAAATGTTTCCAAATTAGAAGCACGCAATTAAAATATTTGAAAACTATACAGATAACAGTCTTTCAAATTGATAACAAATAAACGATTGTAAAACTTCAACTTCTAAGGAAAAAACTAGGGTACAATCGAAGTCATAAATTTATAAATATTCAGAAAGCCAACCAGAGTCTACACATAACACAGAAATTTTATAAATATATCCTTTTACGTAAAAATAGCTGTAGAGTTAAATGTTGAAGAGCATGCCAATGTTCCAAATGTCACACATTTAGAACAAAATAGTAGGTACAAATTTTGCTACATGGGGTCATTGCCCCTGCTGCTTAATTGTATGCATGCACTTTGCACAAACCAATGCATGATGCATCGCAATGCTTTGAACAACATATGCTATACCATCTTACATTTCTGTAAATTGAAGCTAATACGAGAACCTCAATTAATGCATGGTGTCAACATGAATAAGTATAGACTATGGATAATAGACCTCTGAGGGCAACTTATACATTCTTTTAGGATTATTTCCCGAAAAAATGTCTGAACTCGGAAACTGTCACAATGTAGGGATATATGGCAAAAAAACAGCAAGGAAATTTTCTCACAACTCCAACCTACATATCCCGTAAATTATCAGCAACTATCAAATTAGGTTGCATACATGTGCCTCAAGATTGAACAGCCAGCCTTTGAAGGTGCTCACAGAAGACCTGGAAGCTTACATCATCAGTGAAAATGATGTCAGAACCAGGGGCAACATCATGAGCTGAGTTATATGTGGACGATGGATTCAGCTTAGCCAATAAGAACCTTGCCTGCAAAGAAGGGTACATTAGGTAATAAACATAAATGTTCTCTTCAAGAAACAGTACTCAGATATCTATTGTAGTGTCCTGAAGTTATTGTGCGCAAAGAATCACAATGAAGCCAGCAAACTTTTTTAATATTGCACAAGAAAAAGGTAGCAACAAAGATGAAAAACAAGAATTTTAAGGATTTGAGCAGCTCGCGATAACATCAATATGGCAGTAACAACAAACGAGAATGGAACATGTAGAAATAACAAACCTGTGAGCCATGTTGGTCACAGACAACTAGTCTTGGAACTGGAAATCGGCCTTTTATTATCATCTGTGCCTCCTCATGGGGTGCTTGTAATAGTTGTGCAAATTGCTGAAAATGGTAATAGTGAGTAATGTTGTCTCCAAAGAAAATGAACCAACGTGTCACTTGAAGCCTCGAATCTTATGGATTATGGATCGCACAAAAGACAACTCATGTTACCTCATGCTCAGGTTGGTTCTGGTAACCCATGTTTCTCCACTGAGCAATTGTCATGCCATGGAAGATGACAACACTAAAGTACGCATCAAGTAGCAGTATACGGTCTGCTGCTATTGATGCGACATCAAGGAATACTGGCGAAGGAGGTGTATCAAAAGAAAACGATATTAATGAAGGCTGGATCATGGCAACGGAGTTGGTGACAGTCTCACGGTTAAGTAACATCCGGAAATAAGCTGTCTCATCTGGACTATTATTGAAAACCTGCAATATAAAAAAATGACAAAATTAATAAGGCAACACATGAATCACAGCGGAGGGGCAAAATAGGTGTGTAACACATCACCTGGACAAATTGTGACCGCCGCAGATTAAACATAAACTGAGGGAACAATGAGAAATTTGAATGCAGGCTAAATGAAGTGGGGTCATCCTTCCGATAATCCCCAAATCGTGAACAAAGCCGTATCAGGGATCTATCAAGCCACCGTGTTGCATCGAACTCTTCCTACAAATATTAGAACGAGGTAACAGAAGATTCGATTAATCAACGAGGAGTAAAATGATTACATGTCTGGAATGTCTTAACACAGTCCCCAGCAGCAATCAGTGAGCTATCAGTAAACCAGTTTTCCCAGTGCAGAAAGGGAGAACATACAATGGGGCACCAAATATTTAGAGTTATTTATATTTCAAACTGAAATAATGAATAATAAGTCTAGTTGGGAACAGTTTCTTCCACGTGCAATAAGGTTCGAGAATCAGTCACATCAAATCAAATCAGACAGAAATCGAACAAGGTCTCCCATAGGTTACTGCATGGGAAAGTGTCAAACATGGTCCAAGATTTTTTGATAAACAGAAATCTCTGGTCTTAATTCAGAGCCCGTAATCTCATAATCCATGGAAAGCCACAATGGACTCAATTCTAAGTGCTTTAAATTGAACAAAGTAATATAGCAATGATTTGACACTATGTATGTTGAAAATAGCGACGCTATAGCGGCCAGAGACAAGTGCCGCAATGATATTGCACATATTGCCGCTAACCCCGCTAACAGCGCTATAGCGTGGAATAGCGACGCTATTCTGATTTAGCGTTGCGACGCTATAGCGGCGCTATTTAGGTTTCTGCGGTTATGGGCCTCATGGGTAGGAAGAAAAGAAGGTTGATCCCTATTATAGATGAAGAAGAAGAGGAGGCTTCCTCTTCCGAAGATGACGATGATGTTATGCCATCCCCAGCTGATTCTTCATCAAGTGAAGAAGAAGAATCAGAGAATTGAAGAACTGAAAAGGCATCTTTTATTATTTTATTAATTAATAATTAGTCACTTGGGTTAGTTGTGAAGTGTGAACTTGTCGATTTGTGGATTTTGTGCCAGTTAACTTGTCCTATGAGACTTAAACTTATGTACTTATGGTCTTATGCACTGAAGCTATAGAATTTTTGCTGAAATTGTCTAAATTTTGATGTTTTTTAAGCAAAACGCTAAATAGCATAGCGGCCGCTATAGCGCCGCTATAGCGTTTCAGCAAGGCTTCCGCTAAATGTTGTAGCGGGCTATTTTCAACATTGCACTATACAACTTATTAAGGATCCGCTAGGCGCCGACTAGGCGGTGACTAGGCGCGACTAGTCGCTGGGCGAAGCCCGACGCCTCGACTAGGCCCATAGGCGCGATTCGCGGCGCTAGGCGGGCGCGTAGGCGATCTAGGCGGCGCGGAGGCGCGCTAGGCGGACGCGGAGGCGCGCGAGGCCCGCGGGAATCAGCGCTGCGCGCGAAATCAGCGTTGGGCGCGAAAATTTCCCGCGCGCAAGCACTCCCGCGGGAGGATTAGACCCAGCGCGGCGCTATTTCGTCGTTTCGTGCCTCAATTTGTAGTCCCCGCCGCCGGTCCTCCTCCTCTGCTCCTCCCCTGTGCGTCCCTTGTTCGTCCCCGCCGCCGTTCCTCGCCTGTTTCTCCATCTGCCGGCCCGCTCGTCCTCTGCTCCTCCTCTGCTTCTCCATCCGCCGGCCCTGCTCGTCCTCGAGGAGCCGCCGCCGGTCCTGCTCGTCCTGGACTCGCCGTCGCCTGCAATCGCTCCCCGCCGGCAACCCCAAGTCCCCAAGGTGAGTTCCCTTCCCTCCCGTGGTCCTCTCCCCTCCCATGCGCATGCATTTGTAATTCTGTAATCTGATCTGTATGCATCTGGAATTCTGAATGCTACTTCCCTCCCCTAGCATCTGTGTTCCTTCAGAAGAAATCTCATCAACGCTACATCTCTACAGGATAACAGGAACTACCATCAAAAATAGAATATGCAGTCTCAAACACAACAAGAGCCCACCCCTATGCCCTAACTTCATGCGCCACGAACCAGTAGGGCACTAGCAGCCCACAACAAGAGCATGTTCCATATCACATAATTTCTAACATCCAGTCACCCTCACAGATTTTCCTACTACAAAAAGTAGTACACCATTCCAGATTAAACCCCGCTCAGCAAATTAAACATGCTGCAAAGAAATGAGTTCAGAGCCTCAGAAAGATTTAACAAGGCCCATGCATGGAGAGAATACGAGGTCAATTCTAGCTGATTGAACACTTAATTTTTGGCAACCTACAGCATGCATGCACCTCAAATAAACAAACAAGATCACTCTAATAAGCTGATTAAACCAGCAACTATGCAGTTCAGAATTCAGAAAAATATCACCGATGAAAACACCATACTGCTGGGTATCTTGCAAGAGCATCAAAGGACAGATAAGTGACAGCATTATGTTTTCTATTTTTTTTATGAATAGCTTGTTGTCTATTGACTATTTGCTAATTACCAGCTGTCAAAATGAATTGCAGGAGCTAGGAACATCCAAGAATAAGCCACCTAGGAATCAGGTATGTCTACTGGCCTATTTTTATATTTACTGTAACTGCACTACTGCAGTTATATACATATATATAGTTATATACATAATAATAATATATAGTATTATAGTTATATCTATATATATTATGGCTATTTTGTAATTTGCCAAAACGCCTAGGAAAACGCCTAGGAATGCCTAGGACCGAGTACTCCCGACTAGGCGCTAGGCAGTGGGTCAGCGCCTAGATTCCGCCTAGCGCCCAGCTGATCCTTGATCTACAATCAGCCAACAAAAGAGAAGTTGTCCTCACATCATGTATTCAATTAGAACAGGGACAGATCAGATGTGATAGGTTGATAGACACTGCCAAAAGCAACTGGGATAAAGAATACAATGAAGAAATGCAAGTATTTAGAAAGAACAAAGAATAAAAATAAGAACACAAAATAGAACCAACTGTAAAAGGAGAGGATTTGGAAAAGTTGCTTCCAGCAGAAGAGATTGATATGAAATTCACAAAATAGAACCAATTGTATACTAAATTAATAAATCAGCATCGTACTAAAAACAAACAGATGCCTTTACCTTTTCCAACATAAAAAAACAAATATCAATAATGGTGGGCAAGCAAAGAAAAATATCAGTAAAAGACAAGTGCATCTATTTTGACTGAATAATCAAATTGTATGCATGGGGCAAAATAAATCTGAAGGCTAACAACTAACAACCATCATAACATTACAAACATTCTAGACCTCTCATATATGCATCAAACAACCTTTGACTGAATACAACACAATTATAACTATATCACAAACATTGCTTCTTCACAATTTCACAAACCTTGCTTACTGTATTCTTCTTGGCCTGTCAGAAATGCATACTTAAACACCTAATGAGATGCTTCATAGTAAGAAACTATAGGGTGCAAACAAAAAATGTATTGTATCAGTGGAGGATGAGATTATCTCTCTAAAATTGCCATGCTGCCACGCTAGGAACCGATGTCAGGAAGGCAAAACATGTCATCTAAGAGGAATTGTTGAAACCATAAACTTCAGATCCAACTAAAATCATTCATGTGTCAACGACCAGCTAATAGCCTATTGGCTGCTGGGACCAGCAATGGAAACGCACACAGAACCACCAATTTGCATCATGCATGCAAAAAGCTAACCATCCATGCAGCATTCATGCAGATACACATAATATTGAAAAACAAATAGGCTTGTAAACTTAATACACCTAGTAAAATAAACACAAACTGGCAGATGAAAAATAACAACGGAAAGCATCTGTGTTCCTTCAGAAGAAATCTCATCAACGCTACATCTCTACAGGATAACAGGAACTACCATCAAAAATAGAATATGCAGTCTCAAACACAACAAGAGCCCACCCCTATGCCCTAACTTCATGCGCCACGAACCAGTAGGGCACTAGCAGCCCACAACAAGAGCATGTTCCATATCACATAATTTCTAACATCCAGTCACCCTCACAGATTTTCCTACTACAAAAAGTAGTACACCATTCCAGATTAAACCCCGCTCAGCAAATTAAACATGCTGCAAAGAAATGAGTTCAGAGCCTCAGAAAGATTTAACAAGGCCCATGCATGGAGAGAATACGAGGTCAATTCTAGCTGATTGAACACTTAATTTTTGGCAACCTACAGCATGCATGCACCTCAAATAAACAAACAAGATCACTCTAATAAGCTGATTAAACCAGCAACTATGCAGTTCAGAATTCAGAAAAATATCACCGATGAAAACACCATACTGCTGGGTATCTTGCAAGAGCATCAAAGGACAGATAAGTGACAGCATTATGTTTTCTATTTTTTTTATGAATAGCTTGTTGTCTATTGACTATTTGCTAATTACCAGCTGTCAAAATGAATTGCAGGAGCTAGGAACATCCAAGAATAAGCCACCTAGGAATCAGGTATGTCTACTGGCCTATTTTTATATTTACTGTAACTGCACTACTGCAGTTATATACATATATATAGTTATATACATAATAATAATATATAGTATTATAGTTATATCTATATATATTATGGCTATTTTGTAATTTGCCAAAACGCCTAGGAAAACGCCTAGGAATGCCTAGGACCGAGTACTCCCGACTAGGCGCTAGGCAGTGGGTCAGCGCCTAGATTCCGCCTAGCGCCCAGCTGATCCTTGCAACTTATAACGTTAAAAGAAGGTTTCTCTTAGCTTATTCCAATTGAGATGCAGTTCATATAGATTATTATTGCATAGCATATTCCGTATGACTGAGTGCAGAAGAAATAAAATAGGTATTGGGGTGGAGTGGAGTTGTCATATGTCAATGTCTCCAGGTCACAAAGATCCTGCTGAGGTGGCTGGTGTGTATCCTTTGAAGAAAGGATTCTCAAACAATGCAGCCAATGATCATAGACTGCACTAATCTCAAACTCATAGAAACACATTCACATGAACTTGAACAAAATAAATAATGTAGAAAAACAATAAGAATAGCAATTGGTCAGCACAATAATTAGGTGACAGAAGAAACATCATATAGCCAATAATGTTCTCTAACGGTATTACATGCTGAGGACAGTAGCTAAACCGATGTCACCAAAGTGACTGAAGTAGGTAAAGCAATCCAACCCAAGCAGCACGACCATGCCGAAGCCCGGTAGCCGCACAAGGGTAGGGGCAGAGGGAGATAGGAACTCTTGATCTATTTCTTGCTTAATCAAAACGGATATAAATCCCATCTATGTATAGATGGGATGACTTGACCTTAAATAAACCTATCTCTAGAATTAAGGAAATAAATAACAACTCAAACCAAACTAACCTAATCCGTAACAAAGCTGACCCACCCTGAACCCGGCGTGACCAAGGTACTATTCACATGAATAGTACCACGCGTGAACAGTAACACGCCGGACCTAGGGGTCATGGTTTGACCCTCGTCCTTCGTATGGGCCCGAATGGGCTGGATATGACAACCTAAATGACAAAAAGTATAGTCATGATGGTACAAAAAGTTACCTCCATTTCCATTTTCAAGGAGATGTATCTTGCCAACACAACAGCTGCAGTCTCCTGGTCAAAACCTTCAACTAATTCCTATATACAGAAGGGGTCTGTTAAGTCATATACACAATGCTGGCAGGTGTCATTTCTCGGCATAACATCCAAGGAAAGATAATGTATCCAAAAGAAATTCTTTTGAAACGATATTCTTCATAAGAATAAGCAGGCACAAACTTATTGCGTCAAAAGGAAGAAAACTGAGCTATGTGTTGTATATTAGCTTAAACAAAAATTGTATACCACAAATCAGATTAAAAGATTAATATGAGAATGCATAATACTAGTATATTATCTAATTAGCATGAGCATATAAACACATTCTCCAGCACCTTCACACTTGGAATGATTAAAGATTGATATTGCTAATGTTAAAGTAAGATTTTTTTCTCGAACATGCAGGAGAGCTGCGCGTAATTGCAATAATAGGTAGAAGAAAGTTTCGAATACATGCCGAATCCACGGCTGGGGTTAGTTTTTTATCACATTAAAGTAAGATTTAGAACAGTACACATTTTTGCACACAAAGTAATAAAACATTGAAAGCTAACCTCAGTATTTGTGGAACCATCCACCCATTTCCTGCATATCGTAGTGACTCTTATCCTCATTTGGCCTTCTGGGTGTTGGTAACTATAAAAGAATCAACATACTCAGTACATTCAGCCATTCCAGCACGAAGGTAACAGAATATAAAAATACCTTGTTACGAATTGTATATACAAATGCGGATTTTGATGTCCTGGTTGCCCCGATCGTTCACTCGGTGAAACATCAAAAAATACTGTTAATGATGTATTCCTATCGATACCACACATTTTCCATGCCGTTGTATTTCCTTGGCCAACAACTGAGTCAGCGCACAGAGCTCCTTTCTGTGAGAGAGTGCAAATATCAAGCCAGATATTAATACTGGTACCTCCAATGTTATCATTTGATAACTGAGAGCATAATATAAATAGGCGTACCTTCTCCAAAGATGTGCATGGTCCAATAATACCTTGGACCTTAATGTCTTTTGAACAATTTATTTCAATTGTGCCACTGTAAGACAAGCCATGAATTAGTGCATGTTAGTAGGTTATTATAGTGAAACTTGACATGGCAAAGGGGAAGTTCAGGTATATATGAAGTAGTAAAACTGCAAAGCATATGACATTAGTGAAATAATGTCCTGTTCGTGGGACTTTTTGCCAATTTTTTGCTTTGGGAGGGGAGATTCAGAGTTGCAGCTTCATACTGGTTCTTGCCATCTACCTTCTAGTGATTTAGGTCTGTACAGTGGTAGTAAAGCAGCAGTTTGTCTATGTCGTGCCCAATGATTTGATCTTTGGTTATAAAAGCCAAGACTTCAGTGATATTATTGTCCACTATTATCAAGTTGGCTAGAAATCTCCCTACTGCTCTTCTTCATTCTACTGATGGTTTGCATTATGTCAAAACCATCTCACTCTAAATCTATTGTATCGTTTTATAGGGAAGTAAAAGATTAACAAATAGTGATACATATCTATCGACGCATACTAACATCAGAAGAATATTTATGTAAAAAGAACAGAGAAAAATAGGGGACAATAAGACAACTTACTTGAATGAAAGACCTAGAGACTGTTCACCTCCCTCAAAAATGCGTTTGAAAGAATCCTTGAATACAGAATGGCCAAAACTTTCAGATAAGACAACAAGGCCACCTGTTCTCTCAATGGCAACCTTCATCTCAGCTAGTCCAACCTGTTAATGTTCCAAACATAACAAGGGAGCAAAAGATAAGCACAAATTTAACTGAATTTGTCTTGCAGGGAATTGCAAGAAAATCAGAACAAGGTAGCACGCCAACTGAAAAATCTGTAGAACTAGTATAAATTCATCAAAATCAACAGTTAATCAAACAATGTCTAGTAATCAAACAATTCGGTTCACCTCCAGTATAACCTGTCAACTTTTCCCGATTCCCAACAATCGATCAATATTCACATGATTAGAGACTCTAGAATTCAGCTTTTATTCGTTAACTAAATACAAAATCCAGGATATTTGTGCCAACGACTTCTCATTACTTTGATACGGGCAATGTTTAAATCCAGGATATTTGTGCCAACGACTTCTCATTACTTTGATACAGGCAATGCAAGAAACATTTATGTATAGAGCTCTTATGTATATTAGCAAAAACTTATTTTTAAGATGCTTCTAATCATGGTTTTTAAAGCGGTAAGGCGAGGTGAGGCGACACGCTACCGCCCGGACGCCTAGGCGGTTAAGGCGCGAGGCGAGGCGACGCCTTACATGCAAGTATATTTTGCTATAACACATACATATACCTGTATAAAAGAAGAAAGAAGAAAAAATAGAGGACCAATGGGCCTAAAGATGGAAAGAAGGCCCATTAAATCAGCCCGGCCCAGAACCCCCCACCTTATCCACATCCACCCGACGCCTGCCTCTGCCTCCGCCCGCCCTGCTCCTGCTCCTCGGCCTACAGGTGCCCAGGGGAAGGCAGCTCAGAGTTGGGCACTGGGCGGAAGCCAAATCGAAGCAGACGGTCGGCAGGGAGGCAAATCAGAGCAGGCGGACGGCACGCTTCAATCAAGCTTCGGGCGGAGGGCTTCAATCGCCGCTGCAGTCACCGGCGGCCGCGCCTGGATCCGCCGGCAGACGGAGAAGCGACGTGCCGCGCGTGGATGCGCCGACGGGCGGGGGATGCGGCCGTGCGTGGATGTGCCGGCGGGCGGGGATGCGGCGAGGTCCGCGCCTGGATGCGCCGCCGCGTAGGGAAGGTATATGCGGGAGTACGGCACGAGCTCAATTATTTCCTCTGGCCTCTCCCCTGACTCCCGCTCCCCCGTGCTTATCTCTCTGCCTCTCTATTTCTTCCCGCGCGGCAGGCGGAAGGCGCGATTTCTTCCCGCCACTGCGTCTTTCCGCGCGCCGATTTCACGAGCAAAGCGTCCGCAGACCCTCCCTTGGCGACGCCTGACACCTAACAGACCAAGGCGGACGCCTAGTCTGACAAAGCGGACGCCTTACTCGTACCTGGCTAGGCGAGCCCGACGCCCGGGATTTTCCGGCGCCTGGACGCCTAGGCGACGCCTTGAAAACCATGCTTCTAATTAGTCATTTAAGCACTGGACATGAATCAAAAGAGAATGAGTAAAATACATGGGCGGTCCCTAAACTTGTATCGAGGTGTCATCTAGGTCCCTAAACTCTCAAAATGCATTTTCATGTCACTGAACTGAACTTGTCCCAATGTGTCATTTGGGTCCCTAAACTATCAAAACACATATTTAAGTCCTCGAACTTGTACAAATGTGCCATCCAGATCCGTAAACTCACAAAAATATATTTTCGTAAACTCGTCATAGCCTCACGGGTATCATTATTAGTCCAAACACATGATAAGATGAAGACTTCTCCCGATTCTAGCATTAGATTAGATCTCTCTATTTTCCGTCACATTATGATAGTTTGGGGACTCGGATGACACGTTAGCATAAGTTTGGGGACTTGAAAATATATTTTGAATGATTAAGGACCTAGATGGCACACCTGAACAAGTTCGGGAGTCCAAAAATGCATTTAAGAGTTTGGGGACCTAAATGACATCGAATGACAAGTTTAGGGACCGCCCGTGTATTTTATTCATATTTTTAACTTAAATGGTGATCACCAAATGACAGCAGTTTCAGTATAAATAAATAAATACGCCAACATAATTAAAACTAATGAAGTCAGTGTTAGCAAAGGGATTAGGGGAGTCATTAGAAGACCTTATGGGCCTCACGTGTACTAGTGCATAGGCCATCCTGGCCCTGTACACCAACCCCCTTCTGATTAGGATAGAGCTCTCAGATTAGGCAAGGACTCCTGATAGGTCCTGTTTCTATAAACCAATCTAGGTGCCTTGTCTATATATGTAACCGAGCTATGCACCTCTATCATCAATCTATTATTCCCTGCTCCTTCCGCTGCCATAGCGCGCCATCTCTCAGCTGCGCCAACTTCTGACTGAGCTTCATGCCCCACCTCGCCAAGCGTCACTAGTCTACTGCGACAACATCAGCGCCGTATACATGTCCTCCAACCCAGTTCAGCATCAGCGCACCAAGCATATTGAGATTGATCTCCACTTTGTCCGGGAGCGCGTTGCTATTGGAGCTGTCCGCGTTATGCATGTTCCGACATCTGCTCAGTATGCCGACATCTTCACCAAGGGTTTGCCTGCCTCCCTGTTCCAGGAGTTCAGGTCCAGTCTGAACGTCCGTGCCTCGACGATCAGACTGAGGGGTCGTGTTAGCAAAGGGATTAGGGAGTCACTAGCAGGCCTTATGGGCCTCACGTGTACTGGCGCATAGGCCATCCTGGCCCTGTACGCCACCCCCCTTCTGATTAGGATAGAGCTCTCAGATTAGGCAAGGACTTCCTGATTGGTCCTGTTTTATAAACCAATCTAGGGTGCCTTGCGTATATATGTAACCATGCTATGCACCTCTATCATCAATCTATTATTCCCAGCTATTACTGCTTACAGGCAGAAACCTTGATGCAAATGCAAGCACAAATTGCTAGCTAAACAATGAACCATACAAACCTGATCAAGAGCAGATGCGAAAACATCTAATACGTGGCCTTGACTGACCAACTGCTTTGCAAGGCCGTCATAAAATTTGACAGCTTTCTGGAAGTGAGGAGCTGCATCCTTGTCAAGATCCTTATGCGATCTTACAGGCTCCGACAAATCCTTCGAAACAATCTACATTATCAAAAACAGTATTTAAAAAGATTTCAAGGCAGCATTATCACAGGAACCGAGACGAAATATGTTAACAAACAGCAGATGTAAGCAGATGTAAAGTTCTACAAACCATATGTGTAAGGATGTACAGATTAATCAACACAATAGCATCTATACAAAAAATATACTATGTATACTCAGAAAAAGCTGGCAGGGGTTCAACAGAAGTTGACTCTTTGCCTACAAAAGCTATGCTAAATGAACTTCAAAACCATTGTTCTGACACACCACCAGTACAAAATTTTAATTTTTGACACAACTGCAAGGCCAACATTCAAGTACTTGAAAAATCACAAAGATCAAATTATATCACATTCATGTCAAATATATTCAGATCATAAATAAAAGGGAGATCTTTACCATTCCAGGGCCCTCAGTACATGGCCCACCGAGCAATGCAATAATTCTTGCACCTGTCCCAGGCATGCAAGCACCAAGCAACCCAGCCGCCACGCTCAGGGCAACACCTGTGCACCGGATCGCACGGTTCCCAGCGTCCACTGGCCACTGATCAGGCTGCAACTCGTCTAGCAACTGCAGGGAGCGAGGAATTCAGGTCACTGCAAATTCTTAGAGTAAAATCCCCAAATCCAACGGGATCAAAAACCAAATCCCTCACCGTGCTGAGCGTGCACTCGCACTCTGACACCGGGAGCAGGAACCTGTTCACCCCGGCCGTCGCGGCAGGATGCATCCCGTTCACCTGCGGCCCACCTGGCTGCTGCGGCATCTTGGGGAAGCCCGGGCGGCCGGTGCCCGCCAGCCCAAGCTGATCCAAAATCTGCTCCTTGGAGATCTCCTTGGCGGAGGGGGCCGGGGCGCGCGCGGGCGCGACGGGGGCGGCGAGCGGCACGACGCAGCGGCTGGCCTCGACCTTGGAGCGCGGCCAGGCGTTCCAGGTGAGGCGGACAGCGTCGGGGCCGTCCGGGTCGGCGGCGGCCGCGGGCGGCGCCGCGGAGGGGTCGGCGGCCGACATCGGGGTGCGGCGAGCGGCGGGGCGGGCAGATCGGGGGAGGAGGTGGTGGTGGTGGGATGCGCGTGCGTGCTGTGTCGTGGGGGCTCGGTTTCGCCGTTCGCCTGTGCGCTCTCCTCGGTGTCCTGGTTTCTATCTAGGTGTCTTGTTGCTGTGTTGGGCTCGGTATTCGTTCTGCCGCGTCGGGCCTGCTTCGGCTTCGGGGGTCATTGGGTGCGGACCAGGAGTTCGATGACAAAACTATGGCATGCTAAAATTCTGGCCTCCAATTGGTTTTTTTGGCAAGCTAAAAGTTAGGCATGTCAAAATTTTGGTTGCGAACCAATCAGGTCTAGGAAGCGAGGGGCTGTGCACCATACGCGTTGGATCGTGCCGCTTCTGCGGTACATCGGCCTTATCGTGGGAAACCAAAAGTCTAGATCGAGGAGACACCAGTGTTGACGTTTTTTTCGGCCAACACACGAACGTGCTAGGTCGCACAGCGATGAAACCCGTAACTCACCGAAGCCTCCATCCGAACCGGTACGACCGGTTTGGGAATCCAGTCTGACCGGATTGCGCAGAGACGCCGAGAAAAACTAAGAACACCACCTCGGGAGGGACCCCGTCGGAGATGGCGCGCTAGTGTTGGTCTGAGATTGGTAGGCCACTCAGAACGTCTTTGGACGCCGTCGAGTCAAACAAAGAAAGCAAAGGGGTTGCAAAAGGTAGGGTTTGAAGATAAAAGTTGAAGAATATATTTGATCGATTGGATGATGGGTCTTAATCGGCTAAGGCCCTTTGTATTTATAGGGTGGGGAGGTCTTGCCCGCAAGAAAATCATTTTACAACTCGAAAAACAGTATGACTCCTTAATTCTACTCGGACTCGGGATAAACCGATCATACCGGTTTGGCACACCAGTCAGACCGGTGCGGCCGTTGCCAGATCGGCTACAGGACAACCGGTCTGACAGACCCAGTCAACCGGTCTGACCGGTTTGTCCAACCTGATCGGCTATTGCCAATTTTGGGTGCGAACATATGCCCCTATTTTTAGTAAAGCTTGCATACTAAAAAAATAATCTAAGGTCGATGTAACAGATCTCACCGGCCATTTTTGTCTTAAGGGCGATCTACACATTTTATAAACCGGTCATCTCCCATTGAGCATCTTGTCAAACGCTTAAATAAAATTTCTTCAAGTACCTCCCGTCGAGAGATCTAGGCAGCCGCTGTCCTTGCAGAGTTTCTACCATATAAGAATTTTCTGAACAAACCTTCACAACCTTGAAAGGACCCTCTCAACTCGGAGACCGCTTGCCAAACTTATTTCTTTTCGACCCAAGAGGCAAAATCGTCTTCCAAACCAAATCACCTACCTGAAAAGATTTGGCTTTCATCTTCTGTACTCCTAATAAGACTGTGCTGGGGAACCGTGCCTCTATCCTTTCGTCTGCCATCTAATCCCCGCCTGCGATCCTTAAGATGTCCATTAGGATTTTGATGGTAGGCCCCCATGCCCGCGATCCCCCGTCGCCTAAATCGAAGGCCCCCGATGCCTGCCATGCATTTTACCCCCTCCTCTCTGTGCCGCCGCCGCGCATCTGCTCCCTCCCCATTCGATCCTCGCCCTCACTCCCCCGTCTAAACCCTCATCACCAGAGCCCAAGAGCGAGAGGGTGACCACACGGCGAAGACGGAGGCGAGATGGGCCTCCTTCGCACGCTCCTCTCTATCGACGTCTTCGATGTCATCTGCTTCCCCCGGCCAGCTGCTCGCCGCACGTGGATGCCAAGGGCCACGCACTCTACATCGTCGCGCGACACATCACCATCTCGTCCCCGCTTAGGCACACAGCTCTAGCACTCTCACCTTCTCCACCACTGCCTTCGACTGTGGATTGGACAACCCAATCTTGCCGCGATCGAGCTCTAAGAAAGGAGGGGTGCTCATCGGCTTGTGGTTGACTTGCAAATCTGTAAATAACATTCCTCCATGTCAAAACCTGTTACTGCTATCGATGATTTGATGCGCGACAGCTTTGCATGACAAAAGTATTACTGCTGTTGTGGTTTTGATAGATAGCATGTGCTACTCCTTTTGATATATAGGTACAGTATCTATTTATTTTGTACAGTATCTGTATTATTTCATACTAGGTTTATCCATTGCTACTCAAGTCACATGTTACAGTTTCAATGCTAGAGCCTGCAACTACACCCGTATCTGATGGGTGATGTTCTTGGCCTTCCCTTTAGATTTTCAGGAAGATGGCTACATAAGAGATGTTGTTGCCCCATACGGTCGCCTGCTTGAATGGTACAAGGACGCAAATAAATCGCACGTTCTTGCCCAGGTCCTACTCTTAAACCCGAACAGAGTGCCCAGAAGTTTGATCATCTCAAGAGGCACCCTGCTAGGTGGTGCGGGCCGCTCGTGGACAGTCCCAGTTTATATCCTAAATGGCCAATTCCAAGATGCTTTTCCTGCTGATGAAGATCCCGTCCCAATTGATGGAGAGCCTCACCCTGAGCATCCTCCCATTGTTCTTGGACCCCACCAGAATTATCCCAATTGGGAAGAAGAACAACAAGGTGCTGATTAGAACATGGGGGTTTTCGGGGGCAACCCCCACCCGGATGTCGGTCTCCACCATCAGCATCAGAATGCAAATGATCAGATGGAGAATGATATGGAAATCGATAATAAGGATGATGAGCAGGATGATGACCCATGGCTAGCGTGGGATCCAATGATCTTTGCAGGCAACAACAACCAGCAGCAGCCAATTCAGGGGCAATTACAGGGACAATTGCAGAATCAGCTCCCTGGTCAGCAGGCAATTCCACATGATGTGATAGATATTGATATGTCAAGCTCTTCCATGCGTTTCCTACGCGCAACTGGCCGTGACATTCCGATTGAGGAAGTTTTTGAGGACCTGGATGATGGTTCCTCGTCCTCATCTAGTGAAGCTACTTCTGCTCTTGAAGTTGATGCTGCCAGATTCCTTGCAATGCAGAGTCACTGTGCAACCATCTCAATCTTTCACAGAAAAGGCATCCCAAATTCCCAACTCGGAACCCCTGCGCCAGGTGGACTGCCCTCCTCCTTCACCATCAGCACTATCCTGATTGATAGAGATTTGATAGCCCCAACAGGGGAGCGCGGACAGACCAATACAGGTCTAGAGATTGTGCCTTGGAAGCCATGTTACCCAGCCCTCCTGCTTCAGCTTCTGTCGGATGTCCAGGCTGCAGCACATCAGAGGAATATAGCTGCAATGCCACACCTCAGAAATGCAACTGAAGGCCCAAGTGAATCGGGCCCAACCAATTTTGAAATTCAAATGCACCAGAATCAGCCCAGCCCACAAGGCCCCAGATTGCTGAAAAGAGGCAATGCAAGAGGAAAGACTGTCTCCATGCCTGATCTCAGTACCAACAATTCATCAACTGGTTTAAAAACTGTGATGTGAATGGCATGGTAAATTGGATCTTCCTCCGTGATTTTAACTTCTATAGATCACTTGAAAACAGAAACAGACCCGGAGGAAACCTTGCAGACACTCTCATTTTCAACGAAGCCATTGGTGATCTCGGGCTAGTTGAACTACCTCTGAAAGGGAGAGCCTTCACATGGAGCAATATGCAAGCTAACCCTCTGTTAGAGCAATTGGATTGGTTTTTCACCTCCCCAAATTGGACGCTCGCTCACCCCCACACTGAAGTGTTGCCCCTGGCCAAAATGACCTCGGATCACATCCCGTGCAAAGTGGCAATTGACACCAGAATCCCAAAATCCAATACTTTCAGATTTGAAAACTTTTGGGTGGAACATGATGGCTTTCTCAGCACAGTCCAAAACAGCTGGCTATCCTCACATGATAATAATGCTGTCAGAAATATTTCAGGCAAATTCAAGAGACTGAGAGCAGACCTGAAGAACTGGAGCAAAAGTCTATCAGACCTGAACCTACTGATTCAAAATTGCAACACGGTAATCCATTTCCTGGATAGTTTAGAAGATAGAAGAGGGCTATTCTTCACAGAAACAAATCTAAGGAGCACTGTCAAAGGACAATTGAGAAAACTCCTGCATTCAAAGAACATGTATTTGGAGAGACACACAATCAACAGGATTAAGTATGGCGATGAATGCACGGAGTTTTTTCATGCTATGACCACTATATCACACAGAATAAATAGCATTTCCCAGATCCTCAATGATCAAGGAGCATGGATACAAGATCATGAAGGCAAAGAAGGATTACTATGGAATTCCTTCAGAAATAGGCTAGGTGTTTCAGCAGGAATGGCAATGCTTTTTGACTTACAGGCTCTGATTGACCAGCAAGCAGATCTAACAGACCTCATCGCACCCTTTGAGCAAGAAGAAATTGATAAGATAATTAAAAACATGCCTGCTGACAAAGCTCCAGGGCCAGATGGCTTCAATGGCTTATTTCTCAAGAAGTGCTAGCCTATCATCAAGCACGATTTCTATGCTTTCTGTAATGACTTCTTTGAAGGAAGATCATCCATTGAAGCCGTTAACAGAGGCCATATAACCCTCATCCCTAAGACAGCTAATCCTGGATCTGTCAATGACTATAGACCAATCTCATTGGTGAACACCAGCCCCAAAATTGTACTCCTTGCAGACAGACTTCAAAGGACAATAATTGAACTTGTCCACAAAAATCAGTATGGCTTCATCAAGTCAAGGACCATCCACGACTGCCTTGCTTGGAGTTTTGAATACATCCATCAATGTCAGCAATCAAGAAGAGAGATTATAATCCTAAAGCTTGACTTTGAGAAAGCCTTTGACATAGTAGAGCACGCAGACATCCTATAGATATCAGAAATTATGGGATTTCCAACAGAATGGATAATGTGGATAAGATCTCTCCTCACTATTGCTTCATCTTCAATAATATTAAATGGCGTCCCTGGAAAATCCTTTCAATGCAAGCGTGGTGTTAGACAAGGAGACCCTCTCTCTCCACTCCTCTTTGTTTTGGCTGCCGAACTGCTCCAAATCTTGATAAATAAAGCATGCAGCCAAAACCTGATGCAGGCCCCACTGCCTCAGCCAACAGAAGATTTCCCCATAATTCAATATGTTGATGATACCCTTTTGATCATGCAAGCAGAAGCATGCCAGCTTTTCTTCCTAAAGAGTCTGCTGAACTCTTTTGCAGAGTCCACATGCCTAAGAGTCAACTACAGAAAGTCTTTCATGATCCCAATTAACATCTCACAAGACAAGCTAGAATGCCTGGCTCACACATTTGGGTGCTCCATTGGATCAATGTCATTCACCTATCTTGGCTTGCCAATCGGAACAACCAAACCTAGGATGGAAGAGCTAATACCTATGATGGACAGAGTGGAGAGAAAATTATCTGGGACAGCCACCTGACTGTCCTACTCTGGAAGGCTCCAAATGGTCAACTCTGCCATCACACCCATTGTCACCTATGCCATGTGCACGATCAGGCTGCCAAGAGGTGTAATAGAAAACATAGACAGAATAAGAAAACAATGTCTCTGTAGGGGCAATTCAGAGAAGAAAAAAGGAAGCAATCTTGTTGCATGGGAGACAGTCCAAAAGCCTAAGGATAAAGGAGGACTGGGAATCATCAATCTAAGGCTACAAAACGGTGCCCTTCTGCTCAAGCACCTGCTTAAGTTTTATAACCATGCCGAGATACCGTGGGTGCAGTTAATCTGGTTCAGGTACTACCAGAATAAAATACCACATGTATCAAGAGAAGTGGGGTCATTCTGGTGGAAAGACGTCCTTCATCTAAACAATCTATATTGTGGCATTATGAAATGTGTTATTGGAAATGGTAGCTCATGCTGCTTCTGGATCGATCCATGGTCGGATCGCATCCTTGAGACAATACCCAAGGCTTGCCTCCTTTGCCAAAAGCAACACCATATCAGTCCTAGATGTCATGCAGATGGATGATCTTGAAACCATGTTCTTCTTGCTTCTGTCGGACCAGGCACTATGGGAATATCAAATGCTTCAAGGCGAGATCCAGAATGTTGCCTTTGATGAGGAAACTGAGGATAGCTGGACAATCACCTGGGGGGTGACTACTTATCAAAGAAGTTCTATATGCATGTCTACAATGTTCTCTAGTCCCATCCCATCTTCAAATTGGTCTGGTCTTCCCGATGCACGCCAAGAATCAGATTCTTTGGATGGCTAGTCTGTGTGGATCGTCTTAACACCAAAACCATGCTAACAAGGAGACATATCGACGTGCATGAGGATGATATATGTGTTATGTGCGACTCAGGTGCTCGGGAGACAATTGACCACCTTTTCTTTAACTGTCTATTGGCGGTCGTTACAGCCTAATTTTGACTGCTTCTAACCGCCAAACTCTTGGTAAATAAAAGGCATATAGACATAGTTCCATGCATTATTAGGCTTATACTAACCATTTCCATGAGTCTTGGTGTTTCTAAGTGCTTTGTAGGATTATACCAAAAAATGGCATTAAACGGGTAATCCGCCGTTTGGGCTAGAAATGGACTATAAATTATCACGAGCACAAATAGTGTCAGATGTCAAGTTGGAGTGCACCAATGCGAAGAGCTCGTCGATATGATTCCAGAGGACATGCCATTAGCATTAATCAAAGTTCTGAATAAAAAGATAATAAAACCCAAAAGGTCAAGCGCTGATGTCAGCATGCCGTCATCAGAGAAGTCAACGCTAGGAGACCAGTCGGCCCCACAGCGCAGGCAGCAGTGCAGGCGAGTGGTGCGTGTGCACGCGCGGGGGACCAAGTGCTCAGGCACAACACAGCACAGGCAGGCCAACGGCCATGCGGCAGTGGGCCAGACAGCAGGCCCTGCACGCATGCACGAGGTGGTGCCCAACAGCTCAGGCCCTCCGCGCGGGAGATCAAGCCACGCGCGCATGCAAGCGGGGGCCAAGGCGGTGCTGTGCACCGGCCCCACGTGCCAACAACAGCCAACGACAGTGTAACCCGCGCATGCAGAGCGGAAGATCAGGCCAAGGCGGCACTGGCACGCGAAGCGCAGGGAGCAGGCGGGCCCACGTGCAGACGCAGCAGAGGCGGTTGGCGCAGGCGGTGCATGCAGCTGCTCAGAGGCGGTGCACAGCAGGCGATGTGGCGCAGACCGGTTGGCTGGAAGGTGCCTCACGCGGATCAATCCAGGGAGCAATGCGGTGGGATCTGGACACATGGCGCCATGGGAGAAAGCCAAGGGGAATATTCTTGCAGCATCTCCACTCCCCCAAGACACCTCTCCACTATAAATAGGACCCCCTCTCCTCACTTGTAACACACACCACTAGGGAGCAAGTCTCCATTCCTCTCTTTAAAGATGTAGAGCTAGGCTAGTCTAGCAGGGAGTTTGAGTCAAGGTCGAGCTTCGCTCGGGGTTCCGGAGTCGTCTTCTGGAGTTCTGGTAAATCTCTTGTATCTTTTCCTTTTCTTTATGCAAGACTCTGAGTATTTAATATATTATCTTCCACATTTACTTGAGTTATTTATTCTGCATTTATTTCCGGGATAATTGTGGAATGTCTAGCTTTGGTTATTAGCTGTTGTAGTCTGGCTCTAGAAGTTATATCCTAGTACTTTATCCTAGCTGGTACTTCGATCCTGCTCAATGCTTGCGGTGAACTGTCACTGGGGTATTGACGGGGTAGCTTGCTCTTTCTAGTAGAGTAAGTAGTTATTATCTAGTGTAGGTGTGGTGCCTAAACCAGATAGTAACCTTGGTGTGCATCTGAGTCCACGAAGGTGGTACCCGTTAGGTGGTGACAGCCCTATACGACCTATGTAGTCCACCACGTCCGGCTCGGAACCGTAGGATCCTAAGAGCGGGTATTAGCAGCAACCCTTCTCATCCCTCTTTGTGTGTTGCTAGTAACGTGTCCCGACGCTAAGGTAATAGAATTAGGAAAAGAACCATAGATGTCATTCTTCATGCTAGCCGTAATCTTTGCTAGAGATATCTCAAGGCCAGTGGAAGTATATAGGAATCCTTTCATGTCTTGTTGTCCTCCCACTAGCTAGACCGCTCTTCTATCTATATCCTAGACTTCTCCCTGTGTGTGTCAACCGCATATCACTCCTATCATTTCCTTTATCCCCGTCTTGTTAGCCGGTACATTAGTTAGTAGTTACATCCTTGTCAATCGTTAATACTCTTTATCCATTGCTTCCCTGAGGAAATAAATACGATACCTTGGAATACTGCCAGGTGAAATGCTACATCGGTACCCGTGCGCTTGCGGATTTATATCTGTATCGTAAGAATACCAATGAACACTCCTTGCACCATTACCGGGATTCACAATCCTGATAGTGGACCGTAAGAAGTGTTAACAAACATTTCTGGCGCCGTTGCCGGGGAAGCAATTGGCGAAAGATATTGATAATTGACATTGGTGTCTACTAATTTAATTTACCGCTAGCATTTGCGGGATTACCCCAGTTTGTTTGAGTATGTTCCAAACAGGAGGTTAGTAGAGAGCCCAGGGTGCTGATCATGCAGGAACTATCAAAAACTGCCCCTATCTGCTACGATGTGTCACAAATTCCGAAAAAAGAAAAATATGAAAAATTCTCACAGGTATGTGTTTATACATATACATATATATTGTATCATAACCATGTGCAGAATGGAAGAAAGATCGTCGTCAAGGAAGAAAAAGGAAATAAAATGTGACGGACGAACGACGCTGCATCACCGCAATTTCATCTCAAATTATCGGCAATGGAGAAGAAAAATCAAGGTATGTGAGATAGTCTAGCTCTTAGACTTTACATTTTGAGCATTATCCTTATAATTCTTGCATTATCCACTTCATGTTTGTTTCGAATCACTAAATTTAGAAATTTATGCATTCCATCACCTCATTTTTTTCAACCCGTTGCATGTTTCCCATTCTTGCATTTGCATTCATTCGCCCCATCATCACTTTGCATTGAAAAAAAATAAAAAAAATATCCAACGACCACTGGTTTTAGGCCAAGATGTCCGCTGCAAGCCTTGATTCAAGGCTAGTGGCCAAACTTCACCTGGCCTTGCCAGTTTTCGCTTGTTCTTTGCGCTTCGCGCAAGAGGAGAGATGTACTCTACGCCTCCGCTCCTTTGCCGCTCCACTAGCTTGTTTTAGGACCCATTGTTTCAACATTTGCACACAAGCTGGTTCCGCGACATTCCACTAGTTGGCGTATTTGAGTGCCGATCCCCTTTGCCACACCCACGACCATGTACCCATACACGGCAACATCAACACTGAGGAGGACTCAACCAACTACGTGGAGTCACATCGGCATAGTGCTATCACCGTTGCATCGATTTCGAAAGTCTTCATCATCAGACGCCAACGGTATGCACACTCAGGTAAGTGAAAAGTTTTTTGCTTTTTTTACCTAAATTAAAGCAAAGTTCACCAGTTTCCATATGCTTATCTTCATGTTAATATTTCTTGATGATGTTGTCATACTGCCTATATCTGTTATGGTTTGCTCTGGTTTGAATGTGACCCCGCGGATGCATTCATATGCTCTTTAAATTAAGCATGGTGCTTAGGTTAATTAGCTTGCCTTAATCAAATTAGACATGGTGTCAAGTTTGATTGATGAACCTTTAGAGCAATACTTTTATAGATATTGGTTGTCTGTGTGGACTAACCCCTGCAGAAAAATCATTAAATTTGAATGGGAAGTCCCGAAATCTGCTTCACATCAGAGGTGAGCCATGGCCATGGATAAATATGATGCCCAGAGTGGAGCAATCATCCCAGGTACGTGCATTTTCAGTAAATTACAAATAACCTGGACAGGTCGAAGCAACTCCACAGAAGGTAACACTGGGAAAAAATAGAAAAAAAGCATCGCCACCTACACCCAAGAAAAAAACATGTGGCGGAAGAAAGAAGTTGCATCGTCCGAAGCATCATCTCCCAATCGGACGATGACAAGAACAATCGAAGGAAGGAAAACACGAGCTCTCGCCACGAGGTAAACCGGTATGTATCCCATATTTCCCTTTCCAAATTTTTCATTTCAACATTGCATTTGCATATTTCCCTTTCCAAATGTGAATCGTCCTTGCATTAGAATTAAGATAAGAACAAAAAAAAGAAATTTTTGGGGCAGTGGGTGGTTCAGCCGATCTCTCTCTAGTTCGGCCGAACCTACCCTGTGTCCAAAGGTGCACTAACCTGCAGGGTTATGTCAAGAAACGACCAAAGGAGTATAGCCGGCCAGGTACACCATTCATTTCCAAATCCTTTTCATCCTGTGCCAAATACTCGAATTGCAACATCCTTCCACCCACACCCAAGGCATGCACATCCATCCATCCAGAGCCAAATTTCGTGCAAACCGCACACTTGGTCAGTTCGGCCGAGGGTCTCATCTTCGACCGATCCTAACCCTCACCTTCTACCACGAAATTTATCCCACCAGCACAAAAGCATGGTCTCCACCACTCCACACCGCTGCACACTTCATTTCATCACAATCATGGCAGCATGAGAAGTGGTGTCATCCCTTGGTCGTATCATCCTATCCACAAATCCACAAAAGTTCTCATGCCTTAGTGCTGGACAAAGTTCCATGGCTTGCAAGAGGGAGCCAACAAGCTGAACACTCTCATGGGTGGTTCGGTCGAACCATGGTGTTCAGCCGAGTTCCTCCTCCTCTCACTTGCCTGTGGGTGACACTCTGGATGCATGGAGGAATTTTGCTCCGTTCAGGTATGCACTTGTACACTCTTTGAGTACTTTTCTCTCTCGATTCTATGCAATGTTTGATTCACTTGCATGATAAAAAAAACATAAAAAAATATTTCCTTTCTCTTGATCACTATGTTGTTTATTGAAAATGGTTTGTGGAGGTTAAATCCCTGTAAGAACGACAAACTCCGTGTAACTAAATGCTCCCTCTGGTATTGTCGTTCTAACATTTTACATGCATCATTCCGTGGTCTCTATTCCTGAGGACGATCAAGCACATTCGGTACACGAGCATTGGTGAGGTTAGGGACACTCCCATACTTCATCACATGTCTCGGCACCGATGAAGGGCAACTCAGAGATCACTGACACCGAAGTTCCAAGCCAAGCTTGGGGGAGAGAACCCTCACGAGGTAAGTCCCAACCGTATCATTCAAGTTGCATCTTTGATCTTGTTTTGCTCTCACTTTAGTTTGAATAATAAAAATGCCAAAAATATTTGCTTTAGAATAAATAACTCCCAACTATGCATGGAATGAATCATATGCCTCTCACTTCGGAAATGATGAATAGTTGCTCTGTCATATATCTTGCAAGTACCTTGTTCACAACTTGTTACTCTATTGGTGCTTGAGTTATTTTGCATGAGTGAAAAATGAACATGAAAACCTTGTGGGAGCACATGCTTTATTCCAAGTCTAAGTTGTTGTGAGGAATGATATAGTGAGACTATGTTTGAATTTTTGCTCTTGCTCTTAGTACGGTGAAAATCTCGGATGCTTTTTGCTTTCAAAAAAAATCATGAAGTTCCTCATTGGTTGAAATCCCTACCAAAGCCATATGCTAAGCTTAGTCAAAATTTCTACTCATATGCTGCTTGTTATCTTAGTGAGCTTTGTCAAATTGTTGTGACCTTTGGTGAAACTTTTCGTGCTTTCGAGATCGAGATTCACGTACACTCCACTCTCACTTGCAAATTCCTACACTGGGAGTTAGCAAATATTTCCATCATCCATCCACAAAATAAATGCTCAATGTTCTATGATCTTCCTCTCCAAATATCCTTGAATAGAGACATGGGCTATGCAAAAAAAAGCATGCCAAAGAGCATGGCAAAATGATTGAAAAAGAAAAGCATGCTAAGTAGCATGGCAAAAATAAGATATGAGAAAAGCATGCCAAAGGCATGGCAAAAATATTAAAAAAAGAAAGATAGCCCATGTTCTCGAAAATAAATCAAGGAGAGGAAGAATCATCCCAAGGAGTTCCACCAAATTCCACTCCACATATTCCGCACACTTCCACTTCTCGATCTTAAGGTGTGATTATCCCCCAAAGATCCGGTCTTTGACCTAGCAAAATATAAGATGCAGGTATGCCTTCATCCATTATCCCTGAGCTCCACAAAAGCTTTAGTAGATTTTAGGATGAAAGAAGGCACCTTTGGTGAGGATACAAATACCACTTGAGTGATTGAGTGTGCCAATTGAGGAACAAATTTAAAAAAAATTGTGGAAAACTCCGAGATAGGATCCTGAAAAGAGTAGGAGTGGAAAAAAACTGAGTTAAGCTGTTCAACCTTTCAACCGTCCAGGATAGGGAGATTGCTATAAGCCCCATAGGTAAAAATGTGAGTTAAAAAACTTAGCCAATGATTTGAGTATTCTAGAGTACTAGTTATTTATAAATGTTACCTGCAAGATACTGACATTGTAGCAACTCCTAATCCACCGAGCCTAAGTTTTTATCTTTGCTCGAGGACGAGCAAAGGTTTAAGCTTGGGGGAGCTTGTTGGCGGTCGTTACAGCCTAATTTTGACTGCTTCTAACCGCCAAACTCTCGGTAAATAAAATGCATATAGATATAGTTCAATGCATTATTAGGCTTATACTAACCATTTCCATGAGTCTTGGTGTTTCTAAGTGCTTTGTAGGATTATACCAAAAAATGGCATTAAACGGGTAATCCGCCGTTTGTGGGCTAGAAATGGACTATAAATTATTACGAGCACAAATAGTCTCAGATGTCAAGTTAGAGTGCACCAATGCGAAGAGCTCGTCGATACGATTCGAGAGGACATGCCATTCGCATTAATCGAAGTTCAGAATAAAAAGATATTAAAACCCAAAAGGCCAAGCGCTGACGTCAGTAGAGCAGTCAACGCTAGGAGACCAGCCGGCCCCACAGCATAGGCAGCACTGCAGGCGAGTGGTGCATGTGCTCGTGCGGGGGACCACGTGCTCAGGCACAGCACAACACAGGTAGGCCAACGGCCATGCGGTAGTGGGCCAAGCAGCGGGTCCTGCACGCATGCACGAGGCGGTGCCCAGCAGCTCGGGCCCTCCGCGCGGGAGACCAAGCCACGCGCGCATGCAAGCGGGGGCCAAGGTGGTGCTGCGCACCGGCCCCACGCGCTAGCAACAGCCATCGGTGGTGTAACCTGCGCGTGCGGAGCGGAATACCAGGCCGAGGCTGCACTGGCACGCGAAGCGCAGGGAGCAGGCGGGCCCACGTGCAGACGCAGCAGAGGCGGTTGGCGCAGGCGGTGCATGCAGCTGCTCAGAGGTGGTGCACAGCAGGCGACGTGGCACACACCGGTTGGCTAGAAGGCTCCTCACGCAGATCAATCCAGGGAGCAATGCGGCGGGATCTGGACACATGGTGGCATGGGAGAAAGCCAAGGGGAATATTCTTGCAGCATCTCCACTCCCCCAAGACACCTCTCCACTATAAATAGGACCCCTCCTTACTTATAACACACACCACATGGGAGCAAGTCTCCATTCGTCTCTTTAAAGATGTAGAGCTAGGCTAGTCTAGCAGGGAGTTTGAGTCAGGGTCGAGCTTCGCTCAGGGTTCTGGAGTCGTCTTCTGGAGTTCTGGTAAAGCTCTTGTATCTTTTCTTTTTTTATGCAAGACTCTGAGTATTTAATATATTATCTTCCGCATTTACTTGAGTTATTTATTTTGCATTTATTTCCGGGATAATTGTGGAATGTCTAGCTTTGGTTATTAGCTGTTGTAGTCTGGCTCTAGAAGTTATCTCCTAGTACTTTATCCTAGCTGGTACTTCGATCATCCTCAATGCTTGCGGTGAACTGTCACTGGGGTATTGACGGGGTTGCTTGCTCTTTCTAGTAGAGTAAGTAGTTATTATCTAGTGTAGGTGTGGTGCCTAAACCAGATAGTAACCTTGGTGTGCATCTGAGTCCACGGAGGTGGTAGCCGTTAGGTGGTGACAGCCCTATACGGCCTACGTAGTCCACCACGTCCGACTCGGAACCGTAGGATCCTCAGAGCGGGTATTTGCAGCAACCCTTCTCATCCCTCTCTGTGTGTTGCTGGTTCCGTGTCCCGACGCTAAGGTAATAGAACTAGGAAAAGAACCATAGATTCCATTCTTCATGCTAGCCGTAATCTTTGCTAGAGATATCTCAAGGCCAGTGGAACTTGTCACACCCGGATTTACACAGAAACCCGAATGCTGCTATATGTGTGACCAGGAAGTCCACAGAACACATACAACTAACAAATATGATAAACAGAGTACATATGCTCGAATAAAAATAGTTTTACATCAGAGTTTACCTAAAACACAGCGGAAGTCTAACTCTCTCGTCAGGTAGAGCCTCAAGTCCATAGGGACACCGACTGGTTGACCACAACTCAGTAGCACGGAAGATCCTCAAGAAACTTCATCTGTTACCCATCCAGGATTTTGTTGAACAATAGCAAGCGTAAGTAAATGTCTTACTTAGCAAGTATAGCACGGGTGTATGAAGGCTCAAAAAGGCTAGACACGGCTGAACTGCATTAACACTTTTAGTTGGTTCGTTTTATCAATATCCAAGTTACTACAAGTGTATGAATCCTAGTTGCAACCTAATTAATAAAGTATAAGTGACATTAAGCATAAATAAACATTATCTTCTAATCAAAAAGGATCCAGGCCGCTCGTGACCCTGAGCAAGGCTATCATGATAGATTTACACTCTGCAGAGGTTTCGCCCTTTACCCACCAGTCGCGTAAAAGTTCAAAGGAACTTTGCACCCAACCACGCACATCAACACTACCGAGGAGTGACGGCATAGTGACGCTACGAGGCTTTTCACAAGACACCCTAACAAAACAGTAGCCGTTATGGTACAACCTAGGCAGCATGACCCAAGGCACCGAGATTGACTGACGCCGGACTCCCAACACGGGACTGTGCCTAACGAGACATAGCCAACGGAGCGCATCCGTCCTCGGTGGAATCAAGAAACACCCCGTAACTTGCCTCCCACAACGCTGTCGGCCCGTCGGTAACCATTGTCAAGCTAGAGTCGTACATGCTACTTGTCCAAGACCAAAGCCATAATAGTTCTAGCGGTGACGACAGGCTCCTGGGTTGGCGCTTTAAGAACCAGTCCTTATTGAGAGACACTAGAGCAAATCACAAAGCACATGCTCTAGCTCCCTGATCCATGTTGCTAAAAAGTAAGTTTTAATCATCATGTTGAAACGAACCATTAAGTCAAAATTAATCAATTAAATGGTAGTGATAGTAGCTGCGCATAGCACAGATCTACCCATATGCAAAAACCCAAGGTAAACAGGGACATGATAATCAAAACTAGGATCAACCTTAAAGGTACATAAATTTAGACACAAGCATGTATGAAATAAATGATTACAAAGTGGGTAGGTAGCAAGAATTGTCCGTGCTATAACTTGCCTCAATTCCAGTATAATTACTCATAGTCTTCAGCTCTTGATCTTCAAGCTCTTCTCCTCGATAGCACTCGAAACGCGTTCCTTCTAGTCGCAGCAATTATCGAGCACACAAGTAGCTAAACAAGCAAACAAACAATATACAACTAAGAACAATACACCAATCAAAGGAAAAACTTTAAAAGAACGCGCTAGAGGATTGGGCTTGGTGTCACATGAGCGCAAGGATCGCTGAAAACGGAGCAACGGTTGAAAAGATACAGCTATCGGAAGATTTGAATCATTAAATGACATAACTATATGCTGGATTGATTTTAACTAAAGAAAATCATAAGTAGAGATTGTTTCAAATAGTTCTGTTTGAAGTTGCAAAACCAGATAAAACTTAATCACATTTTATTTATAATTATTTATGTATAAATTACACCAAATTAAATATTAATTTGAAATAAAATATGTAAGAGCATCTAATCGATTAACTTTATGAATCGAGTTCCTTAAATTAATATTATAATAAAAAACACATTTATGTTAATATTAACCAATGTTAACATTTATTTATGAAAAACCGAAGTTTAACTCTAATCATCTTTTACTTAAAAAGTTGGTTTGATTATCGTTAAGCAATTTAATATTAATTTAGAAAAACCAAAGTATGACGTAATAATATTTTATTCAGAAATAAATTGAATAACTGATTAATCAATTTAACATTTAATATAAAAAGCCGAGTATAAACCTTAACTGGATTTTAATTAGAAAACATATTTAAATAATCTTTAGTCAAATTAATATTAAATAAACTTTAGAAACAGTTTAGGTCAAATAACAGTGCTAACGAGTAGTTCATGTCATTTTGAATCTAACGCAACGAGAACGGATCAAAACGGAGTTAAAACGTGTTATCTATGGGTTAAACATGATATTAGGGACCTAAACGCGATTAACAATAGATCATAGGGGCTAGCTGGTAAGATTCGCGAGACACAATGAACAGGCCCACAAAATTGGCAAAGACTGGGGTTAGATCTGAAAAAATGGGCTCGGCTGGGTTTATGTGCGAAGGGGAAAAACTCGCAGGGGTTTTCAGTAAGATCGCCAAGACACATCACACATGAACTGAACAAAGGATTACAAGATCTGCCGGGGTTCTTTTCGCAAAACGGCCTTCTCCTACCTCTGGTTACCATGGGGAGAACTTCTGGGGTTGAGCTCGTCGGCGATTGAGGGCACGAGAAGCTCAGGGGATGGGCGCAAATGAGAGAGGAGGTGGAGGCAATCGCGTAGGTGTGCTCACCAGCGGCGGAGACGGGCGGTGATGGTGGGATTTTGGCCCGTGGCGGAGACCATGGCCGGCGGCGAGGGGCTCTCGCGGGGATGCTCCTCTGGGGACCAAATGTCGAGGAGGACGGGCGGCGGAGCTGCGGCTTGGCGTGGGGAAGGTCTTGGCGGCCTCGATTCGACCCGTCGGGCAGCGAACGCGGCGGCTTGCCGGCAATGGCGGGCGGCGGTGCTCGAATCCCGGCGGCGGCGCTGTGCAGGGAGCATAGAGCCAGGCGAGGGCAGCTTGGAGTGATGCTGAGAGGCGACGGCGTCGGCCGCTTATGTAGGGCCGAGGGGGCGCAGGAGAAGCTCGGGCGCCAAGGTGGTATTGGCACTGTCACACCCGGTTTTAGAAAACAAACCAAGTGTACACTGTATGTGTGCCAGGATCAAGTTCCACACATACAGTAAGCCAGTAGTGAATAAAAGATGCAGTATCATGTAAATAAACTATAAAAATGACTTACAAGTCTATCAGAGTTACAGCGTATCCTGGAAACGACGGCTCCAACTTCACAGGCAATCGACTGGGGGTTGCGTACGCCTAGAACTCAACACCATCTTCAACAGCTTCGCACACCTTTTTCTTCTGAGCAACGATTAGCAAGAATGAGTACACTTATAGTTGGTACTCAGCAAGGCCACGAGAAATAACCAGAGAATAAATTTATATCATCTTTAAATAAATTAATCATGCGAGGGTCCAGGCCGCTCTTGACCGTGAGCACGGCTGATAATATCAGTTTTACACTCTGCAGAGGTTGTACACTTTAACCATAAGTCGCGTAAAAGTTGAAAAGAACTTTAAACCCAACCATGCCGAGGGGGCAATCCTCTTAAATGGGTATCATGCAGCAGCGAGAA
>OAMR01000800.1:444948-456439 GCA_900205405.1 Echinochloa crus-galli | reverse complement strand
TGTGCGGATCAGGCACGCATCACACTTCCGAGGTGTGACTGCATGGGGACGCTACGAGGCCTTTACAAAGATTCCCTAATAAGTGCAGCCCGCTAAGGTTTCAATATCCGCAAAGCATAACCCTCCCTAATGAGGTCTGTCTCTTAGCAAAGCTCACAGCTTAAGAGGATCGGGCTATACCTTGTCGAAGTCTCCCCCTCTTGCCCTTTCGGTAAGACATGCACATATTAGAGTTTCTAATTATTCAGCCAAGACCAGAGCCCGTTAGTCTTATGGTTGTACTGTTTTCCTGGGTGGTCACTCCATGTTCCAATTAAATCATCATGATAGTGTAATTAAAGCATAGGTAGAAAGATGGTTAGGGACACTTGCCTTTCTCCAAAATATAGCTGCTCAGATTATCTTGAATCTTTGAATGACGTTCCATCTACTCGCAGCAATCATCGAACACAAGCTTACAACTATACGAGCAAACAAAGAAGTACAACTAAGAACAATACACCAATCAAAAGAAAAGATTTAAAAGAACGTACTAAAGGATAGGACTTGATGCTAAGGTCATGTAGGCGCAAGAATTGCTAAAAACAGAGTTAAAACGAGAAAGATGAGCTAACCAAGGTTACATAGGCATAGAAATTTTAGGAATTCAGAAGCAAAGGTAAATTAAGAATTATTGGTTACTCGAGTGAAGTCAGGATGGCGTAATAATAAACAAAGAATTAAATGGACAATAAATAGAGTGATGGTGAAAAAAAAGATATTGTGTTGCGATGAGTCAAGGAATATACTGAATTTTGAGTGTACCGGAGACCAGGAACGGAATAGTACAACAACTATACTAATTGTTTTGCTAAAGGAAAAATCTTATTTACTACGTCACTAGGATGTCATCACTTACATTAATTAATGACGAGATGGCTTAGCTTGTTTGCTTCTGTACGTACATGGTCTCTTTGTGTGCATGCTGTCATCTTGCTGTGACCATCACGGCTGGTGGTTTCCTCCTGGATGACTGGCGATAGTAGGGATAGCGGCTTCGAATAGAACACAGCAAGAGGCAACGTTCATGTCCCATACAGCCTACAGCGTATGCATGCGAAAGATATATATGCGTCAGGCCATGGCACCAGGATTAGAAAGACAGGGAACGTGATGGCCGGGTGCTCTCCCAGGACGGCAGTGGTTGGACGCTTGTGTGTGGGCTTGCGCTCCTCCTGCTGAAGCTCGACGACGGCGATCTCGGCAAGACGCGGACGGACAATAGTGATGCAGAGATCAACGACGGTGGATCCTTGGACTTCGTATCGCCAAGACGCGGACGGACAATAGTGATGCAGAGATCAACGACGGTGGATCCTTGGACTTCGGCAGGAGCGCGCAGGTGGCTGCAACAGCGGCCGGTGCGACACCCACGACGGCTGTTCAGCTCGAGCTCGAACGACGGCGCTGGCACGAGAGCTACATCATCGACGTGAAGACGGGCACTAGAGAAGATACGGGCACTAGCAGAAGATATGGTGGCAAAAAAACAACCTTAGGGAATCCCAAACAAAGGGCCTCCCTGTAAAGGAGTCGATGGTGTATCTTTTTCAGACGAGAGGTGGTTTGTATATATAGGGAGAAAATCTCTCAGCTCCAGGTTCATTAGCAATATGGGACTAAATGCGGTTCGCTCATTCCAATGCTAATGGACTTTGAAATTTGGTCCAATAAAGTGATGGGATGGATTTGGGCTAAAATCGGATCAACTTTGGGCTAAGGCTGGTCCACTAAGAATTAGGGTGATTTTAATTTTCGGAATAACTATTTTCCTGGTTATAAAATAATTCCAGATAAGTCCAGAATTTATATTTAAACCATGAAAAATACTCCAAAAATTCCAGAAAAAATCATGGAGATAGATTTGGACATGAGGAACCCAAATAATGTATTTGGAGCACACGAAAAGGATTTTATCTTGTTCCAAAAATTGGAATTTGCTCTAGGGAAAATAGGAATAAATTCCAGAAAACTCTGAAAAATTCCCAATAGGCTCCTAAACGTGTTTTTGAAACTTTGCATACACAAAGACATTAAATCCAAGAAACAAACATTTTTATCACCTATGTTATTTTAATTTAGAAAACAAAATTTCCCTACACTAAATTCCCTGGAAATTATATAACTGTAGGAAAAATTTTAGAAATTCAAGAAAATTATTGTATTAATTATGCTTATTATTCACATCCTAAAATTTTCAAATTTTAGGTTGTGACAGGCACGCACGCCAAGGCAGAGCCGGCGGCGGCACTGCTGCGCGACGCAGGGGAGCGGGGCGCGTTGTGGGCCGGCGCGGGGAATGGGCTGAGCTGAGCTGGGCCGGGGCGGGGAGCACGGGCTAGAGTTGGTGCACTGGGCCGAATCCCTGGCTCTAGGCCGAGCAGAGAACTAGCTGGGCCGGGAGAGCTCGCCGGAGGCCCAAGCGGAGGCGGGGAGTGCAGCGGGGCGAGCTGGGCCGAACTGCTGGCGCTGGGCCTCGGAGGAAAAGGAGAGAGGGGCTAGGCTGAGCTGAGGAGTGAGTTTGAGGGGCAAAGGCAGACCAAGGGAAAAACTCAGGGAGCGAAAGCGAACTCCAGGTCACAGAACATTTCTAGGGCTCAAAACAACGCGATTCAAACTCGAATTTAAGCTAGATTTAAATTCCAATTCGAACTACACACAACAAAACTCGATGCAGCCAGCATGAATGCAACAAACACAACATTAAACCTATGTTGTTTTAATTTAATTCAGAAAACAAAATTTTCCTATACTAAATTCCCTGTAAATTTTATAAAGCTTGAAAATTTTTAGAAAATTGAGAAAATTATTGTATTAATTACGTTAAAAATTCACATCCCAAAATTTGAAAATTTTGGGGTGTGACAGAAGTATATAGGAATCCTTTCATGTCTCATTGTCCTCCCACTAGCTAGACCGCTCTTCTATCTCTATCCTAGACTTCTCCCTGTGTGTGTCAACCGCATATCACTCCTATCATTTCCTTTATCCCCGTCTTGTTAGCCGGTACTTTAGTTAGTAGTTACATCCTTGTCAATAGTCAATACTCTTTATCCATTGCTTCCCTGAGGAAATAAATACGATACCTTGAAATACTCCCGGGTGAAATGCTACATCGGTATCCGTGCGCTTGCGGATTTATATCTATACGATACCTTGAAACACTGTCCTTTTGCTCGACAATACTGGAACATAATCCATTTCCAGTGGGACATGAATCTGGATCTAGGAGACCGACTAATCAGCGGAAAGCAAGGCCATGGCCTAGCATTTTTCACTGAGGCAGCGCTGATTGCAAAGTGGGAGCTGTGGAAGTTGAGGAACGACAAGATCTTCGACAGACAAAACCCAAGCCCTGAAAGATGGTTTAGCTGCTTTGTAAAGCAATGTAATGCTCATCTAGTTAGATTTAAGTTAGATCTCCGATCTGCCTTTAGCATTTGGTTAGATGCTTTCAGTTAAGTTTGTTGTAAGTATGACTACTCCCTCTTTCATCTTTAATTAAAAGTTTTTATGTTGTGGGGATCTCCCCCACAGTTTCCCTTCAAAAAAAAAACTTACCAAAACGGCATGGTGATTAGCAAGTAATTTAATTACACCTCTTCATGCTTATAGTGGTTAAATGCGCTTCTGCTTGTAGTTCCGAATGGTCGAAGTGAGTAGAGATAGACAGATGCTATTAACCCAGTACTCTGCACTCCTTTTTTTGACTTACGTTTCAGAACTGAACTAAATGAATACAGGTGGTCAACTAGACTAGTGATGGAAAAAAAACTGGACCATTGATGATGATACAAAATGTGTAGGCGTGTAACTGATTGGAAATATATGGGAAAACCAACAACTGCAAATACTTATTTTCATTAACAGATATCACTGTAAGGTGAATCATAGAATATTTCAGAACTTTTTCGCGCAAGATCTCGATGCAATGAAATTGGGCATTCTTGATTGTATTATATCCGAACGTTATCACATTTTCATTGGTGATTTAACGACCTGCTCGATTGCATTTGTATCTGAATGTCAAGATATCATTTCAGGGCATGTTGGTGTTTTCTGAATTTTGTAGCTACACTGTCCTCTCTGAATAGAAAGTAGCTGATTTCCCCATTTTTTTCTTGGCACTCAGGAAATTAAAAGAAAGGAGGAAACTGCAGCCACAATTAAGTTAGTTCGGCAGAAGCCACAATCAGGTTTGTTTTCTGAAATTTGTAGCTGCAGTCATGATTAACCACAATAAAATCTACAATCATGATTACAGGCTAATCCGAATGTTAGGGATGTTCAGGGTCTGAATAGGGTCTTGGGTTGTTCATCCTATTGCTCATTCTGCAAATAAATTAGGACATTTTAGGGTTTAGGTATTGTTCATTTGGTCTTTAAAAATCATTTTGATGGACTTGGTGTTTGGCAGGGCGAAACATATGGGACCAGTGAAGCCTAATGATCACTACAGCGTTTGGGACATATCGCGACAGGTTTTTATGGCAACATGGGGTTTTGGTCGCTATAAACCGGGCTTAACGCGACAATTAACGATATTGGTCGTGATAGGGGTGTGTGTTGCGGCCAATTGTGTGCCGTTACAATTTTAATGGCAATTGCAACAGACGCATGGGCGTCTGTTGCAATTGGGGCATTGGTATTGCGACGCTTATTGGTAACGGTTGCAGTAGTTGCCCATGTCACAACGGATACGACACGTCGCTATTAGAGTATTACTTGTAGCGATGAAAACGCAGTCGTTGCGACTGAAATATTTGATATTGCAACGTGAATCGAAACTGATGCAAACAAGGCAGGGGTATAGCGACGAAAATGCACTCGTTGCGACCGATATATCTGATATTGCAACGTGAATCGAAATAGTTGCAAACAAGACGGGATATAGCGACGCCAATGCACTCGTTGCGACTGAAATATTTGATATTGCAATGTGAATCGAAACTGATGCAAACAAGACAGGGGTATAGCGACGCCAATGCACTCGTGGCGACTAAAATATTTGATATTGCAACGTGAATAGAAACTGATGCAAACAAGACAGGGGTGTGGCGACGCCAATGCACTCGTTGCGACTGAAATATTTGATATTGCAACGTGAATCAAAATTGTTGCAAACTAGACAGGGGTATGGCGACGCTAACATGAAATCGTCGCACTAGAGAAGATGCTATTGCGACAGAAGTATCCCCGTTGCAATCGAAAGCACTACTAGTCACAATTATTGATGCGTTCGTGCGTGTCACTTTTAGCCCAAGACCAGTTTTGTAAACCTTGCAAACTGAGGCCCATCAATGAAACAAACATTTGCCCAACTCTAAACCACTGGTAAAATTGGAGGCCTAACGGACCCACGCCGATCGAGTCCTAACCCAACTCACGCGATATGCTATGTCATCGTTTGACCAATCCTAACCCAACTATATATATCGAAGGAACGAATAAAAACCCAATCTAACACATCACAATCCGCCGGGGTGACGCTGCAAGCTCCGATCACCTGGAACCACGGGCGCACGTGCGATCACCTGCATCATGACGGGAAAAAGTCTGTTCTTCGGATCCAATCCGCCAAGGTCTAATCCATTATGAGATCCATGTTCATGGAATTTTATTAGTTTGTTAATTAGTCTGTATATACATCTAATTTTAATACTATAAACTGATCGAGCACGCCCTTTGTTATCTTGGTTTAGGAGATTAAAATATGCTGTAGTTGGTTTTTTTGCAATGCCAAGTGAAGATGATTGTAGTTGGATGGAATTGCCGACTGAAGATGTTGCGTGGCATCACGGCTTCGACAAGTTTATGGATGACCTGTTTGAAGGAAAAGAGGAAGGAGAGTCTGAGTAATGTCCGTGTTGTATGTGTCGTTGCATGGCATATCATAATAGAGAGAATATCGAAGGTCACCTGGTTAAGGCAGGGTTTGACGGGGAATTCATAAAAGAGCAAAAAAAATGTAATCATCTTGCTGCTGATCCTATCGTCCATGAGTATTATTACGACGATCTTGACGATCATGACGATAAGGAGGCCACCAATAAATTGTTTTCCTCGCTGATCAGCGGTGCCATACATGGTGGAATTCAAGGTGGTAATGAAGAGGAGCCAAACGAGTCAGCACGCAAATTTTTTGAATTATTGGAATAGGCTAAGATAGAGTTGTACCCTGGATGCAAGGAAGCTTCAAAGGTTTCTTTCATTGTCAGGCTATATCACCTGCAACACCAGTTGTGCAGGATCATGTAACAGCACCCCAGGTAACGACACCGAACAAGGTTTCCAATCATGATGCATGGTGTCGTGCTTTCAATCACAACTGATATAGTTCCAATATAAAACTACCTTGGCTTGGACTACCAAAAGATTCATGCTTGTGTCAATGACTGTGTGTTATTCCGTGGAGTGTACGCAGACATGGATAACTGCCCAACTTGCAAGGCCAGTAGGTGGAAATTTTCAGATTCAGAACAGGGGACTGATGCAGCAAAAAGAAGCGGTTATTACCTAACAAAATACTGAGGTATTTTCCACTGATTCCTCGTCTGCAAAGATTATTTATGAACGAGGAAACAACGACATATATGCGTTGGCACATGGACGAATCGATTGATGATGAAAAACTGAGACACCCAGCTAACTCAAGGGCATGGAGGGTCGTGAATGAGAAGCACGGGGAGTTTGCAGAGGATCCACATAATGTCAGGCTGGGGCTTGCATCAGATGGCTTCAATCCATTCGGGATGTTGAACGTGGCTTACTCTACATGGCCAGTCATCCTAATTCATTACAACCTACCTCCTTGGTTGTGCTTGAAACAATCCTATTGGATCATGTCCATGCTAATTCCTGGGCCTAAATCTCCAGGGATTAACATTGATGCGTATTTGCAGCCTCTGATCGACGAGCTCAAAACGCTTTGGAGTGTGGACGGAGTTGATACTTAGGATGCCAAGGATAAGTGCAATTTTAAAATGTGTGCCATGTTACTCTGGACAATAAACGACTTTCTTGCTTACGCGATGTTATCTGGCTGGAGCACCAAAGGGAGGTTTGCTTGTCCTTATTGTCACAAGGACACTGAGTGCATGCGGTTAAAATTTGGTATGAAGCATTGCTACATGGGTCATCAGCGTTTTCTGCCTAGAAACCACAAGTGGCGAAGGGTCAAGGCCAGCTTCAATAACTCGGTTGAGACGAGGGAGGCACCGGTGCCACTCAGCGATGAACAAGTTCGGCAGCAGTACGATAGTTTTGAGCAAGTCATCTATGGAGCCACTACCTCTAAGAAGATGAAGCAACTTGATGAAGATGCTAGATGGCACAACTGGAGGAAGAAGAGTATTTTCTTTGAACTGCCATATTGGGATTCATTGGTCGTACGCCATAATCTAGATGTGATGCATATTGAGAAGAATATTTGTGAGAGCTTGCTTGGGACTTTGCTCGAAATAACTGGTAAAAGTAAGGACAGTGAGAAGGCTCGACTTGATCTTAAAGAATTGGGAATAAGGAAGGATCGACATCCAGTTCGCAATGAGAAAGGTAAATACGACATGCCACCAGCATTGTACTCGTTAGGTCCTCATCAAAAGAAAATCCTGTGCAACTTTCTACAAGGTGTTAAGATGCCCGATGGTTATGCCGCTAATATCAGGAGATGTGTTGATGTCCATGGGTGCAAGGTTTCTGGCCTGAAAAGTCATGACTACCATATTATCTTACAAAAACTCCTACCTTTTGTTGTACGTGAAATATTGCCTGAAGAAGTAGCGATCCCGTTGATCCAGTTCAGCAGGTTTTTTAACACGGTATGTTCAAAGGAGATTGCCGTGACCGAGATGCAAGAACTTAGCAAATCGATTGCAGAGACCCTTTGTCGTCTTGAGATGATTTTCCCTCCAGCATTTTTTGATATTATGATGCACTTACTGGTTCATCTTGCTTGGGAGGCAGAATGGGGAGGCCCTGCTTGCTATAGGTGGATGTATCCAGTTGAGAGGTACCTTTCTATAGTCAAAGGATATGTGAGGAACAAAGCATACCCAGAGGGTTCAATAGCAGAGGGATATATTTCGGAGGAGTGCCTTACATTCTGTACTCGGTTCTTTCAAGGTGTGAGTACGAAGCTTGATCGGCCAGAGCGTCAAGAAAAGAGCGCTGTTAATGAACCATCTGCTGGTCTGAGTGTATTTGCGAGCAGGGACATGAACAGAAAGAGAACTACTTCTAAGCATAATATGGAGGCACTAGGTCCCGAAGTCTTGCAGACGATGAGGCACTACATATTATCAAACTGTGATGAGGTACTTCCATGGATAAAGTAAGTACCACATGTAAATTATTTGAATCTTGTTACATGGTCCACACTACATATATCGCTGTGATTGATTTTCTTTTTTTTTAAAATGTTGCAGTGAGCATAAGGCCGAATTAGAGAAAGGTAGATCGAAGAATGTTGATAGGAGGCACACCGATGAATTTGTATCATGGTTCGAGCGAAAGGTGAGTAATCTACATTTGTGTTAAATTTAAACTCGTCAATCTTGACTGTGGTCGTAACATATTGTCAAAACATTTGTGTGTGTAGATGAGGAACCTGCATAGGGAGGGGAAAGCAGATCCCATGATTTATTCTCTATCTCGTGGTCCTGAAACAAATATAGCTATTGTGAAGAATAAGTGCTCAATCAATGGTTTCTATTTTCGGGCATCGCACGTGGAGAAAAATCTAACAACACAGAACAGTGGTGTTGTCGTCAGGAGTCAAGATGGCATGGACCTCCTGGGAATGCCTCTGATTGAGATCAAGAATCAGGACTGGGTATTTATGTCTATACATTGTTTGAGTGTGACTGGTATGATGTTCCTAAACCAGGAACAAACAGATCAAAAGGGTACAGTAAAGATAAATTTGGGATTATCGATATTGATACCTCTCAGCGTCGCTATTCAGCTGAGCCTTACGTCCTTGCGATACAAGCGGAGCAAGTGTGCTTTGTGAAAAGCGGGGATTCGAAGAAAGAAAATTGGTGCAACGTCCTCAGAATGAAACCTAGGAAGCTGTTTGCCATGCCTGAAGGAGAGGAAGACACTGACATTAATGTTGGTGATACTGATATGGACGAGGTTGTTATAGGTGTAGAAAAAAATTCTGTTGTGGACCAAGACGATGTGTCAACTTGGAGGAGGCCAGATGTGGAAGAGACAAGTGTTGATGCTTCTGTTGTTGAGCTTGCTAAACCAATGCCTAAACCGGATCACGCAAACATACCTGAAGATGACGACGACGATGATGATGACACCTACACTGGCGACGGAGTGGTTACTCCAGCCAATTCAGATGGACAAGACGATGACGGTTTTTATACATAATTAAGGGTTTCTATTTTTCTTAATAATTAGGAGTTCATTTGTTTACTTTTATTGAACCAATAGGTCCAAAGTTTGTCTGCAACAAATAATTTTTGGTGAAGATTTCAGTTATGTATGCAAGCTTTGCTTGAGTCTTGTTATATAGTATTTCGTGCGTTCATGTTTATGTTTATGACGACAACTACATGGGCTTAATTTGTATATCACCATTATTCTCATGAAAAAACAGAGCAAAAGGAACAGTCAAACGACAAACAAAGACAATATATGTATGAAATACATAAGGTAGCATAATTCAGTAGAACCGACATCTGTGTTCATCACAGAAGCAAAAGCAACAGATAAAAGACATACAAGAAGGTATCATATCTACTTCCTCAGTTCAGATCGCTTCATCCTCTGCTTCATTCACGATCAAATTCCTGGGTGTAGAACTCACCCCTCTGATGCTTCCGCTTTACTGCAACACGAAGATCTTCAGCCATCTGATAAATCTGTCATTTCACAAGGGCGTCACAGTAAGCATTTACAGAAGGTCATCAACTGCATTCATGCCAAAACATATTATGTTTTCAGAAATTCTCCTACTGAAGTTTAACTTGAAGGATAGGAACATTACCTCACGAAGAGACTTAGTAGGTCCATCATATTCATCTTCATCGCTGTCGTAATTCAGCATCATCTTGCATTGAATCTTTGGGAAACAAAACTCATACTTCTTTCCTTTTGAATGAATTACATGCAAATCTTTATTAGAACATAAGACACACACAATAATTACGAAGCAAATTTACTCCATTTCATCTAGACAAGTAGTGTTGCACCCTCACCTCATACAAGCATCCTCGCATGCCAAAATCGTCGATGCCCATTTCCGCGTCCAATTCAGTAGTGGGCCAAGCCTGGGTGTATAAGTGGCGGCTCTTTTGCTACATCGAAACCATTTTTTTTCAATTTGTCATTGACGGATTGTACATATGTATGGTGACACGATAATACGCAGGATAGGGTCTAGCTCACCTTGTTCTTCCTGCATGACGACGAGGCTTCGACGACGATTACTATTCCTCTGTTCTTCCTGGGGGCGGTCATGGTAGATCGGAAACCCATTGGGACGAAGGACACTTCTACATGCACGGCGTGGTCCAGGTCGACTTCGATCCGTGCCTCCACGGCATGCCGACGCCTCCTCTGTGGTCGTGGGGTGGATGAGGAGTGGCGGCGGCTCGATGGAGTCGACGATGTCGATGACAGACTTCACGAGAAGCGACCACTAGCGTCGCGTGGCTGCTTGCGAGATGGGTGCGTGCGTCGGGCCATCGTCGTGATGCAGGTGGGTGAGACGGTGGCGGCGGAGATGGGAGGGGTGGAAGCAGTTATAGGTGGCGAGGGAGGAAGAAAGCGCGCGAGAATTTTGGCACTTGAAATGGCCAGGCGGGATTGGGCTTCGAATATCGCAATGGGCCGGGATTGGGCCGCACCGTAGTTTTTTTCTTTTTACATCACCGGGATTTTGTCCTCAAAGAAAAAAAACACATCACCGGGATTTGGATAAGACCGTGGCAAGCGGCGAGCGGCGGCGCAAAGAAGAGGAGAGGCGAGCCGCGGCGCAGACGACGAGATGTCAGGCTTCAATCCCGCCCAGCCGCGCGATCCCACCACCGGTCGGTGGATGCGGGCAAGCAGAAGCGCCAAGAAGAAGCCCTCCCTGGCCAAGGAGAGGGTTTCTTGCATGAGCAAGGCCGCGATGGAGCGAGCGGCGAGCGGCGGTGCAGGCGACTTCCAGCGGCGCGAGGAGAAGCAAGGCAAGAGCAAGACAAGGGGGTGGCAGCAAGGGTGGGGCAACCCTTACACACACGCCACTGCGGCGAGGTGGGCGACGTCGTTGCACCAGGGAGAGGGTGGCGCTTCCTCCTCGGCGCGCCCTCGGTCTCTGCCGGCCGCCGCTGCTGCAAGGGAAGCCGCTGCGGATGAGAGCGACCATAGCTCCGATGTGGTCATCCTGCCACCAGGGTGGGGCGACTACAACCACCAGGCTCCGGCTCCAGAACCGGCTCGGGAGGAAATT
>OAMR01000800.1:413359-429773 GCA_900205405.1 Echinochloa crus-galli | reverse complement strand
TCGTTAAGCTCGTTGAGCTAGAGTTAAATTTAAAATTACCATAATAATATATATAATGTAAAAATTATCTACATTCCAGTTGTGGGAGGATTTGCGCCAGGAGTTGGAACTGATTGAGGCATATCGCCACTTAAAGGAGGAGGTGCTTGCTGGCCGCAGAGGTCCAGATTGGCGGTGCGTGATGGTCTGGTCACTGTAAACCGTCGTGTATGGGTTTCACCAAGTGCTCCGTCATTGCAGAAGATTTTGGCGCATGTTCATGACCTTGGACATGAAGGGATTCAACGATCATTGCATCGCTTACGCGCTAATTCCCGTGTTCCAGGAGATAAAGCTTTGGTGCAGGATTTTGTTCGTGATTGCGCGGTTTGTCAACGCAACAAAACGAGTCACCTTCATCCTTCCGGCTTGCTGCAACCCCTGCCGGTTCCTCAGTTGATTTGGAGTGAGTTGGCAATGGACTTTGTGGAAGGGTTGCCTCGGGTTAACAATAAGACAGTCATCCCTACGGTCATTGATCGTCTTTCTAAGGCCGCTCACTTTATTCCCTTGGGGCACCCGTATACGGCGACTTCGGTGGCGCGTGCGTTCTTTGATGAAATTGTTCATCTTCATGGGCTGCCTGCATCGATTGTTAGTGACCGTGACCCAGTCTTTACTAGTACATTATGGAAGGAGCTCTTTCGCTTGTCTGGCACCAAGCTGCAGATGAGTTCGGCGTTTCATCCTCAGAGCGATGGACAGTCCGAAGCTGCAAATAAAGTCATTGTGATGTACTTGAGGTGCTTGACTGGTGATCGCCCCAAGCAGTGGTTGCGTTGGCTTCCTTGGGCTGAATATTGCTTCAACACCGCCTATCAGTCAGCCTTGAAGACAACTCCGTTTAAATTGGTGTATGGCCGGGATCCTCCTACTATGGCTGCGCACGAACCTGGTGATGCTAGAGCTCCTGCGGTGGAACAGATGTTGTGTGAGCGGGATGAGTTCCTGGCTGCTGCCCGTGAACGTTTGTTGCAGGCTCAGGAATATTCAAAGCTCTATTATGATGGCAAGCATACTGAGGTGGCTTTTGGTGTTGGTGATTGGGTGTGGGTGAAATTGTTGCATCGACCAGTGGCTTCGTTGCCAGCGCAGACAAAAGGGAAGCTTGCTCCACGCTTCTATGGTCCGTATCAGGTGTTGGAAAGGATTGGTGATGTGGCGTATCGGGTTCAGCTGCCTCCTGGTGCCAAAATTCACAATGTGTTTCATGTGAGTGTGTTGAAGCCGTTTCATGGTCAGCCTCCAGATGCTGTTCCTAGTTTGCCGCCCTTGCTACATGGGCGCGTCCTGCCAGTTCCTGTTGAAGCATTGCGGAGTCGTCTCGCTCGGGGTCGCTGGCAGGTTCTGGTTCGTTGGGAGAATACTTCTTCCTCGGAGGCTAGCTGGGAAGATGTAGAGGAGTTCAAGCGCAAGTATCCAACGTTTCAGCTCGAGGACGAGCTGTTTCCGAAGGAGGGGAGAGATGTCATGGTCGGCATTCAGTATCAACCGAAGGAGTCGTCGTGGCTAGGATCGGCGGCTGTAAGTTGTGTTGGGTTGGGAGTCTGTAGTTTGATAACATTAGGCGTGTGCTAGTTGGGATTGAGTTGGACTCTCCCTTGTATTGGTCAGGCTATATATATGTAGCCTCGGTTTGGAAATAAAGCAAGCAGAAAACCAATCTAATCTCTCATCCCCGTTCTCTACTCTCTCGTCCCCTTCAACCAACGTCGCCCGGCGACATTACCCCGTCCCTGCCGCAGGGACACGACAACTTGGTATCAGCTTCCTTGTTCCGAGATGTCGGGACCTGTGGGAGATGACCTCAAGCGGCTCCTGCAGGAGCTAGAAGACCGGTTGCGCAAAGAATCAAACGAGGCTGTTAAGGCGGTCTCCGACGATATGAAGGCGATGACGTCGACCATGTCTGAGATGATCAAAGTCCTGAAGGGCATCGACGATCGCCTGTTGCGCGTGGAAAAGGAGAAAGGTCTGGTGGGCGAAACTTCGGCGGAATCAGCCGCCAAGACAGCAGACGACGCGTCTGTGGAACTCAAGCCTGCGGATCCACCATCACCGCCACTACTGACCGGCGCTGGGATTTTGGCTACGGACGGCAAGCTCGTCCACGGCCCGGATCTGCTGCCCAAGAAGCCCATGGACGAAGCGATTCACCCTCGTGCCACACGCACCCCGCGCGTATCCCTCGCCGCCGGCTCATCGGCAGCGCCTGGAGCACTTGATGGCCTGGTACCTCGCTATTTCAAATTTGATTTTCCTCGCTTTGATGGCAAAGAAGACCCTCTTCCATGGCTTAGCAGGTGTGAGCAATACTTCAGTATGCAAAAGACAGACCCGACGCTTCAGGTGTCGTTGGCCACGTTTCATCTAGATGGGGATGCGTACCATTGGTATGCCCACCTGGTGCGCAGTCGCGGTGCACCCCCTTGGGAGGAATTTTGGGAGCTTTGTAATCGACGATTCGGGCCCCCAATCCGCAGCAATCCGCTTGGCGAGCTCCGGCTCCTGCGCCAAGTAGGATCGGTAGATGAATATTAGCGCAAGTTCCTGGCACTTCTCAACCGCGCTGACCCGCTTACTGAAAGGCAGGAGTGGCAAATGTTCACATCAGGCTTGGCGGATGATTTGCGGATTGACGTGGAATTACAAGACCCTCGGTCGTTGGACCAGGCAATCTCGATGGCCAGGGCGTTTGAAAAGCAGACGCTCCGTTATGGTTACTCCGGGCGCGCCAGCACGTCGCGATCACTTCCTCCGTCGCGTCCTCCTACGGCGCCTGTCAGCTCGCCCCCGGCAACCGGGGCAACTCCACCTGCTCGCCAGATCAGGCGGTTGACACCAGCAGAAATGCAGGAGCGCCGTAAGCAAGGGCTGTGTTTCAATTGTGATGAGAAATTCGCTCGAGGGCATCGATGTGCACATCTCTTTTATATTGAGTATGATGATACTAGGTTGGACGACGTCCAACAGGAAGACTCCGCCGAGATTGAGGAGGAACCGCATATTTCTCTGTATGCTGTGGCTGGCGTACATCGGGCGGATACAGTTCGTCTTCGTGTGCGCATTGGCGGCCAGGAGCTGTTGGCATTGGTGGATACGGGCTCGTCCCATAATTTCATTCGGGATGAAGTGGCCCAGCGGCTTGGCGTGCCTCTTCAGCCAGTTCGCGTGGGTCTGAATGTGGTCGTGGCCAATGGTGATCGCCTGCCGTGCTCCGGCGTGTGCGGTGAGCTGAACATGATGGTGGGATCGGAAGAGTTTATTGTGGAGTGCTTTGCCTTGGGTCTCAGCGGTTATGATCTCATCCTCGGCACAACATGGCTTCGTGCATTGGGACCGATCTTGTGGGATTTCACTCAGTTAACGATGCAATGCTATATTCGTGGTTGTCATGTTCAGTAGCAGGGGGAGCCTGGTCGTGCCGTGACTGTGTTTCCGGTTGCACAGCCAGAGGACTTGCTCGCGCAATTGCTGAATGAATTCAGTATCTTGTTCTTGACACCAGCAGGCCTACCGCCACAGTGCGTGCATGATCACCACATCCACTTGGTCGCTGATGCTAAACCGGTAGTTGTGCGGCCTTACCGATACCCACAACTTCAGAAGGATGAGTTGGAACGCCCGTGTGAAGAGATGTTGCGTCAGGGTATTATCAGACTCAGCACTTCCGAGTTCTCCTCACCGGTTTTATTGGTGAAAAAGCCGGATGGATCGTGGAGATTTTGTGTTGATTACCGGGCACTCAATGCAATTACGATTAAAGATAAGTTTCCAATTCTGGTTGTCGAAGAGCTTTTGGATGAGCTGCATGACGCCCGATTTTTTACAAAGCTGGATTTGCGTTCGGGGTATCATCAAGTTCGAATGCACGCAGCGGACATTGCAAAGACTGCGTTTCGAACGCATCAGGGGCATTATGAATTCTTGGTGATGCCATTCGGCCTCACAAACGCACCAACAACTTTTCAAGCTCTCATGAATGATATTCTTGGCCGGTACTTGAGGCGCTTTGTTCTAGTTATCTTTGACGACATACTAATTTACAGCTCCTCTTGGGCAGAACATTTGCAGCATATGCGGCTGGTTCTGGAGATTCTACAGCAGCACCAACTTCGTCTCAAGCGTACCAAGTGTGAATTTGGGGTGTCGTCAGTATCCTACTTGGGCCATGTTGTGTCGGGTGCTGGTGTAGCGATGGACTGCCAGAAGGTCCAAGCGGTGGGTGATTGGCCGCGGCCAAGTTCGCCACGAGCGCTGTGAGGTTTTCTTGGTCTGGCTGGCTACTACCGGCATTCCATTAAGGGCTATGGAACTATTGCTGCTCCTCTGACAAAGCTGTTGACCAAGGAGGGGTTTAAGTGGACAGCCGAGGCTGATCAGGCGTTCTCAGCATTGAAGATGGCGCTCTCCACGTCGCCGGTGTTGCAGCTTCCGGATTTCACCAAGCCATTTGTTGTTGAGTGTGATGCCTCTGGTTCCGGCATGGGGGCTGTGTTGCATCAAGGGAACGGGCCGCTCGCCTTCTTCAGCAAGGCCATGGCTCCGCGTCATGCCGGGCTCGCAGCATATGAACATGAATTGATTGCATTGGCACAGGCAGTGCGGCATTGGCGTCCTTATTTGTGGGGACGGACGTTTGTTGTCAAAACTGATCATTACAGTCTCAAGTTTCTTTTGGATCAACGTCTGTCCACGATTCCGCAACACCGTTGGATCAGCAAGCTGATGGGATTTGATTTCACTGTGGAGTTCAAGCCAGGAAGTTCTAACGTGGTGGCTGATGCGCTTTCCCGTCGTGATGCCGATTCAGTAGCGCTTGCAGCAGTATCTGAGCCTACCTTCCAGTTGTGGGAGGATTTGCGCCAGGAGTTGGAGCAGATTGAGTCATATCGTCACTTGAAAGAAGAGGTGCTTGCTGGCCGCAAGGGTCCTGATTGGGCGGTGCGTGATGGTCTGGTGACTGTAAACATGAATCGCGTGTGGGTTTCGCCGAGCGCTCCATCGTTACAGAAGATTTTGGCGCATGTTCATGACCTTGGACATGAAGGGATTCAACGTTCCTTGCATCGATTACGCGCCAATTTCCGGGTTCCTGGAGATAAAGCCTTGGTGCAGAATTTTGTTCGGGATTGCGCGGTTTGTCAGTGCAACAAAACAAGTCACCTTCATCCTTCAGGCTTGCTGCAGCCCCTGCCGGTTCCTCAGTTGATTTGGAGTGAGTTGGCAATGGACTTTGTGGAAGGGTTGCCTCGGGTTAACAATAAGACAGTCATCCCTACGGTCATTGATCGTCTTTCTAAGGCCGCTCACTTTATTCCCTTGGGGCACCCGTATACGGCGACTTCGGTGGCGCGTGCGTTCTTTGATGAAATTGTGCGTCTTCATGGGCTGCCTGCCTCAATTGTGAGTGACCGTGACCCAGTCTTTACTAGTACATTATGGAAGGAGCTCTTTCGCTTGTCTGGCACCAAGCTGCAGATGAGTTCGGCGTTTCATCCTCAGAGCGATGGACAGTCCGAAGCTGCAAATAAAGTCATTGTGATGTACTTGAGGTGCTTGACTGGTGATCGCCCCAAGCAGTGGTTGCGTTGGCTTCCTTGGGCTGAATATTGCTTCAACACCGCCTATCAGTCAGCCTTGAAGACAACTCCGTTTAAATTGGTGTATGGCCGGGATCCTCCTACTATGGCTGCGCACGAACCTGGTGATGCTAGAGCTCCTGCGGTGGAACAGATGTTGTGTGAGCGGGATGAGTTCCTGGCTGCTGCCCGTGAACGTTTGTTGCAGGCTCAGGAATATTCAAAGCTCTATTATGATGGCAAGCATACTGAGGTGGCTTTTGGTGTTGGTGATTGGGTGTGGGTGAAATTGTTGCATCGACCAGTGGCTTCGTTGCCAGCGCAGACAAAAGGGAAGCTTGCTCCACGCTTCTATGGTCCGTATCAGGTGTTGGAAAGGATTGGTGATGTGGCGTATCGGGTTCAGCTGCCTCCTGGTGCCAAAATTCACAATGTGTTTCATGTGAGTGTGTTGAAGCCGTTTCATGGTCAGCCTCCAGATGCTGTTCCTAGTTTGCCGCCCTTGCTACATGGGCGCGTCCTGCCAGTTCCTGTTGAAGCATTGCGGAGTCGTCTCGCTCGGGGTCGCTGGCAGGTTCTGGTTCGTTGGGAGAATACTTCTTCCTCGGAGGCTAGCTGGGAAGATGTAGAGGAGTTCAAGCGCAAGTATCCAACGTTTCAGCTCGAGGACGAGCTGTTTCCGAAGGAGGGGAGAGATGTCATGGTCGGCATTCAGTATCAACCGAAGGAGTCGTCGTGGCTAGGATCGGCGGCTGGAAGTTGTGTTGGGTTGGGAGTCTTTAGTTTGCTAATGTTAGGCGTGTGTTAGTTGGAATTGAGTCAGCTTTGTTAGGCGTGAGTTTAGTTGGGATTGAGTTGGACTCTCCCTTGTATTGGTCAGGCTATATATATGTAGCCTCGGTTTGGAAATAAAGCAAGCACAAAACCAATCTAATCTCTCATCCCCGTTCTCTACTCTCTCGTCCCCTTCAACCAACGTCGCCCGGCGACATTACCCCGTCCCTGCCGCAGGGACACGACACTCACTACTACAACAATATTTTTACCAAATAGTCTAATAGGCAATGTCGCTCTGAAAAATAAAACACATAATTTTGATTCCAAATGCTAAACTGATTTTAAATTCCTATTAAAGGTGATTAAATACCTGTTTTAGTGTGGGTCTGTGCATATGTTTGGGTCTCTATGTGACTCATCTCTTCTACTATCAATACAATGATATGCAGTTCTCTTGCGTGTTTGAGAAATAAAAACTGAATTTGAAAGGTGTTGTTTCTTTTGAAAAGAAAATGCAAGTATAGAATGCATACACTATGATGTTCGTCAAGTGGGATGGACCTGCGGATGGAGTTGAGATTCCTTTCTCATTCTCTCTCTCTCTCCCTCTCTCTCTCTCCTTATTTCTTGATTTGTGATTTTGCTGAGCTCTTGGTTTGGTAGTTCTGGATTGCATGGAATTCTCTTTTCTTGGTTGGTTCTAGATTTTGATAGCGCCATATTCTTGGTTCATGGCTGGTTATTAATTCTTGATGTTTTTAATTAGGTGGATCTTGCATTGGTATTATGGTCAAGGAGGTACATCTTTTGGAGAATAATCTCAAGATGCTCGTCCGCTTTGGCGAGGAGGTGGTAGGGCCGTTGGAGAATTTTCTGGTGCGGTGGAATATAATTGGTAGCTAAATTTCTACCATTATGTCTGTGATTCTACCATAGAGATGATGATCAAGCAAGATAAGCACCTGAGATGGTGTAGCCCTGGAGATCAACAATCAGGAATGTCAAGCCCGGTTTTAAGGACAAACCGAATGCTAACTTTATGCATGCCCAGGATCAAATTTTCATGCATAAAGTGACTTCATCAGTGCATATCACAACATATATCATTACAAGTGATTAAATATTACAAAATGACCAAAGGGTCTAAAAAAAGATTACACAGCGGAAAGCTAATCGCAGCGGGGGACTCCATCTTCCACAGGAACATCGACCAGGGGCACACTAGCCTAGAATTCCAAGTCTTCACAACCCTATTAAGGTCTATAGCAAGCGTAAGTGCACTTATGGTTGGCACTTAGCAAGTGGGAGGGAGAAAATGACATGATGGCTTAAACAAGGACTGTATTTGGTGGACTGCTGAGCTCAAATTTTAGTTAGTCAAGTTTTAATTTAGCACCTAGAGATATTATAATGTGATAAGCTTCCCAAACCATAACAAGGCACAGGATTCCCACCTGTCCTGAACCTAGGGTTAACCTTCTCATCAAATCCAAACCACAGACACCGCTTCTGTGATTCTCCCAACCCAAACTAACCATGTGAGGGTCCAGGCCGCTCTTGACCGTGAGCACGGCTGTTATAACAGTTTTTACACTCTGTAGAGGTTGTACAACTTTACCCACGAGTCGTGTTACCTGTTCATGCTAGGGGTTGCAAGTCCCTTTACACATTTCTGAGATGTGTCGGCTGGGTACACTACGAGGCCTTTACAAGGAGATTCCAAAAGTACTTCGCCTACTAAGGTTTCACTTCACCGAGCTAAATGAACAGTCCGAAGACATGTACCACTTAACTGGAAGCCCCCTCTTGCAACCCACAAACAACCGAGGCTAATACAAATGAAAGTCATCCAATTACTCAGCCAAGACCAGAGCCCATTAGCACTCGCGGTTGCACTGTTTTCCTGGGTGGTCGCTCCATAGACCGGTCCTTAGCTTGGGCAAGACAACCACATTCCCATGAAATTAATCATTCATATCCATATCCATCATACACCCTTCCACATCACTTGCCCAAGCCCCTAGAAGTCCATGTTGCTAAAAAGATTACCAAACCCACATTGCGTAATTCCTTTAGTCAATATTATTTACAACTCAAACATCCCATGTTTGAGCAAACTAAGCATGATTCTACCCTGAATCAGGTAACCTCTAAGGGCTTCAAGGAATAATCATGAAATTCTAGTAAACAACCTTTCATAGGTTTCCCATCAAATTTGACAACTAATGCAAGCAAATATAAATAATAGGTGACATTGTGTTAAATAAAGTAAATAGGTACAAGGAGAATGATCAAGGAACCACTTGCCTCAAAAGAATTTCAAGATTCCCACTTGCTCAGAACGTTCCTCAACGTAAACAAATAAACTGCAAATAAGCACACATGGAAACAACTAAGAACAATACACCATACAATAAAAACAATTTTAGAAAACGCGTTGCTATTAACTAGCACTAGCTACAGCAGGCACAAGAGCGCAAGAATCGTCTAGATCAGAACTATGAGTGATAAGATATGAGTATTCAAAAGAATTAGGGATTAAGTGATACACAGGACATGAGATAGAATTGTTTGGGTTATGACACCATCAGATTAAGGGCATGGTGTCATAGGGAATTTCATTGTAAGAGACCAGTGGAAATTAGTATCTGTACATACAACATAATATATCATTTTAATAACCAAAGTTCATGTGTCTAGCCAGCATACATGAATTTAGTATAATAAAATAATATACTAGGATTATAGTGGTACAAATTCTAAACTTTATAAAATATGAACAATGAAATGGCACACAAGGTTATATCAGATTAAATAAAATGTAGATGGAATTCAAGGTTGTAAGACAAATAAATAAGAATGTGGATGAGCTGTAGTCAAATTTTGGACGAAAAAGGGGGATTCATTATGTGGGCATGCTGAGGGCATATAGGAACACCTTATGATCAAATGGTGCGCTGAGATAATGATGGGATCAACGGGAGACACGGATATAGTTATAGACGCTCGTGCCAGACAAGACGGACAGCAGGGCGATGAGAACTAAGTGGATGAAAAAGTGGAGCTCTGCTGCACCTATGGGAAAGATACTTTTTGGAATCATGTGCACCTACCAGAGATGTGATGGGGTTGAAGGATCTGCTGCTTCATCGTCTAGGTTAATAGGGAATGCGAGCCAACTGCAGCTCACACGAAGCAGGCACGACGAGAGAATAACAGTATTGTGATCACGATAACTTCATCATTACTGAACCAAACAAAGATATGATTTGGGTGATTGATAAGGGATATTAGTACTACATGCTGACCAAAAAGCATGCCATTTAGAGTTCTAGTTCATCAGGGTACGCAAAAAGAATTTGGGGTTCTGCAGCTGTTAAACAGCAGGAGCTGTGACGACAGAAAAAATTCATAACTCAGGAATCGTTGCACATATGGAGGATTCCTTTGGCAGTGACGTGTGCAGGTACCAGTGAGACATGCTGGTAAAAGGATTTGACCATCCGTTGAGGGAATCACTGGGGAACACAATGCCAACGGAGGACAGAGCGGCTGGCCGCGAGGACAGCGACGAGATTCACATGGGAACATCACTGGTAATCGACGGGATTCGATCTACTTATGCACAAAAAAACCTTAGAACAGAGAGGGAGGAGGAGATGAGGTGTTCTCACATTGGGGATTCCATGGAGGCCGGCGATGAATCGTTGGTGCCGGCGACGACGAGAGGCAGCAGCAGCACGACGACGACGATGTGGAGCGGCGGTGAGGGGGCTGTGCTGTTGGAGCAGGGTTGACTCCACCATGGGCGTGGGCAGCCATCATGACGACGACAGGCGGCAGCGCTCGACGGAGAGACACGGGCGATGACGATGAGGGGCAATGGCATGGAGAGGGGCGTCCCTGTTCTTTGCGTCCAACCCACAAGAACAGCTTTCACGTGACCGTTTTAGTGGAGAGGAGAGGAAGAGGAGTGGAGGGGCAGCCATGGAGGAGAGGGGAGAGAGGACAGGGGAAGGGAAGAGGCTCAGCCATTGAATTCCTCGTGAAATTAGTAGAGAGAGTAAAGGATGGTAATTGGGGGGTGGTTAAGGAGGAGAGGGATCATGTTTTTGCCGTGAGGGAGGGGGGGAGGTGGGGGGAGGAGGGGCGACTCTTTTTTTTTTGTCGTGGGAGGAGAGGGGCGCAGGGGGAGGGGAGGGGGCGACCAGGGGGCATCTCCTTCTGTCGTGGGAGGGGGAGGGGCACTGTAAGGGGAGGAGGGGCGCTGTTTCACGTGAAAAAGAGGAGGGGGCGCCCTGTGTCGTGGAAAAAAAGGGGAGGGCGTCCAGGGAAGGAGGAGAGAGATAAGGGAGGGAGAGGGGTTTTGGGCTTTGTCCAAGTTGTATTAGATTTGGACTAGAGAAGAAAATAAAGGCCGGGCTCATATTGAGAACAAGATCGAGCCCAAAGGAGAACAATTAAGGTAAGGAGAAGCGGGCAGGGCTGGGATACAATTTTGATTGAAGAATTTAAGTTAGTGTTCTATAGTTTATCCTAAGATCGAGTTCGGGAAAGAAAAATGGAAGAGATTGAAGGAACACAACGAGCTCGGCAACTAGCATAGATAGATATGTGGAATGTTTGAGACGAGGAGCATGGTTTCGACCCGATCGAGATTGTGCTGGATAAAATAAGAGAGTACCAACACTAGGATTTCAAGATTGAACTTTGGGGTTTTCCGAGGATCGACTTCGGATTTTCTAGATATTGGAGTAGCGGTCGGATCGGAACCTAGACGTGTTTGATAAAACACTTTACAAATTATTTTACACTCAAAATACCATACAAGCGGCATGAATGCAGTAACCACCTTAACATTATAACCTACATTAATTATATTTGTATTTAGAAAATATTGTTTTATTATAAATAATGTTACACACTTTCTATTTAATTCTAATAAATTTTAGAAAATTTTAAAAATCTAGCAAATTTAAAACTAGGGTGTTACAAGGAAGCTCAAGCTCGTCGAGGTGAACTTACAAGAGGATTTCACGTGTTTGAGGCTTCCAGATTGCCGACTTTGAAGAGTCGAAGGTATTATTGTGGGATATGGGTACCCCTGGGCCCACTGTCAGAGTAGACTGCGCTAACCAGGGTCTACGCCTGACAAGGTTGTGGGCCGACCCCTGGGCGGCCCACAAGGGATCCCCGACTTGACGGACAAGTTTGATGAAGATGCGGCCGATGACTCGGCCAGATATCTCAGGGATGTTGTTGTAACCAACTCAGACAAAGATCCCTGTCGGGGATCCAGTAGGTTGAGATACAAACCGACTTGTAAACCCTAGCCCGTCACCCTATATAAGGCGGCCTAGGGCAATCCCATGAGGGACGACGGAACAACCTCCCATCTTGTAACCAATACGCTCGCCGTTGCTTCCTGAAGCACGGCTCAGCACCAGCAATACAAGCACCACCGCCGACACAGGACATTGGGTATTATACCTCCGGGTAGCCCGAACCTGTCTAAATCGTGTCTCATGTGTCACCATCAAGCTACAAGCTCGATGATCCCTCGCCTACAAATCAAGCACTTGGGTACCCCCAGGTGGATTGCCGGTCCTAAGGTCCGAAAATTGGCACGCCAGGTAGGGGTGATTGTGGAGCTTCTTCAATTCGAAAACCCTGCTAGCTTGATGGCAGATCCATCCAACATCACCTACTCGGCGAACGTGAGCGTCAACCCCAAGCACCTTCTGGGCCTCAGCTTCTTCGCTGATTCCAGCGACTCCAGCTCCACCGGCGTCAACTTGACGCCGGCAGACTCTACTTCGACAAACTCGGGGGCTTCCCCCAACGTGCCCGGCCTGCTCCTGCAGTAGGTCGAGCGACTCAACCTCCAGGAACGGACCCCAGATCTACTTCCCCGACGTCGAGTCCCTTACCACAACGGGATCATTGACGGGTTAGATCGCATCAACAACACGCTCGCTGAGAGAGTTGCCATATCCGAGCGAGCGCTAAACCGCTCAGGGAACAAGTTCTCTCATGGGCTGAAGAACGAGGCTGTCGATCACCCTAGATGGCTGCTGCAGCACGCAATCCAGATCCAATCTGGAAACCCACCCGAACCCACCCAGTTTCCGGACTGCAGCGAGTTCTAGGTCACTACGACTGTACTTGCATCTGCTGAGAACTCGGCCGACGCAGCAGAAAGCTACACCACGCCGCCCGACCGTGAAGTGTTCGTCTCTGAGGACCAGCCTACTTAGGATAACGAGACCGCATCCGAGTGGCAGCGCCGACTAGATGCAAATGATTACCGGGCTCGACGCCGAGTAGCCAAAGCCGTGGACCGAGACGTCGAGGATGACCCGACCGACGATGACTACCTCGACCCCGTGGACCCTCGCAACCTGGAACACGAGTTCGAGCGGGCGAGGGCAGATTTCTTTACTCCGTCCGCAGCAATGGCGGCATGCGTCGCCGAGCTACAGCACATGGAGGCCACCCCTAAAGACGCACGCGTCAAGGCACGCTTGGCCATAGCCCAAAAGCTCCATCGGCAAGACCGAGAGGCTAGATCAGGATCTGACCTGTAACAACCCAAAATTCTTAAACATGGCATGGAACATACATATGCATCATATCTAGCATCCTTGCATTTCTTTTGCCCAAAATAGTGTTTCGGAAAGAATTTTGTTTACAAACCTAGAGTACATGTTATGCCAGTTCTTAGTAAAATAGATTCTTATTGATGTATAGTAGACTCACTCCACTCCGCGAGCCACGCGCCCGACGCTCCCTTTCCCCGCCCCGTGACGGCACCCCCACGCCGTTTGACCCTCCCTCGTAAAAACCCCAGCCCCCTCTCTTTCTCCTCTCTCTTCCCCGTTCTTTTCCCCCGACAGAAAAACTGCTTCGCCTCTCCTCGTCCCCGTCGCCTACGCCCGACGCCGGCAGGCAGGAGGCTGCCGGCTGCGGCCCTGCCCTGGCCCACGGTGCCCTCCTCCCCCCAAGCTGCTCTTCCTCCTCTCCAAGCACAAGACAAGCTTCTACATCAAGTTCATCGTTGTTTTCTTCCCCAACTCCGGTGAAACTCCGATCTCCTCCATTGCCGCTCTACTCCAACCTGTGGCACTTAAAATCATCCTTCCCCATCCTAGGTAAGCCTTCCCCATCGTTTCCCACTCCTCCCTCATGCCCTATGAGCCTAGCCATGGCTCCCTACCTCCATTAAGCACCATTGAAGGTGTAGGTTAGCCAAACCTTTATGCATGTCAATGCTAAGCCCTAAAACGGAATCCCCATCATCCAAAGAAGCTCTAGGATCAATTCCCATCAAGTTTGGCCACCCGAATCATCGGAAACACCATTGTTGGGCACTTGACTAGTTATTTACGGTTATGCCACCCGCCCTATTTTTCATGAATATGTGAAAACTATGTGAAATAGTTGATTGTTCAATACTTTGTTAACTATTGTGATGTGTTGTGCATATATGATACAAATCATTTCCTCTATATTGTACATCTCATACATATATGGATCTATGTAATAATTGTTGATAATATTAAACTACATTGATGTGAATAATTGCTTAATCATGATATCAATTATGCTAGCCTCATTATGATAGACAATGCCTAAGTAGAACTATCAAAACATTAATTTACAATCATCTCTTGCATATCATCACATCATATGCATCATATGGCATTTTACTTATTATGCATCATTGCACTCGTGTAGAGACCGAGACACCAGAGTCGGCGGGGTGTGAGACCGAGTAGGAGCCCGTTGCCGACGAGTCTTCCTTTGACCAGCAAGGCAGGCCCCTAAGCATCCTTACTCCCTATTTTGGATCAATTGAGTATATGAGTCTTGATTGTGCATTGTCTATATTATTTATCGATGAATGCTTAGCACCTATTTGTTGCATTATCAACCTTGATCTAGAATGCTCCCATTAGATGAGTATGATTGCTAAGTGTCACGAATAAATTGCTTAGCCATGCTTAGCAACGGTAGAAGCCGAGTGGTGGCAAGGGCACCACTACTCGCAAGTTATAGGTTAAATATTTGTCAACCAAGAATAGATGAGGAAAAGTGAAATGTGAACAATTGAGAATAATGAGCAAAGATTGATATCATTGTTGCCGGGTTCTTGAGCACTATCTGTACTAACCGCATGTCTAATTATGGTAATGATAAGCCAAGTAGCATAAGTTGCACCGGGTATTGGGCGGATTCGGCGCGGGTTAAATGAGGTGTTGTCACACTCAGCCCAGTTTGTATGGCCCGGTAGTGGCCCATTAGTGCGGGATGCACATGTTTAGTGCCACATTGCTAGTTGAGCAAGGGTGGAGGCAACTTATAAGCCTTTGTCTTCCAGTCATAGCACCTTCGGGTTAACCCTTTTACACGAAGCGAGGACGAAAGTGTAAGCAGGGTGCTGTGTTCGTGTGCACGCCCCTCGGAAGGGTTGTGCGGGGCGGCTCGTGGAAGGTGTTGGCGGTCAAAACAAGGCCTTAGATAAGAACAACGGTAAGCTTATCATCATCACCTGTACTCCCTCCATATGTGATTTAGATGTCGTTTTGGACAAAGACACGGTCTCCAAAACGTAACTTTAATTTTTTTTACAAAAATATTTATTAAAAATAATAGGCGAGTGACTAGAGATGACCGAATCGGCCGAACGACTCCGTTCGGCCGGTTACCTCCCTTAGCCGTACAGACCACCGGGAGCCGTCCACGTCACCGATGACCAAGAGAACACGATGCACGACACGTGGACGGCCGCCAACACGCACACGTGGACGACCGCCAACACGTCCCGGAGCACCGACACGTCAACCTGGGCCGAATCAAGACAAGTCCAAGCAGTAGAGGCCGGCCCAGGAGGGACCCAGAGCCGAAGGCGTTGCAGGGGGGTTGGTTCGCCCGAACCGCCCCCAGTTGCCCAACCGACTCCACGGGATGCATCTCGAACGTAGGTGGCTGAGGCGGTGGATCGGGCGTTCGGCCGAACTTCCCAGGTGAAGTGCTACAGCGGTGATTCTGTGCGCTTGCAGAATATTTCTATATTTTACTAAGCCATAAGGAAAACCACTGAAACACTCCTTACCCCAGTACCAGGATTCTCAATTCTGATATTGGATTGTAAGAAGTGCCAACAAGCATTTCTGGCGCCGTTGCCGGGGGAGCATTTGGCTAGATTACTTTTGAATTTTTATCTTGAGTTATCTTTGTTGAGTACCGCTACTCAAGCGGGTTTATCCTTGCTCTGTTCATTGGTCCTTGTGGAGCAGAGCAGTGCATGACTGGTTTCCAACTAGTGTCAAACTTCCAAGAAAATCCTCAGTCTCTTGTGAGGAAAGTACGACCCCGTGTTGTACCTCCTCAGAAGCAGCTCATTCCGACGAGCCCAGTCTTTCCCGTCGTTGACCAGGCTAACTCCAGCTTCATCGAGGATGGCAACCAAGACGATCCGCGAGTTCTCCGCTCCATCAAGCGAGAACGTGCGTACCGGACCAGCTCCGCCAGTCGGAGATGGCAATTTCGAGCTGAAGCCAGCCCTTATCAACATGATACAGGCTAGCCCATTCTGCGGCAAGCCACATGAAGATGCAAATGCTTCCCTTACCTGAGTATCCCTTGAGCTGTGTGTCCGGTATATCTACTCCTATCCAATACCGTTATCCCCTGTCTTGTTTAGTCGTGTATCCTCCTCTGATAGTCTCGAATCTCTGTTCACTAGTAATCTTGCCAAAGCTTCCCTGCGAAAATATAAATTACGATACCTCGGGATACTCCCAGGTGAAGTGCTACAGCGGTGATTCTGTGCGCTTGCAGAATATTTCTATATTTTACTAAGCCATAAGGAAAACCACTGAACACTCCTTGCATCCAGTACCGGGATTCCCAATTCTGATATTGGATCGTAAGAAGTGCCAACACACAGAGGGTCCTATTTATAGTGGAGAGGCGCCTTGAGGATGTGGAGAAGGTTGCATGCATTTGTGCTT